>CM034468.1:4796407-5085541 GCA_019925255.1 Litchi chinensis | reverse complement strand
AAACAATGTTGTTGGGAAGTTTTTGTGTTTTTGGTTTTGTATGCATGGGTTGTGATGGTGGATTTGTTTGTTTGTAGTGCTTTCTGTGTCTTGTGTGGTTGGTGTTGGTGTTGGTGTTTATTGTAGAAGTTGACCATATTTTTGCTAGGGATTTTGTGTTGAATTTGCTTTTGATTTATTGTTAATTGTTATCTGTTAGTTTAGTTCTTTTGTTTGGTTACTGAACTGAAAGAAAAAAGCGTAGAAAAAAAAGATATGGGCAAGCATAATATATGATTGTTTCGTGTTTGTTTTCGTTGTTCACTTTATTTATTGAATTGAGAACTCAAATCTTGAAACATTGTGAAGTTTATGGGTCATTTATGAAATTGAGCATTACACAAGTCTTTTGACAATTTTGGAAGGCTTGCCCTTTCGAAATTTGATTTGTGTATACTCTAGACAAAAGTTGATTTTGGACCGGTACCAATTAAGCACATTTTCTTTGGGAGACTTCTATGAGATTTAAATGTAGATTTCGTTTGCCATCAGCGGATTTGAACTTGGATTTTCAAGTTGAATGACGCGATACTGGCATTTGTTAGTACTAACAGTTCAATGATGTATTTCCTTCATGTAATTTCAGGCAGCTAAGCATCTAGAGATCGAGAGCCTGCTGCATCTGACCTGCGACACCATTGCTGACATGATCAAAGGCAAGACTCCGGAGGAGATTCGTAGGTTTGTCATCAGGTAGGAATTCAGTCCGGAGGAAAAAGAGGAGTACTAATGGGCGTATGACTGAAGGGTTAGACAATATGTTTATATTAAGGGTGGGGTGAGATAATGCTCTATTATAATATGTTGCTCTAGTCGGGGCTTACAAGAGCAGTGAAACATTATCTCTATTTTTAATCTTTCTGTGATAAATTTATTGTATAATTATTGTCTTATATGAATGTGCATATTAAGAATCAATAATAATTGAGAGTAAAATATACTGAAATAAGTGCTCATCCAATTTAACAATATTATGACATTTTCTATGCAAAGTCATGGAAGATTTACCTTTTTTTTTTTTTAAAAAAAAAAAAAAAAGAATCTTAATTTCAACCCCAAAAAGTAGTGGATATATATAGATAATGCTTTTGGATGGACCATCAATAATTGATCTTTAACTAAAATGCATACATGGTAACACAAAATGACAATGAATATAGGATGTAAAAAGTAATAAAAAAATGGATTTGACTACTTTATTGATTAAGTAATCTTATCCAACAATTACTAACTGCCTTTACAATAAATCAAATAGATGTAATTTATAGATAAAATTACCCAATCAATAAGGTAGTTCAACCCAAAAATATCCCCCCAAAAAACTTATAGGACCTAGCAAAGAATGCGATGTTTGGGAATATCGTCTAAAATAAAGAATGAAGTACATTTTCATTGTTTGGCTGTCATGCATTTTGGTATCCAATTGTCAGGTCACTTCATTGGTTCGTATATTCTGTTGGCTGGCCATGCTCAACTTAGCCTTGCTTTTTATCAATCTTCATGCTTGTATGGACCCAGTCTGATAGCAAATTTTTTTCCATTGAAGTTGAGATTCATTATCATTGGTCATGAGAACAAATTTGATCATGCCTAGTAGAGAAGAAAGAAAAACAATTTTTGAAAACAACTATATATTTAGAATTACTTTTAAAATGGGTAGATCAAGTTTGAACAAACTCTGTTAGGGGATTATATGAGCAAGAAAGAAAAATTTAGAAGTTGGATAGAAGATTGTATCGAAAGGAAAATATTTTATTGATAGAGAATACTTTTTTTTCTGTTTTCTTGACTTTATTGATTACAAATGCTCTCATGTCACATATTTATACTAGTGTGTGACGCTAGAATTTAGATACATTTATTTTTATATTTATTCATAATTCATCTAGGAAGTGTAGATTCATTCTTAAATATTGTAAATTCATTTCACCATCAATCTCTATAATTATCTTGAAACATTTCCTAAAGATTGTGCATGCATCATCTAGATTCATCTCTATAGTTCCATGCATTGATTACAAATTTGATATTTAACAAACCCTCTTAATTTGTAATATTTTCAAGATCTTTCTGAAATAATTGAACTTCTGAGCTGATAAAACCTTCGTGAAAATATCTGTCACCTGTTCTTCTGTTCTGCAAAATTGTATTTCAATTTATTTTTCAACTAACTTCTTAATAAAATTATGGTGAAGCTCGATGTACTTTGACCTACTATAAAAAACTGGATTCTTTGTCACAGTCAATTGTGCAGTAAAAGCTAAGATAGTGCGAATTGTTTTCATTCGTATAACTAGCGCAAATGTCTCGTTGAAATCTATACCACGTTGTTGAAAGTAATCTTTCGTGATCAATCTTGCTTTATATTTTTGTACTGAGCCATTTTAATTGAATTTGGTCTTATAGACTCAGTTTAAGCCAATTATGTCTTTCTCTTTTGGCTGATCAACAAGCTACCATGTTTCATTTTTTTTCAATCATTTTTATTTCTTCATCCATTGCTTGAACCCATTTTCTTCTTTCACAGCATCTTCAAACTTTTGTGGCTCAATAGCAATAAGAGTCATATCATATGTGTTAAAATATCTGTGAGAGATCGCATCTTTCTGGGTGACGAATCAGGAAATCTTGGTGAATTTGAAGAGCTTGGGAATAAACTTGATGAGATAGGTGGACTTGATGGTGTGAAACTTGATGCCTCTGAATTTGATGGTGTTTCAACAACTTCAAGTATAACAAGGGATATAAGTTCTCATTTTTCCCAATTCCAAGCCTTCAATTCATCAAATATCACATTTTTTAAGTCACCAATTCTTCAATTTTGGGGTTTAGAAGACGACACCCCCTTGATTCATTACTATACCAAACAAAAATATATTTTTCTCCATTTTCATCAAACTTTTCTCTGAATTGAGATGGAACATGAGAGTAGGCAATGCAACCAAAAACTTTGAGAAAATTTACTTTTGGCTTTTGCTTGTACCGGGGTTCAAATAAAGTTTTGTTGAACACGACTTTTGTTGGTTTTCTATTGAGAATATAAACCGCAGTATTTACTACTTTAACCTATAATTTATTTGAGAGTCATTTTTCTTCCAACATATTCCTCGTCATTTCAACAATAGTATGGTTTTTGCATTCAGAAACACCGTTTTGCTCTGAAATGTATCGTACAGTCAGCTCCCTCTTGATTCTTTGATTGCTACAATAGTTTTGAAATTCTTTTGAAGTGAATTCTTCACTACGATCTGTTCTGAGAATCTTCAACTTGCATCCACTTTTTCTTTTAGCATTTAAAAAAAGTGTTGAATGCTACCGACTTTTGCCCCATGAAATACACCCACATCATCCTAGAAAATCATCAACAAAGAGAAGAAAATATCTCTTCTTATTGATAGATGGTCTTTGCGTTGGCCCACAAATATTTGCATGAACCAATTCAAGAGGTGCCTTTTCTCTCTAGGATGTCTTTGTGAATGGAAGCTTATGTTACTTCCCATAAACACAACCTTCACATACTTTCTTCTCAATATCAATATTAGAAAGACAAATCACCATATTTTTAATCTTCATTACCTTAAGGGATTTATAATTTAAATGGCCATATAACAAAGAATCATTATTTTCAACCTTTAAAACATTTTTAGGATTTTATGTCAATAGAAGAGGAAAGATTTGTTTGGTGACATCCTTACTTTAGTTATCAATTGATTCTTTCCTTTGTCAAAAATGAGGCAATCATTTTCATCAAAAATCAACTTATAGCCTTTTTTCATCAATTGGCCAAAACTTTATATATCTTGAGTAAGACCAAGAACATAGAGAACATCATGCATAAGTTTAGAATTACCTCCTTTGATTTGTATGGAATTAACTACTTTGCTTGCCACACTATAAACCATCTCCAAGCTAAACTTGTGAAGTTATTGACTCGTCCAGGCTTACAAAACATCCTTTATTCGATGTCATATGATTGCTACAACCGCTATCGACATACTAAATATTTTGAAAATCTTGATGAGAATTCAAACATGTGTAAAATAACTTATTAGAAGAATCAGTGGCCTTTGAAAGATTTGCCCCTTTTTTTTTTTTCTTTTTTTTTTTTTGTACTAGCAATCTTTATCTATGTGATTGAGTTTATTGCATCTAGTGCACTTAAATTGACAATCTTTACTCGCATGGCCAAATTTCTTGCAAACAGAGCACTACAAATGTAAGTTAGATTTTTCATTATCTCGTTCATTGTTTCGTCTTCCTTGTCCATGACCACTAGAATTTTTCTGTGATTGATTGGAATTCGATCCTCTTCCATACTGATTTTTTTGTGATGATTCTCCTCTTGAATCTTCACTTCTAGCCCCTATTTCCTTCTTGATATTCACTTTTGACTGGAATGCTTGCTTCAAAGATTGATCAAAAAACCTGCTCATCCTTTTTTCATGCACCTCAAAGAGTCCCTTAATTCATGAGTTGTGAGTTGCAATAAATTTTTTGATTCCTTAATGGCAGCAACTATGTGATCAAATTTAGGAGATCAAAGCTTTTTCAAGAATTTTCTTAGTGGGAATGGTATCTCCATAACTTTTTATTTCATTAACAATACTAGAAACTTTGTTAGAGAAGGTTTGAATATCTTGCTTTTTTTCATAAGTAAATTATCAAATTCCTTCTATAAAGTTTGAAGTTTGGTGGAGATTACCTTTTCACATCCCTGAAATTCAACTTTACGAATTTCCCATGCCTCCTTTGATTTCGAAGCAAAAGAAATTCTTGGACAAATTGTTTTGCTTACCCCTCACTGAATGAAAAATAATGTTTTTGCATATTTCTTCTTATTTTCCTTGAATTATTCCTTCTTCTTCACATCTGACCAACTTGCGAGCACTGTTGCAGACTTCGGTTCTTCATAGCCATTTTCAACAAGATCCCAAAGATCTTGAGAGATAAAAAGAGTTTTCATTTGGATGCTCCAAAAATCATAATTTTTACCGTTAAAGATTGGAATAAGATTTGGGGCTAATTTTAAGTAGATATTGTTGCTATAGATCTTTGGTTAAAGAAAAAGACGAATGACAATGAGACTAGAAATAATAACGAGCTTAATTTGATATCAAATTTGTTAGGGATTTATGTAAGACAAGAAAAAAAAAATTAGAATTTGGTAAGAAGATTATATAGAAGGCAAAACATTTTATTGACAGTGAATTGTTATTTCTGTTTTCTTGACTTTATTGATTACAAATGCACCCATGTCACCTATTTATACTAGTGTGTGACTCCAGAATTTAGATACATTTATTCATAATTCATCTAGAACTATAGATTCATTCCTAAATATTGTAAATTTATTTAACCATCCATCTCTAGAATTATTTTGAAACATTTCTCAAAGATTGTGCATGCACCATCTAGATTCATCTCTATAGTTCCATGCATTGATTACAGATTAGATATTTAACACTTTCATCTATAAATGAATTCTTAAAATTAAAATCAGGTATGGACTTCATATCTATCACCATCCTAACAAAGTTCCATTTTTAAGTGAATTCCTAACATTAATATCAATATGGACTTAATCTGTCATCATCCTGATAATTACTACTCACGAGGATGAGAGATTTTCTTTCATGGGTGTTGGCCCCTTGAGAATGTGTAACCATAAACTCATTTTCATATTGGAAACTAACATCAACATTATAAATGGGCACATGTAGACAAGGGCAAATACAAATTCAAAACTGTCGACGAGAGCTCAAAACCCCATATATGCAATCAATGTGAAACAACACAAAAAACAAGAATAAAATAGAAGGGAAAAGGTCGAGAATAAAGAAAACAACACAGGATTTTTACGTGGTTCAAAAGTGCGCCTATATTCACAACTGTCTCTCTATAATTTAGGAGAGTGATAGTATAGTATTGCTTAGATCCTACTTTACAATGAATTCAGCCTCTATTTATAGGGAGAGAAACGTTACAAATTAGGAAGAGATAAAATAGAAAAAGATTTTAACATTAATTACACTTCCTAATCAGTTGGAGTAAAATCAGGAAACTGCCCCATAAATCTCGAATCACGTTGACTGAATTCAAATTTGAATTTGTTTTCCGTTTCTGGCGAGAGAATCATGATCAAATCAAGTAACTGCCTATTCTGGAAGATTTTGTATTAACTGGTCACTGGGCGAGCTGATACACTGCTTTGAGCGACCTCGAGCTGGACCTCGTTGAGTAGCGAGCTATGCATAAAACGAACTACACAACGATCTGTAGACCTGTTTGTGAAATGAGCTCACTGATGCAAGCTGAAGCTCACTGATGCGAGCTGTAGAAGCTCGCTGGGTTTGGAGTTGATAACTGAGCCTTGTCTGTTGAGCCTTTTCATTGGGTTGACTTGTTGGGCTTTTATCAGAATTTTACCAGCCCATTTGGCGAGTCCAGGAAATACACGTAACAAAAACAAAAATATCTTCCAATTTTGCTTGAATTTGACATGAAAGTTGTATCTTTGTTAACTTATATTGAATTTACCAGCTAATAAAACTTTGTCCAACAATGCTAAAATACACTATTACTTTCTTCAGTCCTTATCTTCTTAAGTCAAATTAATTTATATAATTTATTACCCATATTTGTATAATGAAATTAAAATTTAATATAAAGTGATCATCAAATATGATTTAGTAGTAGAGAATGCTCATTTCATCAATCAATATTTTAAGTTTAAATCATGGATGATAATAATAAAAAAATGAAAGAATTAATATAGAACAAATTATAAGTATCAAAAGGAATTAATCAGATGATTTCTGTCAATTATTTTTAAAATACCACTAATTTGTTTGTAAACAAATGTCGACATTCTAAGTCCAAATAAAGAAAGAAACAACAATGAAAATGTTATGTGCTTTCCTTGTCTTGGTGAAACCAGCGAAATGAGAGCTCTGCAGCTTGGATGAAATAATTATTAATAGTCATATTCATGTTCCGAATGAAAATTATTCAAAATCTGGCCTTGAGTCTTCGACCATTCAACCATAAATATAATCACTTTCAATAGGAGAAATTAATTTGATATTATATATTCTTGTGACGGGAGTATACGTATGTATGTTCAATAAAATAGAAGACGCTTCGAATACAATAATATATTGTTGCAGTCCCTATCCTACCAGTGTCAATATTGTTTGTTACCTGGATCATTGGTTGATTCCGTAAAATAAGCCATATGGCTGTTGTGCAGCTATTGTTAGGTCTTATTTGTTTCAATTTGTTATTGTTGTTTCTGTTGCTTAGGATGCAAGACATTGAGGTTATTGAGGCATGACAGATTATTTGCTTCAACATTCGCTCTTCACTCTTTCCTTCCAATCCCAAATTCCACATATCAATTTCTCACTCCTTATTTTTAATATTTGTTTTCACAATCGCTGAGCAGAAAACGATGTCATTGGGAAGAAGCTAACTCTGAGGAGCTCGATGGAGAGACGTTCCAGGTGGACATGGCGGTGGCGCTGGAGTCACAGAAGATCAAACATTTGGTGGAGGACGACGGCGTCGACAACGTGATCCCTGTCCCCAACGTCACCAGCTCCGTTCTCGCCAAAGTCATCGAATACTGCAAGCGACACGTCGAGTCGTCAAGCTCCAAGGACGACTCGAAGGATGACTCCAACAACAACAAGAAGACTGTCGTCGAGGAGGACCTCAAGGCCTGGGATGCTGATTTCGTCGGGAAAGTCGATCGAAACACCCTGCTTGACCTCGTTTTGGTGAGTCTTTTACTTTTTTTTTTTTTGACGCTGTTCGATTTCAAGTTTGGTTCTTCAGGGGTTTCGTTGGGTTTGGAGTGGAATTTAGTTGGGTTTTATGAACTGGGTTTGTGGATTTGTGACTGCAGGTGTGTTCAAAATGTGATATTGTAACGGGTTTTTGATTTAACCTTTTAGGGGTATTTTTGGGGTTTTTTTGGTTCTGTGTTATGGATTGATGGAAATTATTACTTTTGAAGTGGAATTTAGTGAGATCGATGGATTTATGACTGAAAGTGTATTCAAAATTTGACAATATGTTGAATTTGATTTAATTTATACAGTTGTTTTAGGGTTTTTATGAGTTGTGTTAACGATCATATACTTCGGCACAAAATTGGATTTTTATGTGAACAATGCTGTTGCGAAGTTCGTGTTTTTTGTTTTGTATGTATGGGTTGTGATGGTGGATTTGTTTGTTTGTAGTTCTTACCGTGTCTTGTGTGGTTGGTGTTGGTGTTTTAGTTTACTATAGAAGTTGATCATCTTTTTGCTAAGGATTTTGTGTTGAATTTGCTTTTGGCTTGTCGTTAATTGTTACTGTTTGTTTACTTCTTTTGTTTGGTTACTGAACTAAGGGGAAAAAAGTGTAGAAAACAAAGATATGGGCAAGTAAAATATAGAGATAATCCCAATTTCTCCCTATAGTTTGAACAAATAATCAAAATCCTTCCCGACTTTGAAAAATTACTTAACTGTGAGGGAGAATTTTTGATATTTATTCAAACTACAGAGGGAAAATTGAGATTATCCCTAAAATATATGATTATTCCTTGTTTGTTTTCGTTGTTCTCTCTATTTATTGAATTGAGAACTCAAATATTGAAACATTGTGAAGTTTATGGGTCTTTTACGAAATCGGGGCATTCCACAAGTCTCTAGACTATTTTGTAATCCTTGCCCTTTCGAAATTTGATTTGTGTAGACTCTAGACAAAACTTGATTTTGGACCGGTACCAGTTAAACTTCAGCACATTTTCTTTGGGAGACTTCCGTGAGATTTAAATGCAGATTACGTTTGCCACCAGCGGATTTGAGCTTGGATTTTGAAGTTGAATGACGCGATACTGGCATATAGTACTGACATGTCAGTGATGTATTTCCTTTGTGTAAGTATCTAGAGATCCACAGCCTGAAGGATTTGACCTGCGGCACGATTGCTGACATGATCAGGGGCAAGACTGCAGAGGAAATTAATAGGTTGTTCAAGAGAAGTTAATCATTGTCTCTATGATCTCCTGTTTATGTTGGGGATATGATGTTTTGTTGAACCGTCCTTTATCTATTGCAATATAAATAAATATTTGTACCAAAAAAAACAAAAGAAATATAAATAAATATTAAGCGCTTCATATTTTGCTACATCCTTTGACACCCTGACCTGCTAGTTTTCAATGAAATGAAATTAGGTACTAAATAGTTAAAGTCTCTCATTTTGTATCCAAAACCTCCAAGAAGCATAACTCTTTATTTATTTAAAAAAGAAAAAAGAAACATGTATATGATACCATGTGATAATCTTAGAAAGAATGACAAAACAGATTATGGAAAAATTGTAAAATTGGAGTGGTGTCAGTTCTACCATTATAATCACTATACAACTGATGAAATATAAGCAATGTATTCAATTATACCAAACAAATTTGAGGTTATACCCTTTTATACTTGAAATTAATTTGATGCCCTACTTATTGCTATAGATATTTTTTTAAAAAAAAAAATCTTCATCTTTAAATTATCTTTAATCTTTAGTTTTTCTTTTCCATAGAGTGGATTTGATTACAATTTTCTAAACTCAATTATTCTTTTCATTTCTTTGAGCCAAAGTTAGGTACTAAAATTACATATTATTGTTAGACATTTATCTTTAATCTTTAGTTTTTATGTTAAATGGTTTCTCAATGTAATATTTGAGGCAATTTGATCACGAGACCTTAGATTTAGATTATTTACAATAATTTTTTATACAGTTATTTTAATTGTAACATAAATCAAACTTTTTAGTTCTTAGAAAAAAGAAAACATAAATCAAATCTCATTTCTAACTAATATTGAGGTCCGAAATTTAAATTCTCTAAATCAAAAAGAAGAAAACAATGTTTTTGTAAATTTTGAAGGCGTGGACATTTAGACAAAATTGATGTGATCATAAACTTGTGAAAGGTTCTAATCACCATTCGCTTAGTAGAAATGCTCTATAATTATTAACAGAAGTGTTCACACATAAGAAAGTTAAGATCAAATAATTTTAATTAAAAAAAAAAAAGCATCAAATTTGGTAGTTACAGAGGCAGTTGTCTCTATTTTACCAACAATAATCCATACCATATAGGAAAACAAATTTAAAAGTAAAATAAATAAATAAAATTATTTGAAAATGGGTTTATTAGATGATACGTAGCATCAAAATTATGAAAAAAAAAAATCTTTCATAGAATCATTCTATGGCTGATATAATGCGACAGACCAATGAAATAATGTCATTTTCTTTTCTCTTACTCTTCCCATTAGTTTTTTCTTTTTCTTTTACTGCTCCCATTGGTTTGTCACACCATATCAGTTGTGGGACAATTTCATATAAGATTTTATTCAAAATTATATGCTCCATTATTCTGCTCAACAAACCCTTCAGGGCAATATAGTAATATCAGAGTTACTTTCGACCTTTTTTTTGAAACCAGAGTTAGTTCGACTTAAGCAGAAAACGTGTCCTCATATTTTTTATGTTAAGAAAATTGAAATAGGTTGATAATTTCTATTAAGAATGATTATCTTGTGAGAGATGTTTTAATATAGAATGACCGACATTAATTTTATATGTTTAAAGTGTATAGAAAAGTAACATGACTATGAGATAACTTAAAATATATAGCCAAAAAATGAGAAACAGGTAGCCTGTAGTGATACAAAACAAGAATTTTCTTGAAGATAATTTTCCAAATTACATGAGTTAGAACTTAGAAGATGGCAACAATATTGGCCCATTTTAGTTTTCTTGTCAATGTCTTCAAGAAATTCTCCTAACAGTCCAAAATGAAAATAATAACGGCCTAATGTAAGTATGGTTTACGAGTTTTGGACTTCAGACAATTTTGGTTATATTCATTTGTATGTGAATGTGAACGAGACAACAGCTAACGGGAAATAAGCCCAACAAACCTATAGATACACAAACTGGGGGAAGTCACTGAATGCTCTATTCTAAAATCTTTTACATTCCGACTAACTTTAGATATGAATTATCGTATCTGAAAAATGAAGGAGTGTTCCCTATTTAGGTCATCTCCAATATTTGAATACCAAATTTTACATCATTTTTGTGTTTATACCAAATTTTCTTATACTCCAATGTGTGTTACACCAAATTGGTGTAAATGATATCTTAAAAGAGTATTTTATATATAATTTTTTAATTAATATATATTAAAAATTTAAAAATATATTAAAATATATACAATATTATACTCATTTTAAAGATCTTAATAAAATATTTTAAATAATATATATTTTTATAATAATTTAATATGTATTTTTAATTAAATTAATTTATAAATCAACATCAAATTTAGTGTTATGAACAGTGCAATACCAAATTTGATATTGTGTTGTTCATTAACACAAAAAAAATTGTCTTAGGATACTCAAATGTACGTTGGAGCTTGGGAATGCACAAAAATGGTGTTTGGTGCATTAGTTGGAGAGGGCCTTATAGGTGTAAGTTTATGGAGACATGCAAGTACATCTACCGTCCTACTATATAGACTTGTCATAGGTCGAACGCATGTTGACAAGCAAGCAAACGATTTTACATTTATCATAATGATTATCCCGTTATATCATGCTTTCATTAATCAAACATTGAATTTTTCATTCGACACTTCCTTGGTTATTGCATCTAATGTGATATTTTTAGTGACGTAAATATTGCGCTCGTTAAATGCATCAATCTCGATGGTGGTTGCAGTATCATCCATCTTTGTTACGACAATCAAATATTATTTTAATCTTAACATAAATATAAAATTGAGAATAGTATTAAAAGAAAATAAAAGAAATAAAATTAAAATAGTAGACATAGGAAAGTACTAGGGAGAAGAGAATTCTCAAATACACTTGAGATTTTGAAAATGGGATGTGTGAGAAATGAATTACAATTGCCTATTTATAGACAAAATGTGGAGGTGCAAAACAATTTAATAATGGTGGTGTCAAATGCTTCACGGTCTTCCAATTATCTCACTATCTTCATAATTCATGTTTCACCAAGTAAAAAAAAATACTACTCCACCAATATAAACAAATAATATGACCTTACTTCTCTAAACATTTTCTCACTTGAAACCATTTTTAATGATCTAGTTTTATTTTTCTAACCTTTGATCAAGTTTTTGTTGCATACGTTTCTACAAGATTTATATTCATCCCCTCTGCCACCCCATTTTGTTGAAGAGTATATGTGACTATGAACTGCCTTTCGATCTGTTTTTGCTTGCAAAAAGCAAGAAACTCCTCGTTTGTATATTCTTTTTCATTATCTATTCTCAAGTACTTTATCTTTTTCTCAAATTCAAGTTCTACCTACACTTTAAATACCTTGAACATTGGAAACACATCTAACTTTCTCTTGATAGGGTACACCCAACTTCTCCTGGAGTAATTATCAATAAATAATATAAATTATTTTGCTTCTTTTATAAATATATCTGGTGATTCCCAAATATCAGAATAAATCAAGTCTATAATATATTTGCTTCTAATAGTAGAATTACTGAACTTCAATCTAAGTTACTTACTTATCACACAATGCTCATAAAAAAGGTAGATTTATTATTTTGAGCCTAGGAAGCAATCTGTGTTCAAAGAAAATCTTTAAACCTCGTTTAAATATGTGGCCTAATTTGCGATGTTACATCATCGTTGACTCTTCCCCATGGTTGGTTGATGCAACACATGAATCAACCTCTAATAGTGTTTTTCCTTTAAGCATGTCTAAATTTGTAGCATTTTTTTCTCCTTTCATGACAACAAGCACATCTTTGACAATTTTCAAGACCTTATTTTCTATATGAGTTTTATATCTAAGATCATCAAATTATCCTAAAAACAATAAATTCTTCTTTAAGCCCTTCACATGTCGTACCTTCTGAATAGTGCGAATCGTACCATCGTGGATTTTTATCTTGATTATACGATATTAGTGATCTTCAAAGTATGATCATCGCTCATAAATACAAATGTTCCTAAGATAAGCTCATATGTGTGAAACCATTCTCTATGAGAGGTTAAGTGCTAATTGTTGAATCTGGAATCTAGACATTAACAAACCGTAATCTGCTTTCTCTAATAACGGCTGCTACACTGTATAAAATGTCACCATCATTTGAGATACTTGCTACACATTCTCGTGAGTTTGATGATTTAGGAGCTTTATTTTTCTTATTATGTCAACACTCATTTTTGACATACCCTTTCTTGCTACAATTGTAGCATCAGACATTCTTCTGACTTCTTGATTTTGATCTACCATGATTGAGACTCCCACTGGGGCCACGTTTCATTGATCTCTCTCTTGTCGTTGACAAAGCCTCTGCTTCCGTACTACTTACCAATATGTCTTCCTTGTTCTTTCGTTTGTTTTCTTCTTCTAAGATGGTAGCTACAATATCATCGAAAACTAGATTGTTTGAAAGAATATTATTTGTCAAGTTGATAACAAGTTGATTATACGAATCAAATAGACTTTAACGTAAAATTTCTGCACGTTCATTTGCCTTTATTGTATGACCCAACACTAAAAGTTAAGAAAATAGAGTATTTAAAATGTTGATATGGTCGGTTATTATTGTAGATTCCGTCATTTGAAGATTATTAAGCTTTATTTTTAAGAAAATTTCATGTGTAGTGTCAATGTCCGAAAACGGTCAACTAAGAGATTCAAAGGCCAAGACCGCGAACATGATAATAAATGGTGTTGGATGTAATAAATATGTAGTAAATGAGGTTTAAAGTTGGTAGAGCACAATAAGATGGAGTTAAATGTTGGTTAAAGTAGATGAGTGATAGTGATGGAGCAATTAATAAAAAAATGAGAGGGAAGAATGAATGCAAAAACAGCAATTTTTACGTGGTTCGGCGAATGCGCCTACGTCCAATTCCGGCAGAGTGACGACAATACTAATGTGTTCAACCTTTGTTACAATGAAAATCCCCCATATTTATCGAGAATGGGGAGACACAATTGGAGTATTACACACGTTTTTCATCATGACTATTCTCATTTAATCTGACATTAGCCATACTTCATTTAATGTTATAACAATGATTATTTTCTTCATGCACACGCCTGCATTAAATGCATTAGGTAACAAAGTCCTCCCTTAATTAAATGAGCAGCTGTCGTAATAAATGCTTTTGGGGAGCTGTTAAGGTTGCACCGGCGTAAAATCTGGGGAGTAGGTTGATTTGATGGCTGATTCTACAGGGCACTTCCTAGTGCGAGCACTTCCACCTGACGGGCTGCACGAGCTGAAGAGATGTTAGGGTGGACTGATGAACATGGGTTGGAGAGTTGTTGAGGCGGATTCAGATAAGTACAGGCTGGAAATAAGTTGAGACGAGCTGTGGGTGTTGCGAGCTTCGGGAGTCCGCTAAGCTCATTACGGCGAGCTTGGAACGGGCTTATTAGGCTTCCTGGGCTTCAGCACTGTTCATATTCTTTGGGCCTTTAACGGCCCGTTTGTCCTAAGTCAAGAAAATGGGTATAACATGTAGTGACTTGAACTCGTACAATTTTATCAGAATGTCTTATACCTTTTTAGCCATCTTTTTCTTTGTTATACTTGATAATACACCATCTGCTAAGGCCAGATGGAGATTGACAATTGCGTTGTTATCCATCTCTTTCCATTTAGCGTCATCAGTTATCTCGATTGATATTTCTTTTATTGCTTGTAAGCAATTACCTTTCCTCAAGATAGCCTTCATTTTCATTTTCCACAATGAAAAATTACTTCCATTGAACCTCTTAATTTCAAATTTCATCGTCATTTTTATGAAATACTTACAAGATATCCAATGAACAATATCGTCAATACTACCCGCATTTTGGAATAATGCGTGTATCAGTGGATAGTGCCCTAGATAAGTTCCCAGGAAAAAAAGTCAGGTCACAATGAATACACTTAAATAGCAAGTCTTTCCTGGTTAGAACATTTTCTAGGCATGCACTTTTATACCACTACATTTATTTTTAGTAACTAGAAACAATTCTTTTCTAATGTGGAATATTAGACAATGCTGCAACTACGAAGCAAACTCAAAATTTTCTAAATAACTTAAGGCTCTGATACCACTATTATGACGAGCTGATATTATTATAATCGCAACGTAAACCTGAAATCGAGAATAATATTGAAACAATTCTTTTCTGATGTGGAAGATCAGACAATGTTGTAACTACAGAGCAAACTCAAAATTTTCTAAAGAACCTATGACTCTGATACCACTATTATGACGACCCGATACTATTATAATCTCAGCGTAAACCTGAAATCGATAATAATATTGAAAGAAAATGAAAGAAATGAAACAAAAATAATGGACACGAGATTTACATGGTAAAACTTTCAACGTGAATGAAACATCCACGGACCAAAACTAGAAGAATTTTATTAAATCAACAACTATAATACAACCTCTTTCTAAAATTTTAGAAAAGAATTAAGGAGAAAAGAAATGTCAAATGCACTTAAGATTTTGAAAATGGGATGTGTGAGAGATGAATTACAATTGCCTATTTATAGGCAAAATATGGAGGTGCAAAACAATTTAATAATGGCGGTGTCAAAAGCTTCACCATCTTCCGATTACTTTACTGTCTTCCAATTGTCTTATTGTCTTTCATAAATCATGCTTCATCAGGTCAAAAAAATGCGGCTCCATCGCCATAAACAAATAATATGGCTTTACTTCTCTTAACAATCTTGAAAGGCAACGTGACCTGGTTTAGGCTTCTTGTTGGATTTATTTTATGAGTTGAGTTTCTCGCCATAGCCGATCAAGAGACTTCAAATGTCGAATTCATCTAACAAACTAGATGTAGTGTCGTCCGGACATCGCAGCGATCCGGCTTTGATCTGTCTGCTAATGCGAGCATGTCATAGCTGGTGCACTACGGATGTTCCCATGGAGTGGCCGGCCAAGCTATCTTTCCACACCCAATGTAGTTATGGTTGACTTCACCGGGCATCAAGGTGTTGAATCTAGTGCGTTCCAACAAAATTGGCTCGTCACCACTCGATGTAACATCGTGTTTTCCACAGTCTTCGAACCTCTATATGCGTAGGCTACTTTGTAGTTTGGGTGACGTGTTAACCCAAATTTTGGGAGTAACAACTTTTAATTGCAATATGTAGGTAAAACAATTTTCATGTTACATATAAAAGAGAATTTTTTATTTGTAGCCCTGCTTATTTCTCAACACCCCTTTATCTAGTACACTCCATTTTAAAATATTACATCTATATTTAAAATTAAATTCCTTCTAAAAATGCTCCGTTTTATTTTAAAATTACTCTACGAAGTTTGATAAAATCTCAAACCACAAATACACTCCAGTACGAGACTTAATACATCTCTTTTACACGCAAGTGAGTTGTAGCCCAAATAGTTGAGAACTTACCATTAAGATGAATCTACATGTAAGAGCAGACCAGGCTGATTTGAAGTTTTTGTGGTATGGGCTGTAGAAGTACATCCATTTGAATTTGGCTTATGATTATTTCTCACGATCGTGACGATGAAGACGGTCATCATAAAATGGGCTTGGGTTTGGATTGCCATTTTCATTTGGAGTGGCCATGTTTCCACCGCTTAAATATTAAATGTACACCCTTTTTATTAGGGGTGGCAATATGGGTTCCGACACGACGGGTCGACACGAATTCGTAAAAAATAAATGGGTATGGGTTGGAGTTAAACGAATTCGTGTCGTAATCGTGTCAACCCGCTTAACCCGTTTATTAAACGAATCGAATTGGGTTTGCTTAAACGAATCGCGGGTTGACACGATTAAAATAGGGATAAATTGTAATTTAACATATTAGAGGGATTAGTGTGTAATTATGTATTTATATATACACATATTCATCCAAAACCTAAACCTTTTCACTCATTTTTCGACAGCCACACTCACACCCCACTCCCCTTTCCACCGAGTCACCCCTTCTCCCCCACCGTCACCGTCCAGTTGCCACCTTCTCTCCACGGTCGCCGCCCGTTCTCCCTTCGTCCTTCACGCTCGCCGTCCTATCTTCTCTCCTCCCTCACGGTCGCTGGTCGTTCTTCCCTCCTCCCTCACGCTCGTCGTCCTATCTTCTTTCCTCCCTCACGGTCGCTGGTCGTTCTTCCCTCGTCCGTCACGCTCATCGCCTATTCACTCCTCCTCCCTCACAGTCGCCGTCTGTGCTCCCCTCCTCTCTCACGGTCGACTCCCCTTCTCCATTTCTCCTCAAGATCTTGCCTCTTCTCCACGGTCCGCCACCAGATCCACGACTCCGCCACTAGATCCACGACTCCCCACCAGATCCACGGCTCCGTCACCAGATCCACGGCTCCACCACCATAATGTTATGCAAATTTAATTTTCATGTATTTGTAATTTTGTATTGAGTTTGAGCATGATTTGATTTGATTTTGTTGTTGATTTAATTTACTGTTTTTATTTTTTTGAAAATGATTGTGTTGGTTTTTATGTGTTGATTATGTTGAATTTGGTATTTGGTTTTTATGTGTTGATTCTGATGAATTTGGTGTTTAGTTTTTGTGTTGATTCTGTTGATTTTGGATTTTGGTTTTTATCCGTTGAATTTGTTGTTTGAATATTTGATTCTGATGAATTTGGTGTTTAGTTTTTGTGTTGATTCTGTTGATTTTGGATTTTGGTTTTTATCTGTTGAATTTGTTGTTTGAATATTTAATTGTGAATGATTTATTATGTATATGGTTAAAATATTATTAAGATTAAACGAGTTAAACGAATCGAACGATTAAACGAATTGAACGGGTTAAACGAATTGAACGAGTTAAACGGGTTAAATGGGTTGAACGAGTTAAATGGGTTAAATGGGTTAAACGAATTAAACGAATTAACGGGTTATACGAATTAACGGGTTAATGGGTTAGAATATTTTATGATCCAAATATTAAACGAATTAATCGTGTCGGGTCGTGTCATTCGTTTATAAACGAATTTGTGTCGAATCCAAAAATATCAACCCGTTTCTTAAACGAATTCGTGTCGAATTGATCGAATTCGTAAACGAATCGAATCGAATTCAGCTCAACCCGACACGCCAACCCTTTTTGCCACCCCTACTTTTTATACACACACTATTGTTTTAAAAGATTATTAATCATAGAGTTAATTGCAAATAGTTTCTTTTTGCTCAAATTATTCAAATTTTATGTGATCAATAGTTTTTTAAATAAATAAAAATCATATATAACAAAAAGACCAAATAAAAATTATACATAACAAAAAGACAAATTTATCCCTCTAACCCATCTGACATTGGAGAACTATTTGTTAAATGAAAAGTTAATGCAATTAAATCAATACCTTAGGGTTGATTACAATTAAAGATAAAGTCAGGAGAAGTTAGCACAATTTGTCCTAAAAGGGGTGCACTTACTAATGTAGTGTATAAACAGTTTAGAGGTGTGGAAATATACACTTTTTTTTTATTATTTTAGAATTTATTTATTTATATGGGGTGCAGTTACAAAATGTAATCTAATAACAATTAAGTGGTTTACATATAAATTTTATCGGGTGTAAACATCAACATTTTCATTTCCTATCATCAAGCCCCACTACACGCCAGAAACTATCGAGTGGCCTCTTTTCAGGTTTTTTTGTTTTCAGGTTAACATAGGTTCATACTCCTTAAAAGGCTTGCCGCTAGCTTCTCACTTTCCACCATTTAGAACCAAAGATTGATTTTTTAATTAACCAAATAATGTTTTAGAGGTAATTATGCATTGGACCAGCTGATCAAATCAACCCTTAATTGGAGTTCAATCATTGATCTTATCTTACTTCCTAGTTGCCACCACTGATTGCAATTTGCAAGGCATTTTTGTTTGTTAGATGTAAGAGTGGGCCTACATGACCCTTTTTTAAAGAAAAAATGAAACACAATGTTGGCAGAATCATTTGTCCTCTTTTTGGTCCACGTTCTCACCAGTATTTATAAAAACAACACTGTTATTTACGAGAATGTCTTGGAAACTTGCTGTCCACGTAAAAATGAACTTATAAACACTGATCATTCCACCCTTGTATTGGAGAATTGTATTACTTTTTTTTCTTTTTTAAAGAAAGAATCGTATTACTTTTTTTTTTAAAGAAAGAATTGTATTACTTTTTACTGCAACACAGAACTGGCATAATATTAAATTAGAGTAAAATACACAAAACCCCATTGAAGTAAGGTTTTAAAGATTCATAATCAAAGTTTGATTTTTATAACACAATGCCCTCAGGTCGTTAGTGTCTGTTAGTCAATGTTTAGTTGACCAAGGATAATTTCATCATTTATGAACCTATTTTATTTTAAAAAAATTTAAAAAGAAAAAATATATATTTTTTAATAATTCAATATCTCTGCTTCTCTGCAACAAAAAAAAAAAAAAAAAAAAAAAAGAATTTAAAAAAAAAATTGGGAATCATCATATGTGTTTCCAGATGATGTTCATCATCTGAGTTCGTCCCAGACATGGTGAACATCATCTGGTTCCCAGATGATGCATCATTATCAAACAAACTCAAACTCATAAACCCAAAATCATCTTCATCATCAACCAAACTCAAACTCAGAATCATCCTCATAAACAACAATAACAAATCAAACATAAACACAAGAATCATCACCAAAAAAATCATCAACAAACTTATTCACGAACCTAGAGATGTCTGGGTTCGGATCGTCTGGGTTCGACGAACCCAGAATGGAGCGTCTAGGTTCGTCGAACCCATGGATCGTCTGGGTTCAACGAACCCAGACGGGTTCGTCTGGGTTCGACGAACCCAGATCTGGGTTCGTCGAACCCAGACGCTGGATTCTGGGTTCAAATCGAACCCAGATGTCCCTGGTGAAGAAGAAGAAGAAGAAAACAAAAAGAAGAAGAGATCGGCGTGTGAAGAGGGGCGTTGGTCTCTGGTGGAGGCTGGTGGAGAAAGAGAGAGAGAGTGAGATGTTTTGATTTATTATTTTATTTTAATAATACTTTAAATTATTTTAAATTATTTCAAACAGTAAGGGCATTTTGATCCTTACAAGTCAAAAACCAGTTAACCGTTTGATTTAACCATATTTGACTGTTAACTTGGGGGTATTGTGTTATAAAAATCAAACTTTAACTATGAATCTTTAAAGCCTTACCTCAGGAATGTTTTGTGTATTTTGCTCATTAAATTATATCCTACACTGCATAGAGTAGAGGGCTCCACGACTTTTATTAAGAAAGCAACTAAATCTCTGCGTAAATTATCAACACAAGGTTAATTGTGTCATTTAACTTACATTACATACCAACAACTCAAAATAAAACTGGTACTACGTGACTTTATCCTAATACACATTCGCGTTACTTTTGTCCAAACATATTTCACGCACTACGGTAGTGCAATGAGTCTCCCAAAGCTGTCTCTCGCAACCTTTCTCTGCCTCACTTCACTTCTTATAATCCGAGTTGACTCAACTCAGCCTCCATTCTCATGCGGCTCATCCGACCCATCGACCAAATCCTACCCGTTTTGCCAAACTTCACTACCCATCAGCCAAAGAGTGCGGGACTTGGTATCTAGACTCACACTAGATGAAAAAATCTCCCAACTCGTTAACACAGCTCCTCCGATTCCAAGACTCGGCATTCCAGGATATCAATGGTGGTCGGAGGCATTACACGGTGTGACCGAATCAGGCAGAGGCATTTTTTTAAAAGGAACTATTAAGGGTGCCACTAGCTTCCCTCAAGTCATCCTCACAGCTGCTTCTTTTGATAGTTATCTGTGGTATCGCATTGGTCAGGTAAGTCTTCTATTGCTTTGTCAAATATCAATGAATGTAGCGTTGATTTGATTATTGTGGATTTTTGTTTAGGCAATTGGAACAGAAGCAAGAGCAGTGTACAATGCAGGACAAGCAATAGGGATGACATTTTGGGCACCAAATATTAACATATTTAGGGATCCAAGATGGGGGAGAGGGCAGGAGACACCTGGAGAGGATCCCTTGGTTACTGGGAAATATGCCGCCTCATATGTGAGAGGTGTTCAGGGTGATACTTTTGAAGGAGGGCAGCTCAAAGGTCCTCTTCAAGCTTCTGCTTGTTGCAAGCATTTCACAGCTTATGATTTGGAGCGTTGGATGGGCACTACTCGCTACAAGTTTGATGCTCGTGTATGTCTAAAACTCAAAACTCCAACGCCCCTTCATCGGGTCGTTCCTTTCTTTTGTTTTTTTTTTTTTTTGGTTGATTTTGTACCTTTTTTTTTTAAAAAAAAAAAAAAAAAAAAAAAGCAGTTCATCAATTATTCCTCTCATTGCGTTACAATTCTATATTTAATTGTTTGATGTTTCAGTTTCGCTTTATCTTTTGACCCCTTGAAAAAAACGAATTTTATACGCGAATAATGATGTTCCACATTTTAGACTTTCTGGTACAAACTTAGTTATTTTGTGTTTAGGTCACGCCTCAAGATTTAGCAGACACATACCAACCACCATTTGAGAGCTGTGTCAAGAAAGGCAGTGCCAGTGGTATAATGTGTGCTTTCAACAGAGTTAATGGAGTCCCATGCTGTGCAGATTACAATCTCCTAACCAAGACTGCCAGACAACTCTGGGGGTTCGATGGGTAAAACTAAACCATTTGAATTGCATTTTACAGTTCTTGTCTTGTCGAGGGTTACAATAAAAATGTTTAATGTACTTTTTGCAAAAAAATAAAAATAAAAATAAAAATCAGGTATATAACATCGGACTGTGACGCGGTCTCCATCATACATGATGAGCAAGGTTACGCAAAATTACCGGAAGATGCAGTGGTTGATGTACTTAAAGCTGGTAATGGTCTTGTATTGGTTGTACAATATTGACATGTGCATGTGTCTCTCTCGCTTAGACTCGGGGGTTTATTTTACCTATATTATCGGTTGTCGCTTTGTTAGATGTGTATAGTTAATTCCGCGATTGGATTCGACATTTAGAAGATTTTGACCATACGTGGACCCAATTTGTATTTTGGTCATTATCGGCTCACTGGACCGCACTTAAGGCTATAGAGTCGTGGCTATTTTTGTCTTTTGCGGTGAACTTTCCTTTAGATGCTTGGACTGTAGCCTTCGGTTTTTAACAATTTTTCTTTGTTTTAATATTCTGGATTCTAGAGTTAAGACCCATGAAAGGAGAGCTGCAGTTTTGGGTAAATAGGCAGTCATGGGTACATTCAGTCTGTCAACATCCATGACTAATTTAAAACAGTTGGCATTAGATGAGATTTCAAGTTCGAATATAGCATTATTCATCTGAAGATGAGTTAATTTAGGTAAGGTTAATATTTGAGGTATATGCGGATATTCCTAGTTATAAGTCACTTTACCAATTTATTATAGAGAAAATTACGGTAATAACCCTTTTTTAGGTTAAAGTTAAAAAATAACTATTTATTCAGATTCCATATTTTTATCAAATATATTTTAATCCGAAAATATTAGTATTCAATTTGAACATAAAAAAATGGTCATTTATGAAAAACCATTTATTGTCAGTGACCATGACTTTCAACCTCCAGCTGATTGCTCACGTTGCCAATTTAATGCATGTATAGTGCTTATAGATTTCGTATGACCTTAAATTGCCCAAAATTACTGAACTAACAAGCTTATGTTATTGTCACAATGTGACAATTCATACAGGCATGGATGTGGACTGTGGATCCTACTTGCTGAACTACACCAAATCAGCAGTAGAGCAGAAAAAACTGGCTATATCAGAAATAGATAGAGCCCTTCACAACCTCTTCTCTGTTAGAATGAGGTTAGGACTTTTCAATGGGAATCCAAGCCAACTGCCTTTTGGCAATATAGGTGCAGACCATGTCTGCTCTCCTCCTCACCGGGCTCTAGCCCTTGAAGCAGCTCAGAATGGAATTGTGCTTCTAAAGAACTCTGCTAGACGACTCCCTTTACCCAAGTCAAAATCCACGTCCCTTGCCGTAATAGGCCCCAATGCCAATTCCGCGTATGCACTTCTGGGAAACTATGCAGGCCCTGCATGCAACTTCATTACAATATTGCAAGCACTGCAAAACTATGTCAATAGCACAGTTTATCACCCTGGTTGTGATACGGTAGCATGCTCTTCAGCTTCAATTGACAAGGCAGTGGAAATAGCAAAACAGGCGGATCATGTGGTGTTAATAATGGGATTGGATCAAACTCAAGAAACGGAGGATTTGGATCGTGTGGCCTTGGTTCTGCCAGGGAAGCAACAGGAACTCATCACTAGTGTTGCAAAAGCTGCAAAGAAACCAGTTATTTTGGTGATTCTTTGTGGAGGTCCAGTTGATATATCCTTTGCCAAGTATGACAGCAACATTGGAAGCATTTTGTGGGCAGGTTATCCAGGCGAAGTTGGAGGGCTTGCACTTGCTGAAATCATCTTCGGCGACCACAACCCAGGTGAGTTTTTTAATAATGTAATGGTATTAGAAAACAATAATGATTATTTCTGTTGGTTTAATAAAATTTGAACTCAACCACAGAAGGCTATTATGTTTCATTGTAGGAGGTAAGCTGCCAATGACTTGGTATCCAAGTAATTTTGTCCAAGTAGCAATGACAGACATGAGAATGCGGCCTGAACCAAGGTCCGGCTATCCAGGGCGCACATATAGGTTCTACAAAGGCCAAAATGTTTTCGAATTCGGTTATGGTCTTAGCTATTCAAATTATTCATACAAGTTCAAGCATGTGACTGCTAATGAGCTTTATTTGAATGAGTCATCAAGTATTCAGATGGTTGAGAATGAAGAGGTAGTTAAGTTCAAGGCAGTTTCAGAGCTGGGTGCAGAATTTTGTGAGAACAAGAAGTTTTTAGTGACAGTTGGAGTTAAAAATCATGGAGAGATGGCAGGTAAGCATCCAGTGCTGCTGTTCATGAAGCCTGCAAAGAAGGAAAATGGGAGGCCAATTAAACAGTTGGTTGGATTCCAAAGTGTGATCCTGAAAGCTGAAGAAAAAGACGAAATTGATTTTGAGTTGAGCCCTTGTGAACACCTTAGCAGAGCTACTGAAAATGGGTTGATGGTCATGGAAGAAGGAACGCATTTCCTGGTAGTTGGAGATGAGGAATATCCAATTAGTCTTGTCTTTTAGTAAGATTGTCCGAGTTTGATATTTTCAGTTAACGGATTGATCAATTTAAGATAAGGGGTACATAACAGAGACCCACCAAAAAGATGTCTTCAGATACTTAACCTTTCAAACCCTTAGCCCATACATTATTACATGCTATTCACTCCTTAAGCAGAAAAAAACTCGGTCAAAATTTAACAACATACATTCAAAAATCTCAGAGGCATATTCAATCAATGTTCTACGTTATATGGTGCCGTACGGGCACCTTGCCGTGATATAATATTGTATGTTTAGTGTAGTTGGTACGAATTTATTGCTCGAAAATGGCTTTAAAAAACCAGAAAGCAAAACTATTAATTTTTAATATTTATTTCTAAAATGTATTATTTATTTTACATTTTTTAAATTTTTTAATATTTATTTTGTATTAAATAATTTTTTATTCTACTTATTTTTTTGATTTTTAATATTTACTTAATTATATTAAATAAACCAAAAACTCATTTTTATTTTTTTAGGATCATACGGTACTGAAAATAAGGTTAGAATATTTTTATAAAAAAATTTAATTTATTAAAACACAGAATATTAAAACTCTCTCTAATTTTCCTCTCCTATTACTTTTCTCTCACCAATTTCCTTCTCTTCTCCTCATTCTTTACATCTTTAATCTCATTCTTTGGTCTCTCTTTTTCTCTTCTCAATTGCTAAATCTTCTTCCCATGAGAGAAGTTTTAACCCATGAGAAGAAAAGTCGTTGAAAAGAAAGGAGTTACCGGAAAGAGAGAGAATGAGACAGTTTGTTGGTTTCTTCAGAGAGAAGGTTTTGATTTAATGACCAGTTGAGAGAGAGACCGTTCATAGTAAGTTTTTAGGGTTTAAATCAATTTTTGTTTTTATTTACCTGACCCGAGCCGTATATGGGTCGATATTGCCATATCGACACAACTTGGGTTAGATACAGTCGTCTCGCACGGCCAAGACGGCCGTAGGTTGATTTGGCCAAGATACACTCATATGGGTACATTTCGAGGTTGATATAATCGTATTGCTGTATATACGATTGTATCTTGTTATATTTATGAACAATGTATTAAAAAAACAAAATACGCATACAAAAGCCAATCAGCACTGTTCTTCAATCAACAAATCAAGAGCTTCCCTTTCGATATCACCTTCTATTAAATAATATAAGGAAATAAACCCATCATTACGTGCAATAAACAAGCTCTTCATCATTCATCACTGAGAAAAAATTCATGGAATCAATTATAATAATAATAATAATAATAAACCAACAAAAAATTACAGAAAAAAAATGACCCAGTAGGATCAAGAGTAGTAGAATTAGAACTACTATCCCCATGACCAATAAAAACAACCTTTTCTGATATCTTTGCCCTGTCCAAACTAAGTAGCCCCTCCTAGAATGAGAACCCCTCATTACCACAACGAAAAAAAGCTTGTATTTTGTTCACTTCACTTTAAAAAGAAACAACAATAAACAAACTTACTGTAACATTCCTTCTATGGAGCGAATTGCTCCATCAGATGGAGTTGCTCTCCATTTGAGACGGTTTGGCACCATCTGCTCTGTCAATCTAAGATGAAGAGGAGATGGCTACTCCATCTTAGATGGAGGTGTTAAATCTGTATCAATTCCATCTCTGATAGAAGGATGTTCTTTGTCTTCCACATTTCCATTTCACTTTTCCAGATTTACTCCCAACACTGTCAACCTTTTCTTATACCTTTTTTCTAAAACGGAGGAATTTATTTGTAATATTTTATTATTAAAATAAATAAAAATTATAGATAACAAAGAGACCAATTTATCCCTCTAACCCATCTGACATTGGTGAACTTTTAGTTAACAGTTAAATGAAAAGTTAGTCCAATTAAATCAATACCTCAAAGTTGAGTGCAATTAAAGATAAAGTCACGAGAAATTAGTGTAATTTACCTTAAAAAATATAAATTATAATTATAATTCTTTTCTTAGGGTGACTTACTAAAGGGGTGTATAATCAATTTTAGAGGGATGATATATCGACACTCTTTTTTTTATTTATATTTTTAAAATTATTTTATAATTTATTTATTTATATGGGGTGCAGTTACAAAATGTAATCCACAACAAGCAACTAAGTGGGTTTTACGTTTTCAAGCAAATTGGGGGCTTACATAGAATTTTTATGCGGGGTAAATATACCACAGAAACTACCAAGTGACCTCTTTCCAGCTTAACAAAGGCTCAAACTCCTTAATAGGCTCCCTATCTTCTCACATTTCACCATTCAGAACCAAAGATTGATTTTTTAAGAGCAGGAATATTTTCACCTCTCAAAAATTATATGTACACTCCACATTAGCATTTTTTTTAATGTACAATATTACCCTTAAATAAAATTACTAAAAAAATAAATATTTTATAAGTACATCCACCAATTATTAATTAAAATATCATTTATATTATAAACCCTTTTTAACCTCTCAAACCCTAATTTTTCATTTTGCTAATCTCTCAAACCCTAATTTTTCTTCTAAATTCTAATCTTAAACACCAATTAAAAAAGGCCTTAGTGAATGATGTCAATACCACTCCACCTACATTCAACACAAGAGAAGAAACTACCCACAAAATTGGTCTTTGTGTGTAAATATTGGTGAAAACTTAATCAAATGACTTATATAACATAAATGATCTAGTTGCATAACGTCATATATCGACAACATTCATCACATGCAGTCACAAAAATCCTTAGAAGAAAAACGAAAAAATGGAGTACCGTTTGTCATCATTCATAACATTTCATTCACTCACATGATCAATTATTTAGCTTCGTTGTGGGTACGGTTTTCTAAAGAACTTTAGAATTTTTCATCGCTTTTTTTATTTAGATAATTGGGAAGATGTTGTTAAATTATTATATTTTGATTGTGTTGGTTATTTATAAACTAGATGTTTATTTTGTGGACTTATGATGCATTTTTTGTATTCTTTCAAAAAATTTTTTTTCAAATTACATTGTTTCATATAATAAAATAAAAGAAAAAAAAAAACTGAATTTGTCCAAATAGTGGATTTGATGGTTGGTTTGTAATTTATCATTTAACATTTTTGTGGAAAATCATAGGATTTAGGGAAGGCAAGTATATTCATTGTTTATTTATATGGAGTTTGTTAAGTATGTTGATGGTAAGGATGTATGGTTCATTCATTTGATATGATTTTGTATCAAAATGATAGTGGACATGATGATAGTCTTCTACTGGCATGAACATTGCAATTTGTAAGTGCAAAAATAAATCAATGAGAAAGAGGGTAGCTAGTGAGACAATGAAAAAGGGCTTTATAGATTTGATTGTTTGAGTGAATAAAATGTTGATCTTTCTTATACTAACATTAGTCAAAAAATTCCTCATCAATTGTACCATAGTCGAAGTACGATTACACCAAATTGAAAAGTTAATATATCAAAAGTCAAAATAGTATCATTCTAATTTATTGGTACATACCATAAATAAAATAGATATGGATGGGATGTATTTATAAAAATATATACAATAAAATTAAGAGAAATTAATAGTTTTGGTATTAAATGAAGTTTAAAAACAAATTAGAAAAATTCTAAACTTTTTTTAAGTGTGTCAACAAAAGGGTTGTACGTGCCATTTTTTAGAAGTGGTATTGTCACTCATTTTTTAATTAACCGAATAATGTTTTAGAGGTAATTATACATTGGACCAGGTGATCAAATCAAATCATTAATCATCAGAATTCAATTATTGATCTTATCTAACTTCCTAGTTGCAGTCGTTCATTGCAATTTGCAAGTCCTAGTTCTGGTTGTCCAGACGTGAGAGTGACCTTTAGGACTTTTTTTTGGGAAAACGAAGCACAATGTCAGCAAAATTATTGGTCCTCCTTTTTGTCCATTTTCTCACCGCCATATATAAAATATAACTTTGTTATCTACAAGAATGCCTTCGTAACTTGTTGTCCACTTGAGATTGAAAACTTCTAAACACCGATCAATCCCACACTTCTATTGGAGAATTGTATGACTTTTTACTGCAACACAGAAATTGCATAACATTAAATTATATATCCTGCACTGCTATTGAGGGCTCTATGACTTTTATTAAGAAAGCAACTATACATGTTTTTTTTTTTTTTTTAAAAAAAAAAAGAAAAAGAAAGAAAAAAGAAGAAAGAAAAAGAAAGCAACTATACCCCTACATAAATTATCAACACAAGGTTAATTGTGTCATTTAACTTACATTACATACGGGACAATCTTATTTCTCCCGTTGTAGTTTGGTATGTCAAAATTTCTTAATATTTTCAAAAATCGTTAATATCTCTTTAACAATCTATGAAATAGATCAAATACTCTTTATAATTTTTAAAAATATTCAAAAAATTCCTTACTATTAAAATTAATTTTGAAAATCAAAGTTTATCGATTAATATAGAGGCGTAAAATAATAGAGATATTTTAATTATTTCAATAATTTTAATAACTATTAGAAATTATTTTTATCATTTTAATAACAATTATAAAGATAAAAGATCAAATGAAATTTTCTAAAATTATAAAAGATAATCAGTGATTATGTCTTACTATAAGGGCGAAAGTGTGATAATCACCGTTACATACGAACAACTCAAAATAAAGCTGTTACTATGTGACTTTTTCCTCTTATATATTCACTTCACTTTTGTTGAAACACATTTCACACCCTACCCCAGTCAAATGAGTCTCCCAAAGCTCTCTGTCGCAAACCTTCTCTGCCTCACTTTACTTCTCATAATCCGAGTTAACTCAACTCAGCCTCCATTCTCATGTGACTCATCCGACCCAACAACCAAATCCTACCCGTTTTGCCAAACTTCACTACCCATCAGCCAAAGAGTGCGGGACTTGGTATCTAGACTCACACTAGATGAAAAAATCTCCCAACTCGTTAACACAGCTCCTCCGATTCCAAGACTCGGCATTCCGGGATATCAATGGTGGTCGGAGGCATTACACGGTGTGTCCCAAGCAGGCAGAGGCATTTTTTTTAATGGAACTATTAAGGTTGCCACTAGCTTCCCTCAAGTCATCCTCACAGCTGCTTCTTTTGATAGTTATCTGTGGTATCGCATTGGTCAGGTAAGTCTTCTATTGTTTTGTCAAATATCAATGTATGTAGCAGTGTTTTGATTCTTGTGGATTTTTGATTAGGCAATTGGAACAGAAGCAAGAGCGATGTACAATGCAGGACAAGCAATAGGGATGACATTTTGGGCACCAAATATTAACATATTTAGGGACCCAAGATGGGGGAGAGGGCAGGAGACACCTGGAGAGGATCCCTTGGTTACTGGGAAATATGCCGTCTCATATGTCAGAGGTGTTCAAGGTGATACTTTTGAAGGAGGGAAGCTCAAAGGTCATCTTCAAGCTTCTGCTTGTTGCAAGCATTTCACAGCTTATGATTTGGACCGTTGGATGGGCGCTACTCGCTACAAGTTTGATGCTCGTGTATGTCAAAAACTCTAAACACCAATGCCCTTCCTTGGATCCTTCATTTTTTTTTTTGGTTTATTTTGTACTTGTTAAAACAATTCTTCATTTATTCCATCAATTGCTTTGATTGCGTTACAATTCTATATTTAATTGTTTGATGTTTCAGTTTCACTTTAACTTTTAACCCCTTGAAAAAAACAAACTTTATACGCGAATAATGATGCTCTTTTAGTCTAGTCATGATTCCACCTTTAAGACTTTCTGGTACCAACTTTGTTATGTTGTGTTTAGGTCACGCCTCAAGATTTAGCAGACACATACCAACCACCATTCGAGAGCTGTGTCAAGAAAGGCAGTGCCAGTGGCATAATGTGCGCTTACAACAGAGTTAATGGGGTCCCAAGCTGTGCAGATTACAATCTCCTAACCAAGACTGCCAGACGACTCTGGGGTTTCCATGGGTAAAATAAAACTAAACGATACGAATTGCATTTTACAGCTGTCGAGGGTATTTTAGTAATAATGTTTAATGCATTTTTTCCGACAAATTAAAAATAAAAATTAGGTATATAACATCGGACTGTGATGCGGTGTCCATCATACATGATGATCAAGGTTACGCAAAATTGCCAGAAGATGCAGTGGCTGATGTACTTAAAGCTGGTAATAGTCTTGTCTTTGGTTGTACAAAATCGACATGTGCATGTGTCTCTCTCACTTATTAGACTTGGGAATTTATTCGTCGGCCGTCTCCTTGTTAGATGTCCATAGTCATTCCACGCGTGGATTTGGAATCGGACGATTTTGATCGTGCGTGGGCCCAATTTGATGGGGGTCATTATGGGCTCACTGGACCGCATTTAAGACTGTAGAGTCATGGCTATTTTTATTTTTTGCAGTGAACTTTCCTTTAGATGCTTGGACAGCCTTCGGTTTCAACTAATTTTGTCTTTGTTTTAATATTCTGGATAAAAGGACAGCTGTTGTTTTCGATTGAGGCACTCATAGGCTCGTTCGTTAGTCTGTCAACATCCATGACCCGTGTAAAACAGCTGGCATTCGATGAGATTTTAAGTTTTAATATAGCATTATTCACCCGAAGATGAGTTAACTATAGAAAAAGTGCAGTTTTACATTTTGAGGAATAGCGGAATGCCTAGTCATAAGTTCCCAGGACTTTCAACCACCAGCTTGATTGCTAACGTTGTTGCCAATTTAATGCATGTATACTGCTTATGGATTTCATATGACCTTAAATAATCCAAAATTACCAAACTAACAAGCTTATGTTATTGTCACTCTTACCACATCAGTCATTTTCATATATGTTACACTATTATTATAACATTTTTATTTTCCATATAGATGATTCTAATTGCTCTGTATAGAATATTTACTTGTTTATTTTATTTTTCTCTTTCACCTATAAATAGCCCTATTTTGTATATTATAAACACACAGTGAAATACGCCATTTAATTATGAGTCACAATGTAACAATTCTTACAGGCATGGATGTGAATTGTGGATCCTACTTGCAGAAGTACACCAAATCAGCACTAGAGCAGAAAAAAGTGGCTATATCAGAAATAGATAGAGCCCTTCACAACCTCTTCTCTGTTAGAATGAGGTTAGGACTTTTCAATGGGAATCCAAGCCAACTGCCTTTTGGCAATATAGGTGCAGACCATATCTGCTCTCCTGCTCACCAGGTTCTAGCCCTTGAAGCGGCTCAGGATGGAATTGTCCTTCTAAAGAACTCTGTTAGACGACTCCCTTTACCCAAGTCAAAATCCACGTCCCTTGCCGTAATAGGCCCCAATGCCAATTCTGCGTTTACGCTTCTAGGAAACTATGCAGGCCCTGCATGCAACTCTATTACAATATTGCAAGCATTGCAAAACTATGTCAAGAACACAGTTTATCACCCTGGTTGTGATACTGTAGCATGCTCTTCAGCTTCAATTGACAAGGCAGTGGGGATAGCAAAACAGGCGGATCATGTGGTGTTAATAATGGGATTGGACCAAACTCAAGAGAGGGAGGATTTGGATCGTGTGGCCTTAGTTCTGCCAGGGAAGCAACAGGAACTCATCACAAGTGTTGCCAAAACTGCAAAGAAACCAGTTATTTTGGTGATTCTTTGTGGAGGTCCAGTTGATATATCTTTTGCCAAGCATGACAGCAACATTGGAAGCATTTTGTGGGCTGGTTATCCGGGTGAGGTTGGAGGGCTTGCACTTGCTGAAATCATCTTCGGCGACCACAACCCAGGTGAGTTTTTTAAACAATGTAATGTTATTAGAAAAACAATAATAATTGTTTTTGTTCGTTTTATAAAATTTGAATCTAACCCTACACGGCTACTATGTTTCACTGTAGGAGGTAGGCTACCAATGACTTGGTATCCAAGTAATTTCGTCAAAGTAGCAATGACAGACATGAGAATGCGGCCTGAACCAAGTTCTGGTTATCCAGGGCGCACATATAGGTTCTACAAAGGCCAAAATGTTTTCGAATTCGGTTATGGTCTTAGCTATTCAAAGTATTCATACAAGTTCAAGCATGTGACTGCTAATGAGCTTTATTTGAATGAGTCATCAAGTATGCAGATGGTTGAGAATGAAGAGGTATTCAAGTACAAGGCAGTTTCAGAGTTGGGTGCAGAATTTTGTGAGAACAAGAAGTTTTTAGTGACAGTTGGAGTTAAAAATCATGGAGAGATGGCAGGTAAGCATCCAGTGTTGCTGTTCATAAAGCCTGCAAAGAAGGAAAATGGGAGGCCAATTAAACAGCTGGTTGGATTCCAAAGTGTGATCCTGAAACCTGAAGAAAAAGCTGAAATTGAATTTGAGTTGAGCCCGTGTGAACACCTTAGCAGAGCGACTGAAAATGGGTTGATGGTCATGGAAGAAGGAACGCACTTCTTGGTAGTTGGAGATGAGGAATATCCAATTAGTCTTGTCTTTTAGTAAGAAGAATTGATTGTCCAAGTTTGGTGTTTTCATTAACTGATTGATCAATTTAAGATAAGGGGTACATAACAGAGACCCACCAAACAGATGTCTTCAGATTTGTGAAGAAATATATTTATAACATATTTGAACAAAATAATCACTTCCGATATTAATTTTCCGGTTGTATACTTGTTTGATCAGATGCAGTGTAATTGGGAATAATTCCTCTACTAGCCAAAAAAAAAAAAAAAAACCCTTCTTAATCCAAAACTCTCTTTCGATGTTATCTTTTTTATTTTTCTTTTATTTTGATTATTATTCCAATTATACTTTTGGAAAATTGTTATATATCTATTAAGATAAACTCAAATTGAATGGTTTTTTAATTTTTTTTACAAGCTATTTTTGAGATTTTTTTTTTTAAAAAGAAAAACACTTTAAAATGCCAAGTCTTATGAAAATAAGATGAACAGAATGGCAAACTTACAAGTTACGTAATAGAAAAAAAGTTGGTACAAAGAGAGTACAAGATTCTTTTATTCCTGAGCATCAACTTATCAAACACAATTAGTTTTTTTTTTTTTTTTCAACGAGGCATCGAATACTTGTTGAAAGCTTATTTATTATATAAGTATAGCCTGCCAAACACAAACTACATGTGTACTTCAATTACAATATAATGAATTGCAAAACAAATCATGATGATAGAGCTAGTGGGAAAATATATAATTGGAAGGTTTTTATTTTTTTTTCTTTTGGAAGTATCTTCATCATATTAGATTGTCTAAAAACTTTATCTAAATGATGCAGTTAAATGTTCCCTTTGGTTGTGAACATATTACGAAATCACGAGTTAAATCCCTCGTGATTGATGCATCAATATTTTCGAGCTAAGCTAACTTCAATAAACTTTCATTTCACTCATACTTTCACAGAGAACAACATGGCTGATGATTTTGTGGCATATCCGTCTTCAAAATGGTCATTTTACTTGGTGGAACAGTCCGACGACAGATCTTGGGACTTTTGTTCATGTTGATGCTAATAATTCTCCCTTAGGCTCAGTCGATGATGCCTTTCGAAAGGTTTGTCTTTATGAATTTTTCTTTAGTTTTGAGCTTTCGTAATAGGCTCCCGCTTTTTCTTGAGTAATACTAATACCTGTACCTTTCTTTCTTTCTTTTTTTTTTTTTTTTTGGAAGTATGTGTACCTTTCTTTTTTTGTTAATAAATTTTACACATTTGTTGAGGTTTTCTTAAAAAACAAAGAAAACAAAATCACACCATCTCCATTTATGTGGTATTAATAACTTGCATACTATCTTATTTAACCATTTAAATATGAATTTAAACCAGTTATTTAAGATAATATAGCATTCTCTTATTAATCATATTGCACTCCTCCCAAATCGAAACCTTAATAAATTTAACTTAAAAATATTCAACTTTTATTTTTTATTTTTTTATATATCTTTCTTTAATAAATTTATAATTTTTTTAAATAATTTAACAAATTAAAGAAATTACAAAACTATAAGATTTTTTTCTTTAATTAATAACCAATCAATAATAACCTTGATCCAAAAGCTCTATTCATACAAAATTTACTTCTAAAAAATCTAATTCGCAAGCTTAGAATACAGTTCATCTAATCAAACAATATTAATGTAGCTTTCTTTTTTCTTTTGAAACGTTATAATTAAATTGAGGTTTGGAAAGGAGAATGAATCGAATTCACAATCTTTAGATTGTAAGCATAAAGGATTTATTACTAGACTAACCTTAAAAACATAGGTTTCTTTTTAAAGTTGACACCAAAAGTGTTAAAAGAATTGTCATGAACTCTTTTGAAACATTACAATCAAATCAGTGTTGGAGAGGAGAGTGAATTGAACTTACAATCTCTAGATTGTAAGTGCGAAAGATTTGTCATTGGACTAACATTAAGAAATATAGTTTTCTTTTTAAAACTGACGCCAAAAGTGTCAGAGAATTATCATGAATTGATACTCAGTAACTGTTAAAATCAAATATTGAAGAGTCTATCTGCATAAGTTTTAAAATGCTTTTTGTGGGAATTAAGCCTCTGACACCTTAGTATTCAATCATTTATGCTAACAAATTACATGCTACAAATAGTATAGTTAATCACAATGTTTAATGTCATTTTTTTACATAATATATATATACACACTTTTAGGGTGAGAGAGGGAAAATTAAATTCAGATAAAACTATCCACACATTATATTTTAGGATAAGAGTTGGACTTAAATCCTTTCTTTATTTCATTATTTTTCCACTGTGATATTCATACACTTTTCTTCACTTCTTCATGTTTCAAATGTGAGGTTCACACACACACACACACACACACATTGCTCTTAATTTTTACGTTTTCAATGCATAATTCATCATACAACTTTCCCTACTTCTATGTCCAATGTAAAATTCATTTCCATTTTATTTTTCATAAGCTTCACATGTAGTTGTGATTTCTGACTGGGTAACATAACATTATTTGTCATGAATTCAAACGGGAACTTCATAATTTCCAGAATGCCCAAAATTAAGAGCAACAATTTCAACTGCCGAGGCGTCAAAGAATCGCCATAGTTTAGTTACCAGGATTACTCCCTGATAGCAGGTTGATTTTAGTCTAAGAAAGTCTGTCTTGTCCTAGCCGATTTTACACCTACGGTCACTGGACTGCAATGTCATACACCTAAACCAAAAATAGTACTTTCCTCAAAACTTGAAGCATCCTGTCATACATGCAAAATGGTCCTTCTGTTTTGGGCAAGCAAAAGAAAACCTTGACTGACAAACAAAAAATACACATTACAGATGACATTAAATGAAGTAAAGAGAACCCACAACGGAAAATATCTTCAACTCAAGCCAGATGTGCCTGTCCAATTGATTTGAGAATTTTGCAGGTTATGCACAAAGACAAAGTATTGGTATTAAAAGTTGAAATTATCATCCAACAATACCAAGCATTTCTGTTAATCACCTCAACTGTGCTCTAGAAAATGGATGTTCACCTTGAAACTACAACAAATAAATTCATTGCCCATCTTATATCCACGTAAAAATTAACATCTTTCACCAACCTTCTGATGTTTTTGTTTTAAAGGGGGGCTCCCAAAGGGTCTTTACAAAGACCAAGATTTGATTTCAAACTGGATAAAATGTGTGCTCTTTGGTGCACATTGAATCAAATGCATCATCCTACAATGAGCTTTCTATAAATAAAGGATACTTCTGTCTAAAAAGAAGAACCATCATTCGTACAACAAAAAACTTTACACAACATAATGCACAACATGTGATGAAATGGGGGCATTCCAAAATCATCACCATGGAGACATATTCTGAGGTATATGTAAAACAAGAATTATTGACAACAGCATTACCAGAACAGAGGTATAGGTTATTAGTAAATGAGATTCCCGTGCAAGAGAGCAATAGCTGACACTTACCCCTCTTCCATTCCCGTGGAACGTGGCAACTACAAAACCTGGGTCATCCCTTGCCTTCCATGTCATGGCTGAAATTGTTACCTCTCGAGTTCCATCCGAGTGAGTGTGATCACAAAATTTATGTGTGTGTGCACTGAAAATGATCCTGCAGACATTAGGCAAGCCAAGTTTAAAAGTGATGAGGCAAAGCAATCATCGTACCAACATGCAGCAATAAAGATGGCAACAAAATAATAATAATAATAATAAATAATTAAACAATAATGCAAGTATAAGACCTGTTCAACTACTCATTGACAAGAAGCTACTTTTGGTATCTAGATTTGAGGCTGGAACAGAAATGGCATTTTAAAGAGGAAAGTTTTAATCCAGACAGCTAATTTCCATAAATAGTTTCTAATCACAGGTATATTCAATATGTGTCAAAAAATTTACAGACATAAATATAAATTTAAATAAAAAGAAACATCCTTGAAGGTCCATCAGTAAATAAAATTTTATTTCCAAATTCAAATAGGTGTTCAAGCTCTCATTTTATAGAACCAAGACACTGATAGACTGTCACATGTTGCAACCACATCCTGAAAGAAGACAGTGTGGAGTTGATTGGTTAAAGAAAGTTGAGACACACAGAAGCAACACACCTCAATGAGACTGACTAAAAAGAAATTGACAAGATAAACAAGTACAGAAAAAGTAAAGAGTACATTCAGGAAAACAAATTGCAAAGAAATCCTTTCTTTATAACCATACTTTAATTTAGTTTCTTCGTGTATGCTCAATTTTTGCTTGACCACAAGATGCATGATCTATCAGTTGTTGGAAACACAATCTTGGAAAGGATAATTAAATGCAGGGAAAATTCTCCTGGCTTAGCAACAACGTCCACCAATTGGTAACCACCAGATAAAAAATGGTGTTGGACAGGACATTTGGAAGAAAAATAAATATAGCTAATATTGAACAACTGATTGACATGCCACTGGATTGAGTTAGAAGATACTGAGCTTGAGTGATTTATACATAGTACCTTCCTTTGTTTAATACACTATGAATTGAATATTATTAGATTAGATTAGATTGGGTAAGCATTAAAGCATTTTTAAATAAGATAAATTATTTCAATCATTTTAAATAAAACTTCAATATAAATCGTTTTTAATAAGTTGTAGGTATTTTAAATTGTTTTTAAAACGTATTTTTTAAGTATTTTTAAGCAAAATTAATTGTTAAAATAGAATAATTATAATTAATGCTAACAAAGAAAGTGTGAGAAGAGAGAGGTCCCACTATAACCCATGTTGAGCATGTATTTCATAACTTCTACGTTCATAAGACTGAAACACTATTAGGCATCAAAGGATAGCCAAGCCAATAAAGCATCAAATGTGAGTTACAACCTTTGTTTCTCTTACTAAATCCAATCCAAAGCTATATTCCACGCACCAAACAAAACTTGGGACATGGGACTCATTGAAGGGGATTTGACAAAGTGGGGGACAGCTTTGGGTTGTCTCATAGTCATTGCCTTCGTAGGATTAGATATCTCTTATCTAAATGGTAACATTAGTCTCTTATTTATGAGCCTGTCAAAACCCATCTTCAACATGGGTTTTAAGAGGGTTGAACTAATAGTTTTGTCCTCTCTTTCTTTTATTATTAAAATTAGTTTATTTCTTTTAAAAGGAAATTATAATCAATTTATTCCATTTAGAAATGATTTAATATAGTTTAAAGTAATTTATATGCTAAATTTTTATTTTAAAATTATGTAAAACAATTTTATTTTATCAACTACAGTTTATTATAATTTGATTTAATCATAAGACGGTTTATAATAATTTTATATGATTAATGTATAATTAAAATTATTTTATTTTATTTTATTTTATGCAATTGAAAATATTTATATAATCAATATTTTTTTTTATTTAAAAATCATTTAAAATAATAAAAATTTTCAAATATATTTCTATTATTAAAAAATTAATTTATTCAATTCAATCTCCTACCACACCAAACACAAACGAGATTTTTTTTTTTGGGGTTCAATATCATGGTACACCAAAACAATACTATAATTAATTCAATTTAATCTAATTCAATCTCGTTGACATAGTGAGTTAGAGTAATATACCATCATGAGATTGTCAGTACAATCCAACATATTGCCAACAAGGAGGTTCAAATTTATAAGAAAGAGTCCAACAATACTATTTAAACTTCAACACCCCGTCTCACATGTTTAACCAAATGTAATCAACAGGCTCATAATGCAAAATCATACTCTGTATTCAAAGTTAATTAATTAAAAAAAAAAAAAAGAAAAAAAAAAAGGGATTTCAAGAATTCATATATGAAAAATTCAGTAACAAAAACATTAATATAATTGAATAACCATTAATCTAAAAAGCTTAAGAAAATTGAAAAGGACCAACTAATAGTATTTAAAGACGAAAGTTTTGATTCAATCATTTAAATTTGATTGTTTCGAATGACAAAAATCTTCAATATGAGACAAAAGTTGTAATACAAACGTAAAATTCAAATGAAATAAAAAGAAGCACTCCTGAAGGTCCATCAATAATTAAAATCCATTTCCAAATTAATATACATGTTCAAGTTTTCATTTTATGGAACAAAAACAATAATAGACTAAGTGCTGTTATGTTGCAATAATATATCAGTTAATGATGGTTAAGACTCTTAGAAATAGAAACCTAAACAGGATTGAGGAAATTGTAAGGAGAAACAAGTACAAAGAAAATAAAGAGCGTGTGCAGGAAAACAAATAGCAGATTGAAAAATGCAAAATTACCTAGGCTTGAGAGCTTGAAAAATGTATTCAGTAGCATTGAGAGGGAGCATCTGGAGTAAATCATAGGGCCCAGCCCCTGCCGTGAGACCCCTGAAGAATACAATTTTAACACAAGTACAAATGACTGACTCCAATACCAAGCAAGTTTGAGACATAAAAACAAAGTACAAGGATAGGATACAAAGTCATTAAATTTAATTGCAAGTGAAGCAACACCACATTTAAACAAATTACTGAATATAGTTAATTTTAATTATTTACACTTTCAATAAAACATAGTTTCCTATCTGCTACAACTAATAATATCAACAACTGAAACAATCGAACGATGATTTAGGCCCTAGTTCAAGTCTTTGGTATACATCCTTAACATGGTGAGTTTAACAACATTCTCTCAGCTCCTGATGCAAAGACATATACTTGAATGTTTACAAAGTAACTCTGTGAATTTTATGTTGGAAAATAAAAACTCATTTATTTATTTACTTGATAAAAACTCAACAATGTATAATGGCAATGATAGACAAAAGAGATACAATACAACTACCTGCTCTCATCTGTATTTAAACTCTGTGGCGAACACATGCTGTCAACCTTCCGATGCATCGGTAAGTGAAGTAAAAGGACAGGACCAGATCTGGGTGACATGCCATTTTCTCTCCAAGCAAAGTCACGATACGTCTCACTGAATTCACCAGAGTCATTAACAGTTTTTGCTGCCATTCTAAGATCTATGCTCTCCCTCTCTATAACCTTTTCAACACCAAACCTCAATTTATTGTTGCCACAAAGCATTGCCACAGCGTTAAGCGAGACAAAGCTGACGTTACTGATTTCGAATGCACCGCAACCAGCTGAGTCCAAGCCAGGAAAATTCCCAGCTACCCAATTAACAGACTTTGCATCAAGCTGACCACATTCTCCTACATCCCTATCACCTAGAGTAACATGAAAAGGAAGGCCAAGAAAAGGCCCCAATATTTTATGAAACTGATTTACCACACTCGACCATCCACTTCTAGACAACTCTGCCCCTTTTGCAGAAACATCGCCCAAAACTAGCAGCATATCAGGCTCCACAGTGTGGAAAGATTTCTGCCCTCACATATAAATATACATATCAACAACACATGTTCAATACACAAACAACAACAAATGCAAATACAATGCCAAGCATAATTCATACAATATAATTGCGTCTTTAGGTAATTACCTACCCTGAAGAATTTGGCCATGTAATAGTCTCTGAAGTAGCGGTTGACGAAACCAGCTTCCGAACCCAACAGCAACAGATTGGCAACCACCATCACCTTCAAATCATCCGAACCGGGTTGGTCGGGATCCGACCCGGGTAGGGCTTTGCAAGAGGGAGAGGAGACCCACTCGTCGTAGATGAGTAGAGAGGTTACAACGATAAGAGGTAACACTGAACTCCACGAAATTGCCCCCATTGTCGATTACTGGGACAGAAGGGAGGCTCGCGTCTAGGGTTTTGATGACGTGGATTTGGCCTCCCCATTGTCTGTTGTCTCCTTTTTATGGTGTTTTTTTCATTGCCAGCTTTTAGATTTTGTGATGAGTTTGGCTTCGATTGACTTCCTAAATTTTTTTTTCTGCAATTTGATTGTATCCGGTTTCGCGTATTTACAATTGATTCGCCATGCAACCTAAAAGTAGGGGTGACAAAATGGGTTGACGTGTCGGGTTGAACTAAATTCGATTCAATTCATTTATGAATTCAATCAATTCGACACGAATTCGTTTAAGAAACGGGTTGACATTTTTGAATTCGATACGAATTTGTTTATACACGACTGACACGACACGAATTCGTTTAACCCGTTTAATCATTTAAATCTTTTAATTCGTTTAACTTGTTTAACCCGTTTAATTTGTTTAACCCGTTTAATTCATTTAGCTCGTTTAACCCATTTAATGTTTAATTCGTTTAACACAAATATAATAAATAATATTTCAACTAAATATTAAATCAACTATAAAACATATTCATTAAATTAACTATAAAATTTCATATCATCCACATTTAAAAATCACAACAAAATCAAACTCAATTTAAACACAAATATAATAAATAATTTACAATTAAATATTTAAATACCTAATTCAACACATAAAAACCTACACATTAAATCAACTACATAAAAATCCACATCATCCACATTTAAAAACTACAACAAAATCAAATTCAATGCAAACACAAATATAACAAATAACTCACAATCAAACATTTAAATACCTAATTCAACACATAAAAACCTACACATTAAATTAACTACATAAAAATTCACATCATCCATATTTAAAAACTATAACAAAATCGAACTCAATTGCAAGCACAAATATAACAAATAATTCACAATCAAACTTTTAAACACCTAATTCAATATTTCAACACATAAAAACCTACACATTAAATCAACTACATAAAATTCCACATCATCCACGTTTAAAAATCACAATAAAATCAAACTCAATACAAATCCATAGAAATTAAATGACATAATATTATCATTCTTCAACATCAAACTTTTATCACTTAAAATTCTTTCGTCATTGATTCCAAACTCCAAAGGGACCTTCAAGCTACACAAAAAACACAAAAACACAAAATTAGATGTCTACATTCACAATCTTAAAATTAAGAAATATAATTAAGAGGATTTACCACTAAGTGAAAGAATTTGGTGTTGAGCCTTCTACTGATTCACTAGGGGCACTTGCATTAAGGGGAGCTTCATTAATACTTAAATTCAATATATCTTCCGTGACGTCTTCTAAAGAAACAATCTCCCTCTCTACAATAATTAATAACGAAAGTAACTGAAAGATAATGAAAGATAATTACAAGAAATCACTAGCACAAAATTAGTGTATTTCCTTTGCCAATTATCCAATCTCGAGTGCAAATTATTGCTTCCACCACATCAGGTTTTAGTGCACTTCGGTATTGATCAAGAACTCGACCATCATTGCTAAACGCTGATTTGGATGAAACTGTAGATAATGGGATGCACAAAACATCACGAGCCATGGCAAAAAGCTCAGGATAGCGAGCTTTATTAACCTTCCAAAAGGCTATAATATCTAAATCAATTGATCTTTCAAGCCTTCGCTCTTCCAAATAAAGCTTCAATTGCGTCTTGAAAGTTGTAATGCCTCCATCATGAAGTCTCATGTCAAAATTCTATCAATATATAATTAATAACAAAAGAAAATATCATTAGATAAATTGTTATGATAAAATAATATCGCAAATATATAATAAGGAAATTATATTATTTCTTACCATCAAAACCAAGTCAAGTTCATATATTGTGTTCACTTGTACATTAGTCACTTGTGTACTAAGAGTTATTGATGATGTGGTGGCCTTGGAGGTAGATGCCTCAGTGGAATTTGCCATATACTCATCAAACAAAGAAAATAATTTACTTCTTACATGTGCCAACTTTTCTGATCCATCAATAACACCATACAACTTCTGAAACACTATCTCAACAAATTCCATCTTATAACGGGTATCCAAGACAATAACAATTGCCAAAATAACACAAAAATCAGCCCAATATTTTTGCAACTTTTTATACATTTGATTTGTCATTCTTTTCAAAAACTCATCGCCACTCTCCAAATGTTGCAACAAAGTCAAATGTGCCAAAAACACTTTAGGCATGTACAAGTTTGAAATGGGATAATTTGAACAAGAAAAAATGTTAGTTGTCTCATAAAAATAACGCAAAAATTTATAAATTTTATTAACTCTATCTCACTCACTTGCAGAAGGACAATACTTGTAATTGCTATCGGTCAACTCTAAAATACACCAAATACGTCGATAATAAACATCACTATCTGGTATAAGATAAGTTGAGTTCCACCTAGTAGGAACATCTTGTCGGACACCCCTCTTTATGTCTAAATTAACTTGTTTGACACACTCCAAAAATTTTTGTTTCCTAACTTGAGACCCTCTCATATATTTCACACTTTCACGAATTTTATGCACACCCACATCTATCTCTTTCAATCCATCTTGAACAACCAAATTAATAATATGGGCACAACAACGAATATGCATGAATTCCCCATCACAAACAAGTGCTTCACTAATATTCAATTGACTTTTTAAATTATCAATAAAGCACTTGTTTGATGAAGCATTATCCAAAGTAATAGAAAAAAGTTTATTGTCAATTCCCCACTCAGACAATGATGACATAACTTTATCAACAATAGATACCTCATCATGTGGAGGAGACATAAAACAAAAGCTCATCACTCTCTTTTGTAGAACCCAATTAGAATCAATGAAATGCGCAGTCACACACATGTAACCATCAGTAGCTATGAAAGTCTATAAATCTTATGTTAGACAAATTTTACTAAGGGCATTTTGTAAATTTTTTTTAAGGTTTTGTTTACCTTTCTCAAACAAACTCAACACATCCACTTTCGCGGTATTCCTAAAGACCATATGAAAATCATCAATTAAAAACTCAACAAGTTTTATAATTCTTTTCCACTCTACAAACTAAAAAGACAAATCATGCAACACTAAAACTTCAACAACAAGCTTCATAAATTCTTCTTGAGTCTTAGTCTTAGGTTTACGAACACCAACAGACCTAGATTTATTTTCTCAATCACCATTTGACGTATATCACGCGATTTATACCTAGGACAAGTAAGAGTCAAGTGTCTAATCATGTTACTTGTACCACTCAAGGTTGGGCAGAGATAGATTTGGCCACACCATTTACATTTGCACCTATCTTTTTCCTTTTTATCTTTCGATATCATTTCGAAGGACTTTCACACATGCGGAGTACGTTTTCTTTTTCGAGTAGCTTTTGACTTGTTTGAACTTTCAACATTTTCATCTTCAAGCTCATCTTCCAGATCAATGGTATCGTCTTCGAAATTAACACTCAAATCCATATCTAAGAACCAATCAACCAATTAACCATGAAATCATATTACATTATTGATTACACAATGTATATATCTAAGAACCAATCGACCAATTAACCAATTAACCATGAAATCATATTACATTATTGAATACACAGTGTATATATATCTAACAACTAATCAACCAATTAACCAATTAACCAATTATCCATGAAATCATATAACATTATTAATTTACACTAGATATATATATATATATGAAAACTGACAAAAAACCGAAAACTAGAATCAAAACGTAGAACTAGAATACATAAAAGAAACTGAAACAGAAGCACACCTGAAGCTGAAGCTAGTCAAGGTGGTGAGTGACCGAACCGGACGTGACTGGACAATGACGTTACTAGACCAAACCGAGAAGCACACCTGAAGCTGAAACGGGATGGAGGATGGTGTCGTCGTGTGGTCGGTGTCGTCGAGTAGTCAGGTGTGTTGTCGTGTCATCCTCGGCGTCGTGCGGTCGTTTTGAAAGGAAAAAGGATGAAGATGGTGGATCGGCGACGCCGACGGTGTACAATGGACTGCACTTGCGAGGATGGTGGATGGTGGATTGGCGGCCGGCGGTGGATGGTGGATCGCTTGTGTACTGTGTAGAGAGGGAGGGGCTGCCGAAAATTTCAAAATGAAAATCAATGTCTGCATATGGTTTAGGACCTTTAGGTTTAGGTAAATGTTTGTATATATATAAATACATAATTACACTTTACCTCTTATAATATATTAAAATTATAATTTGACCCCAATTTTAATCGTGTCAACTCGTGATTCATTTAATCAAATCTGATTCGATTCGTTTAATAAACGGGTTAAAAGGGTTGACACGATTACGACACGAATTCGTTTAACTCCAACCCATACCCATTTATTTTTCGTGAATTCGTGTCGACCCATCGTATCGTAACCCATATTGTCACCCCTACCTAAAACTTCTAACTTTTTTTTTTATTATTTGAAACAATTTCTTTTCTTTTTTTTAATGAAATTTTTTTTCAGATATCAATATACCACTTGCAGAGGGCTAATTGAATATAAGAACACTTGGGATTACAAAACTCTCCAATCCAATCTAAATCGGTGGGGTTCCAATTCGTTTGGCACGAATTTATGGTTTTAAAACTAGATTTTGGATTGGATTTAAGTCAAATATTTTTTTATTCAGTTTTATTTTGGACCAATTTAAGTCAAACACTTTTACTCAATCTGATTTGATTAATCTATTTTATTATATTATATTATATTATTTTTTATTATATAGTAATAATAATAATTATTATTATTTATTTTTAAATGTTATATATTATTATTTGATTATGGAACTTTATTATGTATTAATTATTATTTTAATATATGTAATGAAACGATTTATGTCTGGGTTTAAAAAGTTAATTATCTTCTGTCAAAAATAATTAATTGATTATGAATATAATCCCGTTTGTATATTTTTAAAATAATTTGATCATATCTCATAAATGGATAAAATAATTTTCTAAACCTTTCTTTGTTTTTTTTCCTCCCCGTTGCGTTCATAGGTGACATGATCACAGTGTGACTTTGAAATTTGAATCACGTAGAGCGGTAGAGTCATAGACTAGTTCATTTTATGTCATCACAATTCCAGAGTGGTCAAAAACATTGACAAAAAATCAAAATAAAAAACATTGGAAAACAAAAATCATAACCCTATTATAAGTTATAACTATGAACTTTAACTCTCAATTATCTAAAGATACTTAAATAACTAATGGCAGTCAAAAATTAATATTATTATGATAATATGATTTATTACCACCTTGATAACTATTAATTGTTATTATAATAATTGATTTATTACTATTTAGTTATTAACAGTAATTTCAAATATTTGTATATTTAACAGATATCTATATACAGGTCTACCCTATAAATATTCATACATGGATCAATTGAATTAATGAATTTACTTCTTTTTTTTTTTTTCTTCTCTTTTTCTAATCTATTTAATATGTACTATTTAAATTTCGTTTTATAACTAATATTTAATAATTCAGATCTCCCTTTTTTAATATTTAAAATTATTGTGATTCAAATAATAATTTTTAAAATATTAAAAATTTTCCAGTGGGAAATCAGTACCAAAACTTTCATGCTGATGACAATTTGCATAAAAGCTTTTGAGTAGACAACCACATTTGATTATTTCCATCTAAAGTATGACGTATGATAGAAATAATCGAATGTATATAATGTCAATATGTACGTTTCTATACATGATTACTCATTTAAAGTAACATGAATAAAGGATAAGATTTAATTTCCCGGGTTTAACGAAAAAGATGACAAGAAAGGTTGGGAATCTAGGAGGATTTTGGTCACGCCTGTATTCTAGAAAGTTGGCTTCAATAACACACTTCCTAATCTGTATAGCTGCCAATTGGGCTTAGCTTTTGCCCATTTGAACAATGAGCATAATTTTGGTGGGCTCTGGCTCTGGCTAATTTTGGCTACATTGCAAAACGTGAAGGTCATTTTCAACCTCCCGAAATTTCTGCCAAGCGGGGTGTACTATAGATGAGAGTGAACCCTTAACCATTCTTGATTTGATAGTAATATCTCGAATGATTTGATGATAGAAAAAATTTATTCATACTTAGTAATATTAAATATTCTAATTGCTGCATCTACACTATATGTGGCGTGGAATTAAAAACAAAAAATTGTCAGTTTAGTTTATAACTTTACACAACTTAATAAGCTGCTAGGTAAACCAAACCTTATTACAAATCACAACATGCTATATGTCGCGTTGATCTAAAGCTCACATCTTGCAATTCCATACAACTTCGAATTCTTTATGGTACAAACGTGATTTGAACAAAATTTATTTTTCATTAATTGTCGGTGAAGTGAAACCATTTCTGGTATTCAAAAAGCAACCTACTGGTTTGGGGTCTTTTTATTACTGGTTAAAAACGGTTTGGTGACCACATTGTCCTATTGTTAGCTATCTTAAGCTAAACCACCGATGAGAATTATTTTTCTAATATTCATCCGCATCAATATAATTTTGCCAATTGTCATAGACCAATTTAAAAACTTTTATTATTTGTGCAGTTGCCCAATAAAAATCACGTTATGTGTATCATTTTTTTAAATTTATTTATTATAGTAATTTAAATCCATATATGTAAATCGATAATTTACGTACCTTTTTATTGAATAGATTTAAGATAATATATATTCGTCCAGTGAATTATTATTTATCTAATATAAAATTTGCAAAATTAGGGTTAGTGCTAGGTGTACTTGCCGAATGGTAGGTAGACTGGACGTGATGGAGTTCCAATTCCAACAATAATATAAAGAAAAACGCGGACCATTTATACGAGGCAAACTTTTTGTATGGTTCTAGATAGGACATTGTAACAAAAAACTTATAAATGGAACTCTCGTAGAGTCAAGGCTAGTTATCATTTACATGGTGTAAAATCTCGAGTTTTCTTATTATAGTCAAAGTCGTAGAACTCTTGTAGAATCAAGGATAGTTATCGTTTACGTGGTGTGAAAACTCGAGTTTTCCTACTATAGTCAAAATATGGAAGAAAAAAAAGCGAATCTCCTATACATATATTCATTGGTATCATCGACCTTGACACTTTTCCATTAAGTGATTTTATCTCCGGAGATTATGGCCTTCGACTCGGGAACTGTATGAGCCCCTGAATCTTGTCAAAAACATTACAATATCTAAAAACGGCTGACCGAATCAACTCATTGTGCTTTTATTGTTATTATTATTATTATTATTTCAAAATTGATAATCAATTGTTAAAAGTTCATAATATTTTTTTTAAAAAAGAAAGAGTTCATAGGGACTTATCAGCATCAAAATTCAAATATCTATCCATATAACTATTTTCACAATAAAAGAGATACAAATATTCACATAAAACTAGTAAAATGTCTTTAATGATCATATTCAAACCTATACCATTAAAAATGGACGATAAAATGTATAACCAAATATACAAAGAATTGATGCGACATAGGTCCAATGTTGTAAAACAGTTGACCATGGGCAGCCTGACACCTAACGCCTAAGTGGATCAACGTTGACCAGCGTAACTCCAAAACCATAAAAACACAAAACAAACTGATCTCGGAGATGAATTAGACAAAAAAACAGAAACAAACATCGCCTCAAGATAGGAAAAACACAAAACAAACAAGACCAGAAACCATTAAATAGCTCAAAAGTGACTTCTCTCATCACTTACAGGTCACAACCATTCTCTTCAACCTTTGCTCCTCCAAGAACGGATACTTGTCGGCGAACATAACGAGCCAGAAATGGACATTAGTACCCAGTCTGGGAGCTTGAGGCTAGGCATTGGTGCCTCAATGTGTTATTAAGAGTGAAGGAGCTTGTGCGACAGTGAGTGAACGATAGTGTGTTGTTAACGGTGAGGGAGAAGCTCCACGAGAGCGAGAGAGAGAGATAAACTCTGCAGAGGTTGTAACACTGTTTGAAAGAGAAAGGGAATGAGTTTTGTTTTTAACCCTAATGTAAAACAAAATGGTACCGTTTTGATAATTTTTTTTTTTTTAAAAGGCGGTTTTAGGCGGTCCACCACTTAAGACGACATATTTGGTGGTTTTTGAATTGAACGACGGCCATCTAGCACCTAAGCGGCATCAAGACCAATTTTTACAACATTCATATAGCCGAGTTAAATGAAACACATTGTTGCAGTTGTAGAATATAATTTGAATGGCATAATTAGATCGGTTTAGCCAAGTACTTGGTGGGTTTAAAGCTGTTCAAAGATAAATGTGTACCACACCAAACAAAACGTGGCACACCATACAAGGGTAGATGGGGTTCAGTCACGCACCAATGTCATGTACTACGACGATCACTGAATACGCACGTTGTTCGTTCCTAGATTACAACATCGCCTATACAACTTCATTGTTCACACTTCACACACTCTCTCGGTCTTTTTCTCTGCTGTATTGTCTTGCATATTGTCTATTGTGTACTCTCTGCACCACCTTGTGCTTCATTTTCTAACTCGTACCATTACTTTCGAAAATCATTGAAGATGGTGTTTTAAGTAGTTATTAAAAAAATTGCCATTTTTTTCTCAAAAATAAATTAAAACGAATTTTGTAAGTTATAGTATAATATGGTTTGAATCTTTATTTAGTAATTGAATCTTTCGATTAGCAAAAACCAACAAATTTATATTTTGAAAAATTTTCTAAGCTTGAATGGCCTGCACAATAGAAAACACTTGAACTTTACCATCTTTATCCATTAGAAGATGGGTTATTTTCTGGTCACAACCAGTGTTAAAATTCTCGCTAGAATGAATCAATTTACAAGAGTATAAATCCATTTGTAACAAATCAATTTATATAGATGTAGAATAAAACTTCTATAATGAAAAATGTATTTGCACGGTACTTAAGAATGATTGATTAGAAAATTTTAGCTTTAATCATTTACAAGCGTTAGAAATTCCATCGTCTTAAGTACGTTAGTAATTGAATATATTGACTTTCACAAACTAAATTGGATAAAAGTCAAATGGGTTTAAAAAAAATAGCATTTGGCATCACAATACCAAATAATTTGTTTGGTGGAGTGATGGTAGAGAAAATAAATGCACGCTACCAACTTTTAGGCACTGTTTGTTTGCCGGGGTAGGAATGGGTTTCCGCTATTTTTTCTTTTCAAATCCATGTTTGATCCAACCAAACAATCTTCACTGATCTATTCAGATTCCTATTTTATCCCATTAAAATGGATTAAATTAAACCCATCGAGCGGGCGAAGAAATTGATCTGCTTCTCTTTCCTCAATGAGAGAGACAGCACACAACATGTAGTTGCAGTCACCCTATTTTTCCGTCGTGTCCTCGATAAATTTTCAAGCTTGAAATCCCCACCTTAAAAGTCGGGTCTTTTTTATTCTCTTAACTTGTTCATTGATCACCATTTTTTCAAAAACTTGACTTTTTTATAGAACTTCTCACCGTTTTGTTTTTTTTTTTTTTTTTTTTTGGTTTCTAGTTTTTTCTCTGCATTTGCACCGTAGAAAGATCTGCCATCTGGGGTTTTGTATTGCTTTTTTGACTTTTTTTTTTCCTGAAAAGTCCTGAAAATTTATTTAGAACCAAGTTTGTATATATTATTTTTAACTTTATCTTATATTTCATCAAACATAAGATAATTTTTAAATTAATCTAATTTTATTCAATTCAATCTTATATAAATAATTCAATCATATTCCGCATACCAAATGGGTCTTATGGTTTTATTAGAATGCAATGTTAACCCCTGCGCACACAAAAAATGGTAGTCCAATAGGGGAGGCTATAATGGTCTTTTAAAATATAAATAAAAAACATATTATTTATTTTCTCTCTCAAAAGCCCTTTTACAGTCATGATTCACGAGCATCAATTTTTTAGAAAATAAAGTTAGATGATCCATGACGTTTTTTTTAAAAAAAAAAAAAAATTCCATGAAGTTGGCGTGTATAGTTATGTCCATTGTCGAAATTCATCATCGAAGGAATATGAGCATACAAGGGAATAAAAGAATAGCTATGTGAATTTTCCTTCCCAAGTTAGGGGCAACAATCAACTATCAATCACGCTCCTTAACAGTGCGTATAAACCACCTTCCAATCAAAAGTGCCAAATTAGCGCACATGCAAAGAAAATAACCCCTTGCCATCACATGATAGGACTGTGCAGTGCACTGCCCTCCACTTGAGCTGTACGTTTACCCTCGATATGGTATCTTCAATGACAATTTTACCCTCCAAATCGCCCTGAATGTCGACTTCTAGTCAGACAATACGTGTCAAGCCGCTCGGGGAAAACTTGGAATCCAATCACTCCCATTCATCAAACCCCATCACTTACGCTACAACCTCAGGCACAGGATTCTTACCCGTGACTGTCACACATAGACACACCCAAAAAAAAGAAAAGGAAAAACAAAACCTCCAGATTACACCATATCCGTACAATCAAAATACCCGAATTGCCCTCACACTTATCTGGAATATTTCCCTATTGGGGCAGCGTCTCGCTACCATTTCAGTCACTCACCAAACCAAAGCAGGACCCAGCGCGTAAATAAAAAGGTAAAGTAGGGTCAGTCTAGTAATTCAGTTTACATTGGAAGGATACGAATTATCACTATTATTTAAAAAAAAAAAATTAATTGAAACACCGCCGGGAATATTTTAGTGGTGATCGGAGAAAAAAAGGCCCGGCGATTTGGTCACGTTATTTCCTATATAAACCCCATTACTACCCCCATTCTTTTCCTCATATCAGCAATCGCTCTCTCTCCCTCTCTCTCTCTAAGGAGCCTCTCTCTCTCGTTCTCTCTCTAAAACTCTCTCTCTCTCTCTCTAGATTCAAAGCTGCTCTTAAGAGGTAAATATATATAAAAAAAAAACACCTCTTTTTATTTTTTTTCCTCTATCTCCACTATCGTTTTTTTGTTTTAGTTTTTATATTTTGAATATAAAACTTGATATTTGAATTTACCTAGAAATACAAGGGAAAAAATAAAATAAATATCTGTGATGTATTTGTCATCTATCGACAATCAGGATTTGAAGAATAAGAAATAGCGAATCTAAACTTTGACATTAACTACACGTGAGTTGGAGACGATAATTAGGTATGATCTGTGAAGAGCAGAGGACTGATTGGGATCGGATTTGCGATTTATCAAGAGATTTAGTGGAAGACTGTTTAGGAACACGAACAGATCATAGTTTTGATTTTTGTAGGAACCCTAGGAGAAGTATTGAGTCACAGATTAGGGATTTCGATCTGCTGTGATTTGTGTTTGTGTTTCTAATTAGTGATTATAGTGCGTGTTGATGGTAGCCTCAGTCTCTGCCTGGTTAATTAGATGGATTAGGTCAGGCTGTGGTTTTTGGTTAGGTTTGGTTAGTGACATTGCTAGCTTTAGATATTTTAGGATTTTTGTGAATATTATTGTGTTATTTGTATTTCTTTGTTTTGAGTTCTGTGATTGCTTAGTTGGGACTTGTACTATTGGATTCTGGTGTGCAAAAGTTAGATAATTTTACATTCGACTTTTTGTTGTAGAATGATATAATGAGTATGTATTAGAAGGTAAAAGAGCATGGCTATAGGTATGCGATGAAATAATTTTTGATTCTGCTACTTAACTGATAATTACAGCGTATGGACTTCTTGTGGTCGCGGTAGTGAGCTTGTTGTATTGTATCTGTTTTATGTTTGATTTTTGTGTTTAGATTTAAGGGTGACGTTTCTTGGGTTTTCTAAATCCTTGATGAAGGGTTGGGTGTGTTCTGTTATAGATTAGTATTATTGCTGCTTAGTTTTTATTGCTTTTATTGAATCTAGGCTGGTGGAAAAAATGTTTTGCTAGCTTTAGGCATTTCAAATGTTTTGCTGCTGCATTATTTTGGGCTTTTTCATTGAGTTGTTATGTGTATTTGTTGTACTACTGGTTTTGCATAATTGTTATTTTGTAAATTGATTTTTATTTTGACTTGTAGAAGTGGCCAAGTGTTTTGGAGGTCGCTTTTGAACTTTATTTCTAAGGAACTTTTTAATGCTTGTGCAGCTGGTATGTCATGTTCATTTTTTGCTGAAAAGAAAATACAAACTACACCACTTCAGTTTATTTGGATATATAGTTTAGTTTGTATGCATTTACATATGAAATGGGCTCCCGAGGAAGGCTGTTATTTGATCTTAATGAACCCCCTGCTGAGGATGATGAGGAAAGTGATCGAGCCTTCTGCTTGCAGCCTCATAAAGCTCTTCCATCTGCAAAACCTCACACTTCTGACTTGTTTGTAACATCAGCAAGTTCTCAAGGAATAATAAATAATCGTGCTTTCTCACATGCATCATCTGTATCAGGTTTTCAGCCCTTTGTCAGGCCCAAACATGTAGTGGATGTTGAACAGAAGAAGGTTGGAGATCTGAATACCAAGTTTGCATCATCTTCATCAAAGTTTAGCATCAGTGAGGAGATGAAAGCATCTCCCTTGTTAGTTCCAGAATCTGGAAATGTTCCAGCTGTTGAGAGAGAAGAAGGGGAATGGTCTGATGCTGAGGGTTCTGGTGATGCATACACTAGTGGTAGTTTGCATGAACAGGGTAAAACATCGCAAGGGCAAGGGGTGTCTGAAGCGATGGATTGTACTGCCACTGGCATGGGTGTTAAAGTTCATGAAAGTAGCAGGGATGAAAATAGCAGTCTTGCTTTGTTGAGATTGGATCAAGATTCAAAGGATCAGAAAAGCAGCAGTAGCCAACATACAGAAGGCAATGCTAGAGGTGATTTGTCTGTTGATGATCAGGAAGAACCTGTCTTGCCTCCAAAACAAAGAGAAGTTAAAGGTATTGAAGGAAGTCATGCAACTAAATCTGCAAATAATCCAGCTAGGAGAAAGATAGATCAGCAGAAAGAAGCAATGCTGGGAAAGAAACGCAATAGACAGACTGTGTTTCTTCCTCTGGAAGATGTCAGGCAAGCCGGTCCTATGAAAACATTGACGCCAAGGCGGCAGAACCCACCTGTTATTACTCGCACAGTTAAAGAAGTTCGTACTATTCCTCCTCCTGCTGAACGTGTTGGAGAAAAGCAGAGTCAAGTTATAAATAAGGATCAGAAACAATATGATCCATCGCCATGTACTGAAGGAGGCACCCCTGTGGAATCTTGTGAACCTAAACCTGAATGTAATGGTGATATGAATTCTGGGCTACTAGGTAGGCCCAGGAGACTAAATAGTGGTGCTGATTTTTCTGCAGAGGTATCCCAACCACAACCTCTTCCAAGACAGAGTTCATGGAAGCCACCCGCAGATACAAGGTCATTGAAAAATTCACAGTTTCCTAATAAAAAGCAAGCTCTGGTCAGTCAAAGCTCCATGGATTCAAAGTTGGGAAACAAGAAACACCCGCCTGCCAGAAAGGCAACTACTATGGGTAACTCTTATCAGGACACGTCAGTGGAACGTCTTATACGGGAGGTGACCAATGAAAAGTTTTGGCATCACCCAGGTACTTTGACATTATCAAATATTAGTCCTTTACTGTAGACTGGTAATTCTTGTTACACTGTTGTTTTGCAATTGGATTTTCTTTGGTTCCCTGGCATTTACTGTTCTCATGATTTTCTCATGCCAGTTCTCCATGTCCCTCCAATTATAACATATTGAGAATCATAACACTCAAAGGACATGGGAAGGTGATGAGATTGATCTGCAAGCAAGATTCTAAATTTTATTGGTACTTATTTACTCTGTTTGTTATGTCTTATCACCCTCATATGCCTTTTCTATGTTACAAATTACAATTCTCTTAGTGCGGTTGTCATGGAGTGACGAGTCGAGAGAGCTTTGCTAATGCATAGGTACTTATGGCATGTTCCTATGGATAACTCTGAAGTTTCCAGAGTTATTATGTCTATAATTATATTTGTTTTTGTAGTGTAAGCATGATGTTTTAGTGTATTTATATTATATGGTTTTGGTTCATCAACTTCAGTTAATTGTGTTAAAAGTTACTGTCTGTCAGTGTTTTTTTCTTATTAGTTTTTGCATATGAAGATATAGTTAGCTAGAGTTTATCTATACTCCTCTAATGGCGTGTTTGTATGGTCCATCTGTTGTTATCAAGTAACTAATAAAATTTTATTGTGCACCAGAGGAGAGTGAGCTTCAATGTGTTCCTGGTCGGTTTGAATCTGTAGAAGAGTATGTTAGAGTATTTGAGCCTTTGCTTTTTGAGGAGTGCCGAGCACAACTTTACAGCACATGGGAGGAGTTGAGTGAAGCAGGTTCAAGAGACACACATGCAATGGTTCGTATAAAGAGCATTGAGAGGCGAGAAAGAGGTATAGAGGAATTTACTTCTAATTAATCATTTTGTATTTTTTGAAGTTAAATTTGGAATTAAATTTCATTGATTTTAGATGACAACAGGGCACATGTTTTTCATGTGCATTTTACCAAAATAAGACAGCGAGATATTTCTTTTTGGTGTATTTTAAATTAAGCAATACCTGTGCATAAAAATGTCTGAAGGAATTTATATATATATTTGTGAGAAGGCTAAAAAATGTTTACAAGGTTATTAGGAGTCAGTATTGGCTGCTGGATTAGTTCAATTATATTTCCTTTATTTTTGTAAAGGCCCATCCTATAATTTATATATATATATATATATATATATATAGAGAGAGAGAGAGAGAGAGAGAAATTTGAAGTTTTTATTTTGTTAAATTTTTTAAATATGATTTCAGTTACAGTTTTATAGAAGCCTAGCAGTTAGTAACATTACACCCAGGCAGGACTTCCTTGGACTCTAGAATTAATTTTTATTACTAATTTTAAATATTGTCACTGTATGTACATTGTAGTTCTGCTGGAAATAACTAAGGTTTTGTGCTGGTTTTATTAACGTGCTAAAATTTTCCTTCTGTTGGCTAAGGATGGTATGACGTGATAGTCCTTCCTGTAAATGACTGCAAGTGGACATTTAAGGAGGGTGATGTTGCAGTTCTTTCAATCCCCAGGCCTGGAGCAGGTATGATATATGTCTTAGATTGGTGGTATGTTATTAATACTTCTTAGCCTTATATGAATTTTTGCTCATTATTTTGTCAAGCAGTCAGAACCAAGAGGAACCACACATCAAATGAAGATGTTGAAGAACCTGAGGTCACTGGTCGTGTTGCTGGTACAGTTAGAAGACACATACCTATTGATACTCGTGATCCTCCTGGGGCAATTCTTCATTTTTATGTTGGGGATTCATATGATTCTAACAGGTTCAAAATTCTAAAGTGCTCCCTTTTGAATTATAATTTTACTTTTTCATAGTGGTTAACATACAAATTTAGTAGTCTGATTCAAATATTCATTTGTGCAGTGTGGTTGATGATGATCATATATTGAGGAAACTTCAGCCAAAAGGCTTATGGTATCTGACTGTGCTTGGTTCTCTTGCTACTACCCAGCGGGAGTATGTTGCCTTGCATGCATTTTGTCGCCTCAATTCTCAGGTGATTAGTGGATCTTTCTTTTAGCAAATCAGCTTTGGTCTGTTTTATAATGCCTCTCTTTGGGGGTGAAATTAACAGAATCATTTTGCCATTTGTAGATGCAAAGTGCAATTCTCAAGCCCAGTCCAGAGCACTTTCCAAAATATGAGCATCAGACTCCAACAATGCCTGAATGCTTCACACAGAATTTTATCGAACATTTGCATAGGACCTTCAATGGGCCCCAGCTTGGAGCGATCCAGTGGGCTGCAATACATACTGCTGCTGGTACCAGTAGTGGGATGACAAAGAGTCCATGGCCCTTTACTCTTGTTCAAGGGCCACCAGGAACAGGTAAGACGCACACAGTGTGGGGAATGCTTAATGTCATCCATCTGGTTCAGTATCAGCACTACTACACTTCTTTGCTAAAGAAACTTGCACCTGAGAGCTATAAGCAAGCTAACGAAAGCAATTCTGACAATGTTGCTATGGGATCAATTGATGAAGTTCTTCAGAATATGGACCAAAATCTCTTTCGCACACTTCCAAAACTATGCCCGAAACCCAGGATGTTAGTTTGTGCTCCTTCTAATGCTGCAACTGACGAACTTCTTGCCCGTGTTCTCGATCGAGGATTTATTGATGGTGAGATGAAGGTTTACAGACCAGATGTGGCCCGGGTTGGGGTGGATTCACAAACACGTGCTGCCCAGGCTGTCTCTGTTGAGCGGAGAACGGAACAGCTTTTAGTTAAAAGCCGTGAAGAAGTTATTGGATGGATGCACAATTTAAGAGGTCGTGAATCTATGTTGTCTCAGCAGATAGCTGGTCTTCAGAGGGAACTTAATGCTACAGCTGCTGCTGTTCGTTCTCAAGGATCTGTGGGTGTCGATCCTGATGTCCTTATGGCTCGGGACCAGAACCGGGATGCGTTGCTGCAGAACCTTGCTGCTGCAGTTGAAAGTAGGGACAAAGTTCTAGTTGAGATGTCCCGCTTTCTCATTTTAGAAGGCAGATTTCGTGCTGGTAGCAACTTCAATTTGGAAGAAGCCCGTGCTAGTCTTGAGGCGAGTTTTGCCAATGAGGCTGAGATTGTTTTTACTACTGTCTCAAGCAGTGGTCGCAAGTTGTTCTCTCGTCTTACGCATGGGTTTGATATGGTAGTGATTGATGAAGCAGCCCAAGCCAGTGAAGTTGCAGTTCTTCCTCCCCTATCTCTAGGTGCCGCAAGATGTGTTCTTGTTGGGGATCCTCAGCAACTCCCTGCGACGGTTATCAGCAAGGCAGCTGGAACCTTACTATACAGTAGAAGCCTTTTTGAGAGGTTCCAGCAAGCAGGATGCCCAACAATGTTATTATCTGTACAATACAGAATGCATCCTCATATCCGAGATTTTCCTTCAAGGCATTTCTACCAAGGTCGCCTTACTGACAGTGAAAGCGTTGCTAATTTACCTGATGAGATCTACTACAAAGATCCTTTACTTAGGCCTTATGTTTTCTATGATGTGATTCATGGGAGGGAATCCCATAGAGGTGGATCTGTTTCTTATCAAAACATTGATGAAGCAAAATTTTGTGTTTCCTTGTATGAGCATCTTCAGAAAACTTTAAAATCCATGGGTTTGGGGAAAATATCTGTTGGCATAATCACACCATACAAGCTGCAACTGAAATGCCTTCAGCATGAGTTTCGTAGTGTCTTTGGCTCTGAAGAGGGAAAGGATTTGTATATTAATACTGTAGATGCTTTCCAAGGTCAAGAACGTGATGTCATTATCATGTCTTGTGTTCGAGCCTCCAACCATGGGGTTGGCTTTGTTGCAGATATTCGGCGTATGAATGTCGCTCTTACACGTGCAAGAAGGGCTCTCTGGGTATGGTTTTTCTGTTCTCTTCCTCATCTGTCTCATGTCAGGTCTCACATTTCATCAGTCTTAAGTCAGATCACTTGCATTAATGGCTTGATTTTGAGTTTTTTAATCTCTACATGTTGAACTTGGTGTGATAACAGGTTATGGGGAATGCTAATGCCCTCGTGCAATCTGACGATTGGGCTGCATTGATTACTGATGCCAAAGCGAGGAATTGTTACGTGGACATGGACTCCCTACCTAAGGAGTTTTTGGCATTAGTTTCGACTAAAGCATCTGGTTACACTTCATCACAGACTAAGATTTCAAATAACACCAGGGCTTTGAGGTCAGCTGGACTCAGACATAGATCGATGGATCTGCACATGGAGTCCAGGTCTGGAACACCTTCAGAAGATGACGAGAAGATTTCTAGGAATGGACATTACCGACCCTTTAAGCCACCGTTAGAGAATTCCTTGGATGATTTTGATCAATCGGGGGACAGATCCAGAGATGCTTGGCAATATGGCATACAAAAGAAGCAAAGTTCGGGAGGGGTTGTAATGAAGAGAGATTCGTAGCCTTTGTAGCGTGCAAATGTTGTCTGCACTTCGGGGGAGCTTCACAGCTTTATGTGGTTGCTAATTTTGGGGTGATGGCTCCCACTGCCAGAAGGGCTATCGGAGAACTATTTCATTGTGCTTGCATCATTGGCACAACACAACAAATCTCAAACTAGTTTGCGCTGAACAGTTATTAAATACCTTAACAAAGATGATGATTTGGAATCTGACTTTGTGCACTAGGGCTATCAGTGACTCTGAACATATAAGAATTGATTCCTGTGATTTATAAGAGGTGGATGCTTTTGGGTTGGCTGTGTAACATCAAACTCTTGGTTCACCAGCTTACCGGCTTCAAGGGTAAGAATTAATTCTACTAAGTTTGCCTGGTTTTCTGATTTGACCTTTTACCCATAAATATACAATCTCATTATGGGGATTGGATATCATGGAACCTAGGAATCACATGGTGGCATCAAGACGTTGCTTGCTTGGTAGAATGTGTGAGGATTAATGTGGCTGGAGCTGCTATTACAAGGATTGATGTGGGAGATGTGGTGGGCTTTTCTGGTGATTTTGAAGCTCTCCTTACAATACGCTGATAGTGCTTTGGTTCGACTGTCAGTGACAAATTGTAGAATCTTTACATTTGGAAGATGTTATGTACATTCTTTGGGCGTGCAAATGCACTAGAGGATGAAATCTGAAGTGGTTTGCAGGATGCTGGATGGTTAGATGAATTTTTTCTCACTTCCGTTTTTTCAAGGGAAGTAAATTGGCATGCCTGGGACAAGTGTTAGAAAATTCTGTATAGAAAAGTAGAATACAGGATCTGTATTAGAAAATTCTATATATCATAGGCATTTGTGGTGTCAATTGACTTGTACATACATCTTCGTCTGTGGAATCAATAGAAATTCTTTTTGATGCATTGTCTTGAATATTTTATATGATAAGAAAATGATGTTATTTACATTCTTTTGCTCAAAATTATCTTTCACAATTTAAAAGCTTATGATGGTGTTTGATTTGCTTTGTTTTTCGGTTTTATGTAAAGATGCAGGATTTCATGAAACATTGCTGGATCAGTAATGCACCCTTCATAATTGGGAGCCACAACCAAACAGAACACATGTGGTGTTTGATCCATTACAAGTCAATTATGGTTTGTTCCTATACTCGGACACTTTTATTTGTCATTTCTGTTTGTTTTATATTGTTGTATCGTTGATTAAGCCGCTGCATATGTTACGTTCTGTATTTCACAGGGCTTCATTGCCTTCGGCCTAAAATGTACCACAGTCCCACTTGTAGGATTTTCTACGGTTAAAGAAAATTCTATGAGGAAAATTAAAAGGGAGAAAATTGCGTTGTTGGCGTTGAAATGTAAAAGCAGTTAGGTTATTGTAACACTGTTATGAAATGACATGCAAAACTCCTAATTATATTAAGATGTGGTAAAGGAACTAACACCGGGTATTTAAAGTATTTGTAGAAATGAAATCCGTGACAAAATTTAAATGAATTTTGATGTGTCTTTTTTTGGATCATAAGATAATAAAATATGCTTTTAAATGAAGTTTACTAATTTTATGGACATTACAAATACTTATTTTTGGATGTTCTTAAAAGTATGAATTAATAAAATTATTGAAAAAAAAAAGGTTTTATATCTCCTTTTTTTAAAAAATTTATGTCTTGCATATTTATTCCAGTGAGTTAAAGTTGTAACTTCTTTTGAAGAAAAATTTTAAAAAATAAATTCCTAAAGTAGAATTATGTTTTCCCTAAGTAAATAATAATATTTTTATAAGTTTATTTTATTATTTTGATTATTTATAAAGAATTATCAAAATTTATTAAAGTTGCCATCAACCTTAAAGGATTAATCTAAGAATCATAATTTGTTATCATCTTGTGTTTTAAAACAATGATATACATATACACACACCTTCTAAGACAAACATATGTATATATATGTATGTGTTTGTTTTTATAATTACAATTGTAGTAATTTTTAAATTACATAATTTTGTTTATTTTTATGTATTAATTTGTAAATTAATACATAAAAATTAAAAGAAAAATTATATATGTAATTACATAATTGCATCAATTAATTTGTAAATTATTACAAATTAGTATCTTCATAATATAAAAACAAACAAGGATATATATATATATATATAATCTTTTATTTTATAATTACAAATATACTCCTAATAATTGTGTCAACCCAAGAACCCATTGTATACTAATTTATAAATAGCGTATATATCCTTATTTATTTTTATAATTACTTATATACTAATTTATAAATTACATATATATATTCTCATTTATTTTTATAATTACTTATAGTAGGTGAATTCTACAATTATTGAAGTTAGCTTTTATGACACTAACAGTCCGTCAAAAAGCCAACTAACTTGGATGATTGATATAGGAGGATTGGTTGGAGATTGATGAACTGGAATGAAGACTAAGTTTTCTGTTGCTCTCAAATGTGTGGGGTTTTGGTATAAAAAATGAGGATTAGATGCCTTTGAAGGGAAATGGAGACTGTCTTTTATAGACTTCAAGACCTCCACGCTCCATAACCTATGATGCTCTTAATGTGCGCGTAAATAGGAAAAAAAATGAAAATTAAAAAAAATAGTTCTCGAACTTGTTAAAATATAAAATTTTGTCCATAAGTATCTTTTATGTTTCCTAGCATTCATTAAAAAATACAGGGTTGGTGTGCATATATATATATATATATATTTTTCATTAAAAATAAGGACATGGTGGCTTCCCATCGCCATCTCCCTATCTTCAATCCCCACAAATTTTCAAAACTTCTCTCAAATAAGAATGAAGATTTGGGGATTTGGACGATGACAAGTCTAAGTGTATTAATCCTATCTATTACGGTTCACTGAACAAGCCCAAAACTAATATACATATATATTTTTTGAAATACCCAAAAGCTAATATTAAAAATGAAATGAAATGAAAAAGTGTACATGTGTCTCAAATCTAAGCAGCAATTCTTATTCCTAATTTGTAATGAGATTGAATCAGGTGGAAACACGTGCGTTTGCGGCAAAATCTATACAGTGAAAATGACGAGTGAAAATTTGGTGGGTAGTTTGATTCATATTATATTATAATATTCTTCAATTTGGTCACGTTTAGGTGGACGGCCAATTATGAACCCAACGCATCAAAAGTATGATTATCTCTTGCTTTCTTTATCCCTTATGATTATCTCTTGCTTTCTTTTTCCCTTGAAGCATTGATTATCTCTTCTTAAACAATTATTTATAGACAAATTTCATTTCAATCCCAAGTTTTTGGAAAGTATCAATTTTTTAAGTCTATTTACATTAATAACTCTCATTATCCCTAAAATTTTTAAAAATTTATTAATTTAGTTCCTACAATTTGTCAAACGTTTGTCAAACTAACAAAGTGAAGGTTATTTTTATCATTTTAATAGATTATATTAATTTTAATTAAAATAATATAAGAAAATAAAATGTATATTAAAAAAAGAAAAGTGAATCTTTTTCATCCATTTTAAATATGAACGTTAGACATAAAAATTAACTAAAATAAAATTAAAAAATAAATAAATAATTTGATCTCCACCATCAATCTTTGAAATAGACGGTGAAAATAAAAATATTGCTAAAAAAAATTAAACAAATTTGAAGTGAAAAATTAAAAGAGAAAAGAAAATAGGTAGAGATCAAGATCCATCAATTTCCCAACTCAAAGATCTTTATGTCTAGCAATCTCAACGACCAGACATAGAGATCGAACGATCTGGGAACTCAAATCATCAAGCGACAATTTAGGAGCTCAGATCATCAATCAACGATTTGAGTTCCTAGAATGTCTCGACGACGACTTGTGTTGAACCCAAATCGACTTTGATATTTTGAGTTCATAGATAAATAAACAATAGATCGTGAATCGATCTCTAAAGTCGATGTCGATTGCTGGTCATGGATATGTGTATATATATAATTTTTCAAAAAAGTATTTTGCATGGAAATCCATCAACGGTTCATATTAAATATTATTGTTTATTTTAATTTTAATTTTCAATTTTGTTAATAAAAAACTCCACATTGATGGATCTTGATCAATGGTGAAGATGAGATAACCCAAAATTTGTTTCCTTACTTTTTATTTTTAAACAAACATAGGTTTTAAGGTTTATAAATAAAAAAGGGAGAGTAAAAGCTTCGGAAAAAAAAGAGTAAATTGGTACTTTTAGCTTGTTTATAAACTGTCAAGGGTAATAAAATCATTTCGTAATTTTTGTTATGGTCAAACCTTAAAAATCTTGTTAGAGTGACCAAATTAATGAGTTTATGAACTTTTAGGGGTTATGAAAACTAATAATGCCGAAAGGTTTAAAAAATGGGCAAGTAATGGCACAAACCTCCCCTCGAGATTTGATATAATTATACAAAAATGATGATGTTTAGGGAACTTGTATTAAGCCTAGCTTAGGTTTCAAAAACTTAGCATAAACTTTCCCTGTCGTCAGTCAACAACCGTTAAATCCTCACGGTTAGTAGTTAATAGTACAAAAAGATTAAGATATCTTTCAAGTCAAATTTAAAGTCAATATTATATTTTTTAAAATATATTAATTAACACCAACATTTTTTAATTTTAAAAAATAATTAAATGTAAAAGAATAAAAAAAAAAAAAAAAAAAAAAAATCGCATCTCCTTCATCTTATCATCCTTTTTATCCTTACCTCCCTTCTTCTTCATCTTATCATCTTCTTTATCCTTACCTCCTTCTTCATCTTCATCATCTCTCCATTTCATCATCATCTACATCATCCATCAACTTCATCATCTCCCTTTTTCATCATAAATCAACCAGTTCACATCAATCTATTATCAGCATCAATACATCAATTTAAAAAAACCCAACATCAACTAAATTAAGAACCCATATTAAAAACATCAACTTAATTTTATTTTTATTAAAAAAAAAAAAACCAACATCAACCTGGATACTCTTCAAGACCTAGATTATTGTAGTTTGTAGATATCAACCCAGATTGAAAAATCTGGGTTTTTAATTAACAACCCAACATCAATTTTTTGAAAGAACCAACATCAACCAAAAAATTCACATAAACCAGACCACATAAACTCACCTAAAAAAAAAAAAACTGAAAATAAAATTCCAAAAAAAAAATAAAATAAAATGACAGGAGACCTACCAGTTTACTTTCAGACAGAGAATTACCTCTAATCATGTTTGGTCAATCTTGGCGCTCAAAATTACAACACACAGTTTACTATCTTCATCCCTTGTTAGAAATAGTTAGCAATTAGGTTATCTGCAGAAATTTTGAACCAACTATTGCATTCTTTGGTGAAAAAATCTATAGAGTTTTCTGTCAAAGCAGCGCCGAAAGCTACACTGTCATGGCAAAGAAAACCCATTAACACTACCATTACAAGTTTCAAGAAGCTTAAAGAATATAGACAACGCTAAATCCACCTGGTTCTTTCCAATCAAAGCCACAAGAATGGAATCATATACTCTCACATTCAGCAAACAATCCAAACCCCAAACCCTATCGAGAAAATCAAAGACTCCACCACCCGACCCGACCACCAACCCACTACCACCACTAACACCAATGACCTCCCCTCACTCTCTTCCTCTTCCAAGGCTTGGTTCGACTCTCTCCGTAGGGACCGCAACTCCAACTCTTCCAAAACTCACAATGTCGGCACCCGACCGGCGCCGGCAACGAAGCAGGATGATGATCGGCCAATGATTTGGCCGTCGCGCCCTACGCATCCAGCTGGACCGGTCGACGATGACGACGGAGTCATGATTGAGCCGCCACGGTCTTTTGTGGAATCGGAGACGGCGGATGACGGGAGGAGAAGAATCGGTCTCCATATCTGGATGGAGACCTGGTCTCCAACCAGATTTTTTTTTTTTTATTTTAAATATATAATTTTTTATTCCGTCACAAAAAAATATAAATTTATTATTAAATTATTTACGGCTTATTGATAAACTATTTACCCCTCATCATTTTGATTTAACGGTGTTTAAATGACGATATAATAGGTTTGTATTAAATTTTTTGAACCTTAAATGGCGTTAGTGCGAGTTTTCGAATTATTATCATTTTTATGTAATTATGTCAAACCCTAGAAGAGTTTATACAATTTGCCCTTAAAAAATTCATACTTTTCCAAAAGGGATATTATGAAAAACCTCTCTAAAAAGTAAAATAATCGAAAAAAACTTCCATTTTTTTTAATTAGGTAAACCACTCTTACTGTTAACTTTTCATCCAAAATATGAATATTTTTTATCTAAAATCGTGAAATGATCAAAATACTTTTATTGAGATTCTATAAAATCCTTTTATACTCTTCAAATTTATATAATAACTAAAATACATTTTAAATTCTTAATTAATAATAATATTAAATAAAAAATAACACAAAAAAAACTAATTGGGTTTTCTGGACCTATTATGGGTTTTCTAATTGTTGGAAACCCAGAAGTGGATTTCCAAGAAAACCTATAAATTCTAGGTTTCCAAGTTGCTGGAGGTTTCCAACAACCTGGAAACCGAGTAGAAAACACTAAAAAAAAAAAAAAAAAAAAAGAGAAAAAGAATCAATCCCAAATCAAACATCCTTGATTCACCATCAAATACCACTAAATCAGCACATTAATCTTCACCATAAGCAACATTAACACACAATTATCATCATTATCCATTTGAAAAATAATGAAAAATAAGAAATTAAAAAATGGAGAATATTAGGTCTCCTTTATCGGAGACTAGGGGTCTTCAGCAAAAAAGACCAACGATCTCCATTGCTGAGAGATCAGAACTGGTCTGATCTAGTCTCCATTGCTAAGGAGACCTAAGTTTCCAAGTATTCGATGTTAACGATGGACAAATAAGGGGTGTTGGGTGTCAGCGATGAACGAAGAAGAAAGGGTATTAGGTGTCGACGATGAAGAAGGGGTGTTGGGTATTGGTAGAGGATGAAAAAAAAAAAGATGAAGGAAGAAGAAGAAGAAGAAGAAGATCGAAGAAGAAAAAGATGGCTGGGTGTGAGTGATTAGTGTTTGGAACGAAACTGTTTTTTTGTTTTCATTTTATTTTTTGTTCTATCTCCACCGTTCATCCTTGTGATCAACAGTGGAGATGATATATATATTTAAATCTATTTTATTTTTTTTTTAATGTTATTTAATTTATATATGTTTTTAATTTAATAAATTTTCAATCTCTTAAATTAATTTTCACCATCCATCCATCTTAAGATAGACGGTATAGATTTGATTAATTAAATTTTATATTTAATTTTTATTAAAATAAATAAAGTTTCTTATCCAATTACGATTATGCCTTTCAACTTTAGCACTAATCGATTTTTTTAACCAAAAGGAGGTGGTTTACCAAATAAAAAAAATCGAAGGCTATCTTCGATTATTTTACCTTTCAAGGGTCCTTTTTGTAATATCCCTTTCAAAAACCGATAAAACTGAAATGAAGTTTTCTTTTTATTTATTTATTTTTATATAAAGTAGTTGAAACAAAATGAGAAATGAGAATCCACGAGGCATCTGCTGTTCCTCGCTGGACTGTGGACCAATCCTCTTGTTTCTTTCAAATTAAATGTCCAAATTACCCTTCCCCTCGACATTTAATAAAAAAAAAAAAAAAAAAAGTAAAAAAGTAAAAGGGCCACAGGGCACATGTGTACAAGACCAATAAGTCCATAATTAATTGAAAACATTTAACATCTAGTAGGCAGCAACTTACTTCTTGTAACTTTCCGGTTTCTTGTTCTCCTTTGAGTGGATTGTGGATTCAAACCCAAATCCACTCCATCAATCTAATACAAACTTCAATTTCTGCCTAGACCCTTTTGACTATTGACTTCTGTTTCATGGTTTATAGTTTCTACCATCCCACACACGCTTTATACATTCACCCTTTTCACCTCTTGTCTCCGGTTCCACTTTCTTAATCTCTCAGGTTAGTTGCTTCTTTTTCTTTTAACATGGTTTTTAAATTTTTTTGGTAATGTTTTGTGTAAAGTTTTCTTCTTTTTTTATCAGTCTTATTAAAGTTAAGGTCTTTGTTTCATGGAGACTTGGTTGGATCTGATGTGCCATGTTGGTAAATTTTATTTTGATTGGTTAAATTAATATCAATCAGAATCGCAGGAATCTGTTTCTTTCATATTGTAAATTATACTTTATGGTGTTGAATGGAACCATAGACATCGTATTTGTTTAATTTATCAGCAAGGCGTTTTTACCAATGTTAATGAGTTGACTTTGTTTCAGTCTTTTAAGTATGAGATGGGGACTTGAGACTTTGTTATTGCAACATGTTAAAGTGTTGTTCGGTTTCACTGTGGTATTGATGATGTTTGTTTTTTATAGTTGTCTGTCTGTTGGATGGCTTGGACGAGTAGTTATAAGAAAGTTGATTAATGTTCAACTGCTGTCAACATATGCATTGTCATGCTAAGTTTGAGCTAATTATAATTATGCTTGAATTAGGGATGTCAACAGGGCCCTGCTTACCCGAATCCCCAGATTCTCGTCCCCATTTGAGGGGGAGACTTTGGGGGGAGATTTTATAGATTTTTGGGGATGGGGATAGAAATTTATCCCCATTTCCCTCATTTTCCCCATTTAGTTTTAATTTAAGTATTAAAAATACATATATTGTATTGATTTTGATTTGTGTTATAGTTTATGGAAGAGAGGATTGTAATTATTTTTATTTTTATTATTATTATTTTTTTGCGGATTTAGTATGTTCGATTGTTGATGGAATTATTTTGTGAGTTAAATATTGTTTATATGTATTTGTTTTTGTGAATATTAGATATTAATTGAGAATTAATTTAATTATACTTATTTTTTTAAATTTCGGGTCGAACATGGATGGGAAACCGGGTGAAAACGGGGATGGGGGCCCCAAATACCCCTATCCCCTTTTTCTCCTAATGGGGATTTGGGTGGGATGGGACCCTTATTCCCAAAGTAACTCATTGGCATCCGCAGCTCAAATTGGGTGCTGGAGAGAGTGAACTAATTTTCGGGGATTCTTAGTCGTGATGAGCTTAGATGATATTGGTTGTGTGTTTCTTGGGTGGGAAGACAGTATGGAGATGAATTACATGTTGGGTTTTACTAGTTTTTTAATGGATTTCTCAGATAATAGTTGGTGGAGAATTGATCGATTTTGTTTTTAACTAAACCTTCTGGTCATATGTCAAAGTCTGTCAATAAAACTAGAGGACAGTCCTCAGATTCAGTAAAACAATGTCAGTGTATTCCATGGCCTTTACAATTTTCATATCCTATTTGTCAAATATTATATGTACATTAAAATACAGCATCAGTTTTGTCTTCTACAATTGTAGAAACTAAAAGTTGATAAAAATTTCAAAGTTTTAGGATGTAGTTATTGGTTATTCACATTCTGAAATTTTTTGCAACAAAGCCATGGTGGAAAGTATTGCTGAATTACACTCTCAACATTTTGTGATAAAAATTACATGATGTTGCACTCAACATTTTTCTGTCTCAACTGTTGATACCTCTTCTTTTTTCATGATCTTTTGGATTATACTCTTGTTCATGTAAGTTATGGCTTATATTGTATTAGTAGTCTTACCTGTTTACTTTATTATGGCAAACATTTCTTCGGGTACAATAATTGCTTTCTCCAACTCTCATCGCAAACCAAAAAGACCATTAATGTTTTGCATATTTGATCTATATTTGTTTTCTGAGTATGATATTACAAAGATGATGAAATGTTAGGATGGGAATGGACTGAGATATTGAAACTAAAGCTTTGAAGTTTCCAACTTTTCACCTACAGGGAGACTTGCTGTAAGCTATGAGTGGGGGTGTAAAGAAATGTCCTTCAAATGGGTTTGAAATGACGTTACCATCTGGAGAGCAGCAGGCAAAGGTATCCAATGCTGTCTATAAGTTCTCATTCTCGCATGTAACGGAGAGAATTGACGCATGCAGAAGCAACATTGTTGCTGAAATAAGCTCATAAACTTTTTCTTTTTGCATTTGCAGATTAATGAGGTGAGGAAGCTGCTAGGGCCATTGTCAGATAGATTGTCCATTTATTGTTCTGATGCGTCAATCGCAAGATATCTAAGGGCTCGAAATTGGAATGTCAAGAAGGCAACTAAAATGCTGAAAGAAACCTTAAAATGGAGAGCAGAGTACAAACCAGAAGAGATTCGCTGGGTATGCTACTATGTATCTGACATTACTGCAACCTCTTAACCAGACTGCCTGAGTCAAATGTGTGCTGTATTCAGCTTCTGTTTTCTGCTTGTATCTGGTTCTTGTTTTACGTTATGTGTTTAATGTTGATGTTACAGGTCATCAGCAATTAAATGAAGTCTGATGACCTTCTATTAGATGTTAGATGTAGTGTTATGTGTACTTTGATGCCTCAGTCAAATAGCCTTGGATCAGGCTTTAATGTACTCAATCAAAGCAAAGTCTGCAGATATTGGGTTTGAAGTTCAGATTAAAGAAGACCTTCTAGGGGTGTACAAATGTCAGCCATCAAATATGTTAGATATTAATAGGTGATATGGATGCTGTGATTCTTGTTAACTGAATTTGACCTATTTATGATTTTTGTTCAATCACTTGCCAGTCAGTTTAACCCTTTTCTGCCACTTGGGCCAAATTTATGTAAAGTTTGTGATATCACGTCTCGTAAAACAGTGTTCTTTTAACTTTGTTGTTTCTGTTTGTGATATTACATTTCTGAAAACGTTGTTCCATGCAGGATGAGGTTGCTCATGAAGCAGAAACGGGGAAAATCTACAGGTCGAATTATCTTGACAAGCATGGGAGAACAGTTCTTGTTATGAGGCCTGGTTGCCAGGTTTTTATCAAAAATTTCTCTCTCTTTGTGCATATCTTTGTCTCTAGTTATGCGGAAAGCTGCAGTTTTTTATAGCTAGAGAAGTTTGTATTTCTTTAAATTCATCTGGATGAGACATACTCTCTATTTACAGTAAAACTATTACTGAATGATGTTATGCATATATTCCCCCTGCTGAAGTAATGGAATGATTTGGACAGATTCTTCTTGCAAAATTGATTATTCTTGTCAAGCCCATTAATAGGAAAAGCTTAAACATTGTTTGTGAATAAGAAAATATGCTTTTGTGTCAGAAATTTTTTGCATTCTTCTTCTATGTAACATAAATATGCTTGAATATAGTGCTGATATGGCCTTATAGGTCATCAAGTAACACGTATGTCATGCAATGAGGTTAAAATTTTGAAGAGGATATTCAGGCATATGTTATTTTGCTATGGTTAATTGATACAAATGAAATCATTGAAACGCAGCGTTCTAATTAGAAGGAATTAAGGGGCTGGAAATGCTGTCGTTTTGATGACTATAACGAGAGCAGAAACGATGCTGTTTTGTAGTGGGATTACTTGAGTCAGTTAAATGGCTGTTAAGTCAGTTAAGGGGCTGGAAACGCTGTCGTTTTGGTAACCATAACGAGAGCAGAAACAATGCAGTTTTGTAGTGGGATTACTTAAGTCAGTTAAATGGTTGTTAAGTCAGTTAGTTAGAGATTGGTTAGAAGCAGAGAACTGAGAAATAGAAGGAGTGGGAATTGCTGTATGAGTCAGACTTGTGAAATAAGATGTCTTGATTCTTCTAATTCTTTCTCTGAACTTCTTCTCTACAAAAATCTTCTCTGCAAAATCTTCTTCTATTTCAATTCTGGTTTAGTTATATCAAATTGGTATGAGAGCGATGATCCTTGGCCACGGCAGAGGGTACTCGAAACCAGGAGATAAGGCGTGAAGTGGTCCAATTGGTACAAGAGGGTGAGAGACGACAACAACAATTATTAAAGGATTCCATTGACAAAATTAAGAGTTTGATTGGTGGGTTGAGTTTGCAGTAAGATGAGTTTTTAGCTAGGAGCCATGCCAATGAGGAATCTTCGAGGAGAACAGAAGATGTTAGGGTTCCATGGGGAAGAAATACCAAGCTGGAGTTTCCCAAATCTAAAGGAGAAGAGTTTGATAATTGGCTTCTCAGGGCTGAGTATTTCTTTGAGGTGGATGGAACACCAAAGGAGAATTAGGTCAAAGTTGTAGCTCTTCACCTAGAGGGAAAGGCTATTCAATGGCACCAAGGTTTCATCAAGATCAAGAAAGGGGCACCAGTGTCATGAGAGGAGTATGTGAAGGCACTCGGTTCAAGATTTGGAGTTCATGCTTTTGATGATCCATTGGCTAAATTATGGAATCTAAGACAAGTACATTCTTTGCAAGATTACTTGGATGCCTTTGATGAGAAGTATCGTAGGGCTAAGATTAGTGAAGACCAAACTATTAGCTTTTTCTTATCTGGGCTCATTGATGAATTAGAAAATGGTGTAAGGATTTTTAAACCAAAAACATTAGCTGGGGCATATTCGTTAGCTAAACTTCAAAAATTTACAATGTATAAAGGGACATCCAAAACTAGGAACTAGAGCCTCAAACAAGCAAATTCATCCTATGCAACACATAAAACCCTTCTTAATACTCAAAACCAGACCAATGATACCTAAACTAACCATAGGTTGAGACTTAATACAGGCATTCTGCCCACACCAAACATTCCTAAACTACCATCGCATTCTACCAATGGTCTTAAGACTATGACTAACAAGGACTTTGATGAGAAAAGAACTAAGGGACTATGATTCTGGTGTAATGAGAAATATGCTCCAGGCCATAAGTGTAAAACCAAACTGGCTTTTGTGTTACAATTATGTGTGGATACAGGGGAAGATAAGGAGGAGTTAATAGATGTTGAAATTCATGTAATTATTGTAGGATCTAATTAGAATAAAATCAAATTACTTGTTATAGTAATTTGACAATTAGCAATAATTTAGGAGATTGGCAATATCATTTTGTCATGATCCTAGGAGATAATTTAGGATATTGTGTCATGATCCTAGGAGATAAATTAGGGATGTGGTCAACTATAAGATATATTTATATGCTATCTCCTTCACAATGTATGATTATGACTTCGAAATAATAAAAAAGTGTTTCAAATTTCCACATGGTATCAGAGCTCTCAGCTCTCATTCCCTAAATGACCAAATACGGGATGGCAACCTCAAGTTCTTCAGAGGTTTCATCCGGTTCAAACCCAAATCCTTCTAATAATATTGGAGGAGGAGGGTTTGATAGTTATCAAACTCCTAATCTACCCATTACCACACATAAGTTGAACGAGAACAATTTTCTCCAATGGTCTCAATCAGTTTTGATGTACATCAGAGGGAAAGGAAAGGATGAGTATCTTCTCGGAACTGTCGCTGCACCAGCAAGCGACCACCCTGCGTACAAGAAGTGGATTGCGGAAAATAATATGGTCATGTCATGGCTGATAAATTCCATGAATAATGACGTGAGTGAGACTTTCTTGTCGTGTGAAACTGCAAATCAAATCTGGGAGGAAGCAAAGGAGTCTTATTCAAACAAGGATAATACTGCAGAAAGGTACGCGATTGAAGGCCTGGTGCATGATTTGCGACAAGAGGATGGAACGGTGACTCAATACTACAACACGCTCACTCGCTACTGGTAGCATCTCAACACGTTTGAAAGGAAAGATTGGAAGTGTGCTGAAGATGCAGCGAAGTACAAGGAGGAAGTTGAGGAAAGGAAAGTGTTCAAATTCCTTTACGGATTAAATTAGAATCTGGATGAGGTTCGTGGCAGAATTCTAAGTCAAAAACCACTTCCAAAAATAAGGGAAGTGTTTTCGAAAGTTAAAAGAGAAGAAAGTCAGAAAAAGGTGATGATGGGAATACAACACAAACCTGACAGCATCGGTAGTGCAGAAAATTCAACCTTAGCTGTTCGAGGAAATTAGAATAAGCTCTATGATTCTCGACAGAAGAAAGGACGTCCATGGTGCGAGCACTGCAAACGAACTGGTCACACTCGAGAGACTTGCTGGAAATTACATGGTAAGCTAGCAGATTGGAGGCCAAATAGGACTAAGAACAGTCATGAAATTAAAGCAAATCAAGTAGTTGTCAGTGAGCCATCTAATGTAAATGAAGATGGTCCTTCAAATAAAGAATTGTTTGACTTATTTCAGAAATTTATTGCCCAAAATAACATAGATAATTCAGTGGTTGGGATAGGTTCTGTGGCTCAAAAAGGTACTTTTATCAGTGCTTTAAAGGCTAACAGTAAAGATGTTGATATTTGGATTGTAGATTCAGGTGCTTCTGACCATATGACAGGGGATCCTAATGTCTTTCATTCGTATAAATCTTGTTATGAAAATTTTTCAGTTAGAATTGCAGATGGCTCACTGTCGAAGGTTGAAGGAACAGGGACTGTTGTGATTTTAGATGATATAACCCTTGAAAATGTTTTATTGGTTCCCAATCTTGATTGTAATTTACTTTCAATAAGTAAACTTACAAGAGATCTAAGGTGTATAACTAAATTCTCTTTTGGTGTGTGTGAATTTCAGGACTTGGACTCTGGGAGGATGATTGGCAATGCTGAAATGAGGTCAGGACTCTATCTTCTCGAAGTTGGATTTTTTTTCAAAAAGACAAAATCAAAGGGACAACAGTCTTAACTCTAGAATTAGGTTGAATAATCATGCTGAAACAAATAAGGAAAATGCCATAATGTTATGACATTATAGGTTAGGGCATCCCAATTTCATGTACCTTCGAAAGCTGTTTCCATCGTTATTTAATAATAAAGATCCAAAGTTCGTTCAATGTGAAATTTGCCAGTTATCCAAACACACTAGGAATTTTTATCCGGTTCAATCTTATAAACCAACTCAACCTTTTGCACTGATACACAGTGATGTTTGGGGACCTTCTCGGGTTAACAACATCACTGGATCCAAGTGGTTTGTGTCATTTATAGACGATCATACTAGACTGACTTGGATATTTCTGATGAAAGAAAAATCCGAGGTAGTTCAAATTTTTTAAAATTTTTTTAGTATGATCAAAAACCAATTTCAAACAAGGATTAAAGTGTTAAGGACAGATAATGCAAAAGAATACTTTAATTCGGTTTTAAATGAATTTTTGTCAAGTGAGGGAATAATCCATCATAGCTCATGTGTGGATACCCCACAACAAAATGGAATTTCAGAAAGAAGAAACCGACATTTGTTAGAGGTAGCTAGGTTTTTAATGTTTGCAACTAATGTTCCAAAACTTTTCTGGGGTGAAGTTGTACTAACAGCAGCATACCTTATCAACAGGCTACCCTCTAGAGTTTTAAATTATCAAACACAATGTCAAGTTTTTTAAAAATTATTCCCACAAAACCGGATTATTTCACATATTCCTTCTAAAGTGTTTGGATGTACTGCATTTGTTCACAATCATTCACAAACTAGGAGCAAGCTTGATAAAAAATCCATCAAAACAATTTTTATTGGGTACTCGGCTAGTCAAAAAGGTTACAAATGCTATTCTCCTAGTACTAGGCGGTTTTACATATCCATGGATGTAACATTTGTAGAGTTTCAGCCTTTTTACGATTCTAAACTAGAAGAAAACAGCTTAAAACCATTAGAGATTGACCCTCAAGTATTATCATCGTTTGAATCTCATGACAATTTCGAGTCTTAGCCTGAGAGAGTTCCTAGCATGTTTGAAAATTCACATTTTGAGCCAAACACTGTCCAACAAAACCAGCAACAACTAAACACTGCTCTACCTATCTCAGATCACTCCCTTTAGACAACTTCGAATCAAACTAAGCCTGAAAAACCTGAGATTATTGTCTATGAGCGGAAAAATAAAACTTAAATGGAGACGAGACTTCAATCACAAGTTCAGCCTTGCCAAGAATCCGAATCAGATGTCCAAGATTCTGAAAAACATACTTAACAAGAAAATGAAGCAGCAATAGGTGAACCAACAATTTAGTTGAATCTCTTAGATAATCTGGAGACAGATACGGTACAACATGAAAACAAAGAAGATGAGTTGTCGATTGCTTTGAGGAAGGGAACCAGGGAGTGCCGAAACAGACCCTTATATCCAATTAGTAATTATATTTCATATGACAGATGTTAAGATTCCAAACACCATCCAAGAAGCTCTCAAATCATCAGAATGGAGAGCTGCAATTAATGAGGAGTTGAAAGCTTTACAAAAGAATGGGACTTGGGAGATTTCAGACCCGCCGAAAGGGAAAAGCACAGTGGGATGCAAGTGGATTTTCACAGTGAAATCCAAGGCTGATGGGAGCGTAGACATGTTTAAAGCTCGGCTGGTTGCTAAAGGTTACACTCAATCCTATGAGATTGATTATCAAGAAACCTTTGCACCAGTGGCAAAGCTAAACATTGTGGGAGTATTATTATCTTTGGCAGCAAATTTGGACTGGCCTCTTCACCAATTAGATGTGAAAAATGCTTTTCTAAATGGTGATCTCGAAGAAGAAGTGTACATGGAGATACCGCAAGGGTTAGAAGATGAGACAAATGTCAATAAAGTGTGTAAACTCAAGAAATCTCTCTATGGGCTAAAACAATCACCAAGGGCATGATTTGATAGATTTACTAAAGCTCTAAAGAGATTTAGTTATACACAATGTTAAGCTGATCATACTTTATTTGTAAAGCTTCCAACTCATGGAAAGGTTTCAATTTTGATTATCTATGTGGATGATATAGTAATCACAGGTGACGATGAAGGTGAAACTCAAAGGCTGAAGCAGTACCTAGCTAAGGAGTTTGAAATTAAAGACCTAGGAAGTTTGAAGTACTTTCTTGGCATGGAAGTTGCTCGGTCAAGAAGAGGGATCTCGGTTTCTCAGAGAAAGTACACTTTAGACCTTCTAAAGGAAACTGGTATGATAGGATGCAAACCAGCTGACACTCCCATGGATCACACTACAAAATTTGGAGCTCTAAAGGATAGTGCACCGGTTGATAAAGGCATGTTTCAAAGGCTGGTTGGGAAACTGATATATCTCTCTCATACCAGGCCTGATATTAGCTTTGCGATTAGTGTAATTAGTCAATTTATGAATAGCCCAACAGAGAAACACATGAATGTAGTATGCAAAATTCTAGGTACCTAAAGTTATCACCAAGTAAAGGGTTGTTCTTCAAAAAGGGAGCTGATAGGAGTCTGCAAATTTATGCAGACGCAGACTTGGCAGGGTCTACTGCTGATCGCAGGTCTACCACAGGGTATTGTAGTTATATTTGGGGCAATCTCGTAACTTGGAGAAGTAAAAGACAATCGGTAGTTTCATGAAGCAGTGCTGAGGCAGAACTGAGAGCAATTGTTTATGGTTTATGTGAAGGAATATGGCTGAAACAGGTGTTGAAAGAATTAAAGATACAAGTGGAGGAACCTATAGAGTTATATAATGACAATCAAGCTGCTATAGCTAAGGCAAAAGATCCAGTTCACCATGATCGTACTAAACATGTCGAAATTGACCGACATTTCATCAAAGAAAAGCTAGAGAATGACCATCTAAATCTGCTCTATATTCCTACAACTAGTCAAAATGCAGATATCTTGACTAAAGCTCTACCGAGAATCATCTTTGAGAACATGAACTCCAAGCTGGGCATGATTAACATCTATGACCCAGCTTGAGGGGGGGTGTTGAAATTCATGTAATTATTATAGGATCTAATTAGAATAAAATCAAATTACTTGTTATCGTAATTTGACAATTAGCAATAATTTAGGAGATTGGCAATATCATTTTGTCATGATCCTAGGAGATAATTTAGGATATTGTGTCATGATCCTAGGAGATAAATTAGGGATGTGGTTAACTATAAGATATATTTATATGCTATCTCCTTCACAATGTATGATTATGACTTCGAAATAATAAAAAAGTGTTTCAAATTTCCACAATAGAAATGGTTGATTCTAAAAATGTGGAACATAACTTGATGCAGTTATCATTACATGCCTTGAATGGAAGTACTGATTATAAGACTATGAGGTTAATAGGGATGTAGGGGAAGAAAAGGCTGTATATTTTGATTGATTCGGGAAGTTCTCACAACTTCTTAAGTGAAGAAATTGCTTATAGGTTAAGTTGTAAGTTACAATCAGTAGAAGGGATAAAGGTGACAACGGCTAATGGCCAAGGGTTGGATTGCATTTCAACTTGTTTGGACCTTGAGTGGAGGATGCAATGGCAAGATTTTGTTACCGATGTGTACACTTTGCAGCTGACTAGCTATGACTTGATCTTAGGTGCATAATGATTAGCTATCTTAGGAAACGTTATGTGGAACTTTAGAGAATTGAAAATGATTTTTTTTTATGAATGGGAAACAACATGTAGTGCAGGGGGAAGAGAGTAAAGATTGAGCAGTTATTGATGAAGTTCATCTTACTAAACTGCTAACCCGAACACCTCGGTTGGCTTCAATACAATTAGTTATACAGGTTAACAATGGAAGGTGTGAAGATTTGTTTACAGGTTCATGAAGAGAGTTCTCAGTGGAAGGAGTTAGCTTATTTATTGGACCAATATGAAGATGTTTTTAAAGAACCAGAAAGGTGCCTCCTACAAGAACTCATGATCATCAAATTGTACTTAAAGAAGGATCACAACCAGTCAATGTGAGACCATATAGGCCGTGGTGGGTTGCAAAAGGATGTGATAGAAAAGATGCTTCAAGAGATGTTAGAAATTGGGATTGTGAGAACCAGCACTAGTCCCTATGCTAACCTAGTGATATTGGTCATGACAAAAGATGGTACTTGGTGCATGTGTACAGACTATAGAGTTCTAAACAATCTTACTGTTAAGGACAAGTATGCTATTCCAGTTATTGAGGAGTTGTTGGATGAATTAGGAGGGGCAAAAGTGTTCTCAAAGCTGGATTTGAGGTCTGATTAATGGCAGATTAGGATGCATCCAAATTCAGTAGAGAAGACTGCATTCAAGACACATGGTGGACACTATGAATTCTTAGTTATGTCGTTTGGTTTAACCAATGCTCCTTCCACATTTCAGAGTCTAATGAATACTCTATTCAAACCATACTTAAGGAGGTTTGTTCTTGTTTTCTTTGATGATATATTGTTCCATAGTAGGAGTAAGGCAGATCATATACATCACCTTAGAACAGTCTTAGAAGTTTTAAGAACTAATATTCTTTTTGCTAAGAGAAGTAAGTGTTCTTTTGGGTGTGCACAAGTGGAGTATTTGGGTCATATTATCACAACCTCAGGGGTTATCACTGATCCGAAGAAGATTGAGGCAGTTAGGGATTGGCCAGTGCCCAAAAATATTAAGCAATTGAGAGGATTTCTTGGGCTAACGGGTTACTATAGGAGATTTGTGAGAGGGTATGGTCAGATTGCTAAATCTTTGATAGAGCTTCTTAAAAAGAATGCCTACCACTGGAATATGGCAGCTCAAGAGGCATTTGAGCAGCTTAACCAAGCTATGGTGACAACTTCGGTACTTATACTGCCAGATTTCACTCAAGAGTTCATGGTAGAGACAGATGCTTCTGGTTCAGGAATAGGAGCTATTTTGATGGAGCAAAGGCATCCTATTGCTTTCATCAACAAAACTTTATCACCAAGGAATCAATTCCTTTCGATTTATGAAAAAGAAATGTTGGCAATTTTGTGTGCCATCAAGAAGTGGGAACCTTTCTTAGCCAACCATCATTTTGTTATTAAGATTGATCATCAAAGCTTGAAGCATTTGTTGGAACAAAGAGTTACTACGCTCTCTCAACAGGCTTGGATAGCAAAGTTGATGCAGTATGATTGTGAGATTTGTTGTAGGAAAGGGAAAGAAAATGTGGCTATTGATTCTCTATCAAGGATTGCAAATCCTGAAACCTTAAACTTGACTACAACAGTTTTGCCTTCAGAGTTATTGCAAGCAATTGAGGGAACTTGGGAGACAGACATCACATTGAAGAATATCATTGCAGCTAAACAACAAGATCCTAATAACCATTCTCACAGAGAAACAAATTGACCAAGGGAGGAAAATTGGTAGTGGGAAATGATGTCACTTTGAAAACTAAGTTGCTGTCACTATTTCATGACTCAGCTATAGGTCGTCATTCGAGTGTGATAGTGGCTGTTGAGAGAGTGACTTCAGTGCTTTATTGGAAAGGATTATGGAAAGATGTCAGAAACTTTATTAGAGATTGCCATATCTGTCAGCAGTATAAACCTGAACATGTTGCAACACCGGGTCTCTTGCAACCTTTACCTATACCAGAAGGTATATTTGCAGATATCACCATGGATTTCATTGAGGGTCTTCCAAGATCTAAGGGTAAAAATGCCATCTTGGTTGTAGTCGATAGACTGACCAAATAGGCACATTTTATGGGATTGTCCCACCCATTTTCAGTGCACACAGTAGCTCAATTGTTTCTTGATCACATTTACAAGCTTCATGGCATGCTACAGTCTATCACTAGTGACAGGGGAGCTATTTTTATCAGCAGGTTTTAGAAAGAATTTTTTTAGTTATAAGGCGTGGGGTTACAGTTTTCTACTGCCTATCATCTACAAACAGATGGACAGACTGAGGTAGTAAATCAAAGTTTGGAAACCTATCTCTGTTATATGGCGGGTGAAATGCCATACACCTAGTTTCAGTGGTTATCATTAACTGAATATTGGTATAATACTTCTTACCATACTAGTATTCAAATGACTCCATTTGAAGCTTTATATGGTTATATTCCTCCATTACATGTGCCTTACTTTCCACATGATTCTAAAGTAGAGGCAGTAGATACTTATCTCAGGGATAGAGAGATAACCATCAAGCTGCTTCCACATCACATGAAAAGAGCTCAAACTAGGATGAAGTATATGGCTGATAAACACAAGAGTGATAGAAAGTTCCAAATTGGTGACTGGGTATATGTTAAGCTTCGGCCTTACGAACAGATTACTATGCATCAGGGCCACCAGAAATTTCAACTGAAATATTTTGGTCCATTTCAGGTTGAGGACATCATTGAAACAGTAGCTTACAAACTGAAACTCCCACCTGGCTCACAAATCCATTATGTTTTCCATGTCTCCCTTTTGAAGCCAGTACATGCTGGAGTTCAAGCTTCACCAACTCTTCCACTTGTGACAGATTTTCCAATTTTTCCTCAAGCCGTTTTGGAACGTCGAATGGTGAAAAGGAAGAATATTGCAGTCACTCAATTTCTGTTACATTGGAAAGGACAGTCCCCAGCTGAAGCAACTTGGTTTCTTCCTTGAGGACAAGGAATTTGAAGGGGAGGCTATTGATACAAATGAAATCATTGAAATGCAGGCTTCTAATTAGAAGGAATGAAGGGGCTGGAAATGCTGTTCTTTTGGTAACTATAACGAGAGCAGAAAAGATGCCGTTTTGTAATGGGATTATTTGAGTCAGTTAAATGGCTGTTAAGTCAGTCAGTTAGTTATATATTGATTAGAAGCAGAGAACTGGGAAATAAAAGGAGTGGGAATTGTTATATGAGTCAGACTTATGAAATAAGATGTTTCTTGATTCTTCTAATTCTTTCTCTGAACTTCTTCTCTACAAAATCTTCTCTGTAAAATCTTCTTCTATTGCATTTCTGGTTTAGTTTGTATCATTAATAAACTAAGTTTGTTTTGACTGCAGAATACAAAGTCAACTAAAGGACAAATTAGGTATTTGGTGTACTGCATGGAGAATGCTGTAGTAAATCTGCCAGCAGACCAGGAACAGATGATCTGGCTGATTGATTTCCGTGGTTACAATTTATCCAATATCTCTCTAAATTTAACACGGGAAACAGCCAATGTCTTACAGAACCGTTATCCAGAACGTCTTGGTTTGGCAATATTGTATGATCCACCCAAGTTCTTCGAACCATTCTGGACGGTAACTCACTTTAACTGTGTTTATAACCTTTAATGATGCTTGCAGTCTTCTGAGGTAATAACTGTTAAGTTGTTCATGTGCATTGTATGAATATATTTGAGCATGTAAGGTAGTAACTACTTACTATGAGCTATGAATGCATTTTGGAAGGGTGTATGCTGCTGCTTTGGACACAGGATTTGTATGTTCTTTTTGGATTTTATTCCGCTACCCAGAGTTCGAAAATGAGAAGGAATGCCTTTTCAACCATGTTTAAAATCAATCTAAAATTTTCAAATATATGATGGAAGAGTAGCTAACATTCTATAATTTGGTAGAAGTGTATGGCTGAGACTATCTAATCATCACCTTGTTTCTGAAAATGGAATCTCCTTTCTTTGTTCTACACATTATTTAGGCGGCACATTCTAATTTTCCTGCATTTTCTTTTCTTAAATATGTAGATTATTCATAACAGTGTTCCTGTATTTTGGATAGACGGCTGAAACTGTTTTCATTATATGTCTGCCAATTTGTTGTCATGCTTTGCATTTGATTTTTCTGTGAACTAGTATGCTTATAACGTTAACTATTGCTACAGTTGGCAAAACCCTTTCTAGAGGCCAAGACTCAAGAGAAAGTGAAGTTTGTTTACTCTGATAATCCCAACACCAAGCAAATAGTGGAAGACCTATTTGATATGGACCAGGTGGAGTCTGCGTTTGGTGGAAGTAATGATTCAGGTTTCAATATCACTAAATATGCTGAGAGAATGAGGGAAGACGACAAGAAGAAGCTCTCTTTTTGGACACACGGAAATTCTTCCTCAGACACTCAACAACCTTCCTTGACATCGGCTGCTTCTCTGGATTCTCTTACCCTAAACTCAGATCTAAATACTTCCGACAATGACAATGACAGAACAGGCACTCCATCACATGGGACGGAATCAGTAGTGTCCCCAGCATCCCCAGAAGGAAAACTTCCAGTTACTGAAGACGTAACCAAGAATGTTATAGGAGAAGTACATTAAAATGGTTTAAAAAGAAGCCTTACAACATTGTGGTATATTTAGAAACGCAAATCAAGAGAGTTTTTCTCATCTATGTTGTATCTTTAGTATTGCGGACAATTATTAGTGAGTGACGATTTATTTAATGCAGCTTTCTTCTTCTTTCTTATTCTTCTTGTTGGAGTTTATATTTTGATTTTTTGAGTGGCATGGCTTGAATTTAACAAGTTCCATGCACCAACTTGACACTCCCATGCAAATAGATTTGTTTGGTGGGCTAGGATATGATAAGATTTGGGCATGGGATTTTGATCGGAATTAAACTGGAATTTAAGTGCGGCTCGGAAATTTGCTCTTAGAAAATGTGAGAGGTCTATCCACACAGTGGTGGAAAAGTTATTTACACAAAATGAGAGTTAATAACAAAATCTGCTCAAACTCTTGACCTTGGCAATGAAAGCAGGATTGGGGCTAGCATTTCTAGTAATGTTATTATTATTTTAATTCTCTGCATATTTTTCCCAAAACATATTAGGCATTATTTTGTTAGATATGATTATTGAAATAATGAGTTGACAAGTAGCGGAGGGTTTTTTTTTTTTTTTTTTTTGGATATAATTTGGTATACCTTTTGGAATTGGCAATTATGTGATGCATTTTTTTTTTATCCTATTTATTTGGTTTCACTGCTAGTATACACAAACACAACAAAGAAAAAGAAATACCAACAGTTTGATACATACTCGATACTTTATGAGACGCAAGGTTTATAGGCAAAAACTATCGAACCTTTTTATTTATCAATGTTACTATTATGAATAAATCCATTAATTGAAATGACTTAAAGATATTACTACGAGAAGGAAATATTCTTGTTTCCACTGGGTTTTCTTTCACATGCAAAACATATGATCCAAATTGATGACAAGTTCCTCTTATTTTCAGTCCATTGTATGTAGGATCTATCTTTAACACACAAACACGTACATCTACTTTGAACAAAGCTAGGACTGCTAATAACTAAGCTTGATCAACTACTATAAAGTACAAAAAGAAACACAGCCAGCTTTCTTGACTCCCATTGGTTGACAACTATATGCATGCATTCCATGTAATAAACTAGCTTCTGCACAAGTGTGTCCTTTCATAGATGTGATGCAATTGAGGGTAAGCGACTGGAAAAAAAAAATTGACATAAGGCATGAGCTTATATGGACTTGGTGAGAACCAGTGACAGAGCTGTGAAATAGATGATAGTGACCAGAACTTTAGACTATCTATACTTAGATTACCTCAATGCAACATCTCATCTAACTTCTGCCTGTATCGAGCTAAACTCTGCAATAAAACATGCGAAGTGTCAAGTGTCATACTCAGGATATTCAAAAGGAATAAAATCAAATGTAGAAAACAGTGAAGACAGCCGTAATTAAATTGCAAAATGCACCCATGAGTAGAGTATAAAGCGTATTAACATGCGTTAAGAGTTGATATGTAAATGCTTCAAAAGGAAAAAGAAATGTGAGGGTACATGAAAAGCAATAAATACTTCACTAGGTGATCATTGTCCTGAAAAAAGGCATGCACAATTAAACTTGCAGAGTGGGAAACTGTGTATTAGCAAACAAAAACCCCAGTCCCAACCAGTGGTGACTTTTATGCTCCATACTATCTTCTTTGTCATCTAAATCATTCGTATACCAGGATAATATTAGCAAACAACAGAGACTTAATATTTCTTCGTCGTTTTGTTCACTTTCGTTTGTTTTCAAGTACTTTGATAACATTACAATTAAATTGATCAATCCTTGTTACGCTCATGAGTTCACAGAATTATGCACAGGTCCTGGAAAAATCATTAACACAAGCATAGGTTGTGTACCCTAGTATAAGCATAGACCCCAGCCTCTGTTGGTCCTACAGGACTTCCTCTCCTCATGAATTTTCCCTCTTTGAATATGTAAAGCATAGGTATTCCAGTTGATAGTTCTAAACTGATAACCTGTGAGGAAAAAGTTGAGAGAAAACTTAAAGAAAGGAATCAATACTAGCGGTATACAAAGAAGAGCACAAAAATGGCTAGCATTTCAATTTGGAGGGAAAAGTAAAATGAAAATGTCTATTACCTCCTGGGAAGTTAATTTGTCAAGATACATGATGACAGACCTTAGCGAATTCCCATGGGCAGCAATCATCACATTCTTTCCAGATTGAAGTTGGGGCTCAATCTGCAGTGAAACATTTAGCAATAATGTGCTAATGAATGATACATAGTCACTCCAATTAAGCATAAGGCCCTCAATGTATTAACAGCATATAACAAACTTATCACAGAGACACTACAGAGAAACTAGATAAATCAAAGCGTAGGATGCATACATTATCTTTGAAATAAGCAACAGCTCTTTCAGCACACATTTCCAAACTCTCGCCGTTGGGTGGAGGAATGTCATAACTCCGACGCCACACATGTACTTGTTCCTTCCCATATCTATCAGCAGTTTCCTGTTTATTAAGACCCTGTAATTCCCCATACCTAACAGAAAAAATTGTTCATAATTCATGAGTGAGAAAAGGGCCAGAAAGAAAAAAGAGAACAGATGTTGAGATTAAACTCAAGAAGAATGGTTAGAAAAACAGAGGCAAAAAAAAAAAATGGTTACATTCTTTCATTTAATTGCCAAGCTGTTATAACTGGAATAGATTGTTTCATGGTGTCTTCACTGAATATTTGACTCCAGGCTCTTGCCTGTTCACTTTCATTATGCATTACGATAGGCACCTGCCAGCAGATCACAGGTTAACAAGTTTGCAGTTAAAAAAGCATTGGACACAAAGCCAACAGAAATTTTGTTTTCTTCCAACATTTAAGAAGATTTTCCCAAATATTACCTTCTTGCGGCGGTGCTGGGTCATGGCAAGCATAGCAGTCATCTGTGCACGAATCAGTGCTGATGTATATATCATGTCGACAGGTATGTTGCTGATTCTCTTTCCAGCTTCAATTGCCTCTTCCACACCCTTCTTGGTTAATGGCACATCAACACAACCAGTGAACAGGTTCTTCTCATTCCATAAAGACTCCCCATGTCGAACCAGTATCAAGGCCGCCTCATCTACAATGGCAAATTTATATATATAAAAATAAAAAAAATAATAAAAAACAATAATTAAAAAAAAAAAACATCAGAAGTATTCACAAAACAGAATTTTGGACTCCATTTTGAACTCCATTGTGATGGAGTTCAAAATCATGTGAATCAAAAGGATCAACATAACCATGTATTAGGTTAAGAGAGTTTTAGAGTCTATCTAATACTAGGAAAACAACTTGTAACACACCACATTAAGGCAGGTCAAATACGAGCAAGAACCGATAAATATGCATTCTTCTTCACTAACTATAAATCAAACTGAAACAAGCAAGAATCATGCTTACTTGGTTTCTTTTTAGGTTCATTTTTGGTGTTGTGTAATGGAGTTGAAACTGGATCAACCACTGATGTTTGAGAAGATGAAGATGCCTTAATAGCACCAAAATTCCTCTTGCCAGAACCATAACTCCCATTTCTTGACAATTCAATATTGACTTTGAAACCTTTTGGGATTATGCTCATGGAAACATTTCCAAATTCATGATGATTTCCAGAGTTGTCAAGAAGTCGATTGGACTGAACAGTAGCAACGGCCAGATGAAATGCAGCAGCAGCAGCCATTCTGAAAATTCAAGACAATAACACAAGCCAAACCACAAGGGTTCCTTTTATTTCCCAGCAACAATTTAGCATAAATTAGCCGCACAAAGTGAAATAGTCAAGTGCCAGACAGTGTCCACAGCCAGAACATAAGGACAAATTAAACATTAACTAAATGCCAAGAAACAAGCTCCCAAACACAGCGATGAAATTTTAATGCATTTTAAAATCAAACTATTAAGCTAAGCACAGCATGCACCTACATCGTTTGACACACACATCAGAGTACATAAACAACCTTCAGCTTCTATTATACAAATAAGATCCAACACAAATAACACTAAAGGGATTTATTTGGTAAAATAAAAGAGGGTCTAACCACCGCCAAAATGAAAACATAAATCAGTTGTAAAAAAATAATCAATTCATTACAGATCCAGACTGACACTTTTTCCATTTAGCCAAAACAATCAACTCTTTCAAAACAAGCGGACCAAGAACTCAGGACCCCATCAAAATTCTCTAACAACTTGTCTTCTTATTGCTCTTATTCAACATGAAACATCAATATTATGTATTTGAAGGAAGAAGGTCATACAGGAACAAAGAAGGCAAGAAGGCAACAACCCAGAAGCCAAAAACAGCTCAAAATGCCAATGCAATAGAAGAACAAGAAAGAGAAAATAGAAATGGGAAGAGAATACCTAGTTGTTTTATAGAGCAGAAGGAAGCGAAGAAACCGAGGAAAATAACAGTTAGGAGAAAAAGTTGACGGAGAAGAAGATGGAGGTTATATAAGGAAGTAGTTGGAGTAAGTTGATGTGGATTTGGATTTGCAAGTGAAGAGGGAAAGTGAAAGCATCTTTCATGCGTTGAAGAAATCGTTGTTAGTTGGTTTTGTTTTTATATGCTAGGCTCTAACAACTTTTTTTTTTTCTCCTTATTAATGTTCACATCTTACGGATTATATGACTATTAATCACTAAAGGAATAATTCACTATGAATATTTTGTTTGTACTAATTTTTTTATGAAAAAAATTTAAGTTTGAATAATGTATAAGAGAGAAAAAATAAAATAATTTTGATTATTTATTATTTTTTATGTCGATGTGTTACTAAATTATTACAAATTTAACAACAATAATAATGATAATAAAAAAGAATTTTTGCTCATATCACTAATAGCATAGCGGATCAGATGACTCACAATCTGATGACTACTCCTATACCTGGAAAGAGGACAATTCTATCAACAGGTGATTCACAACTCATACCTTATATTTTAAAAGATAAAAGTGAGACTTGAATCATTGATCTCTTACGATCAAGATAAGTACTTAACCACTTTTACTGAAGGATGATATGTCCTATTACGGTATTTTACAACAAAATGTCTGGACAAGTTTTGTTTTTGCCTTCTCCAGTTGGCAACTCCATTTACAATGAGACATTTTTTCTTTGAATTTGTGTGCTCTACCAACATTTTACAACACAATATCTTGACAAGTTTTTTTTTTTTTTTTGCCTTCTCCCGTTGACAACTCCATTTACAATGAGAAATTTTTTCTTTGGATTGTCTTTATCATGCTGTTTTTCTAGATGTCATCTTCTGTTCTATAAATACTCGAATATTGATTATCATCGGGCTGAATATTTCGCATTGTTTAAATTACTAGAATTAAAATTTAATCTTTTTAAAAAATTTAATTTAATTCTCTTTAATTACTTGATTTATTTAGGATCACAATTTGGGAAATGTTTATATATTTTTTTATAAACAGTTAAGGATCAATTAGTTAATTTACTTCTTTGGGTGATATGAGTACAAATACTATGAGGTAAATTTTTAAATTGCGCTTACTCGACCGATTCTTCAATATATATGACGGATTACTTTATAATAATATATGTGTGACATAATTAATTTTGTCTAAAAATGTTTTTCACATTTTAGTCAAAACTTTTAATGACTTTTTTTTTTTAATAGAAAGCCTTATAATTTGACTCAACCTCTAGAAGCTAGTATTTAATTTACCAACAGCAGAAAAAAGAATATAGAGAGTGGAGGCATAGAGGAAATCATTAAACAACCCTTGATGAAGAGAAAGGGACCAAATCTTGCAAAGTAGAATCAGCACAAAAATTAAATAAAAACAGGCACCTACTAAGCTAAGCTAAGCAAAGCAAAGCAACCTTTCAAAGTTTCCAATTACCACCACCTAACCCCACCTCTTCGGCTCTACCTCCTTTCCTTTTGTGCACCTGCTTTTCTCTTTTTCTTTATTATTATTATTTTTTCCAAAAAACATTTCCCCACCTAATTTTTGCTTCAAACTAATGTTTGACAGCAAGTATCAAAATTTATTGAATTGATATCCCACGTGCCATAAACTGATTTTTGGGTCGTTGTCTGTCAAAGAATATACTCTCACATTGTTCTCTTCTATTTGGGGGGGGGGGGGGGTCGTGTTGGATTTGTGGTGTGCGGTTTGGTTTTGTGGGTGGATTATTCTTTTGTTCTCTTTGTATTCGCCGCTTCCACACTTCCGACTACTTTCGGTAAACAATCCCACAGTGAAATCATAGCCTGCACATAAACGGTCTTGTGCTTCCTTGACTAGGTAGATGTATTTTAAGCTCATAAACAAACATATTCATGTGTTTATTAACTGAAACAAATATGTGAAATCTTAAAATGGACAATATCTGCTTTTAGTGTATAAAATTTCTATTTCTAACTCGTGTGACGATGAGACACTGTACAAAAACCAATTTCTGTTTCTCTTGCACATTTCCTCTTAATTTAGATGGCTGGAAATCTCTTTCCAATTTTGTAGCTGAGGATCAAATTTCACCATACATATTTTGGAAATATGTGTACCTAATTTCTCTTCTTATCATAGAAATAGTTGTTTTTCGATTATATAAATATATATTTATGTTGTATAAATAGTGATTAATTTTAGTGGATGTTAAACTTTTCACACTTCTTTAAAAATATAATTGCAATTATGTGTAATGGGAATGAGTAAGAGTGTTATTAGTTTGCTCACATTTTTTATAATTTTATGTTCAAATGATATAACATGTGAATTTATAGAATTACAAAAAAAAATATATTCATATTTGAGACCAAAGTTAGAGGGATTTATTTATCAAATTTTATGATGAAAACCCATTCGTGGGCAAAGACAAATTTACAAGTAACAATTTATGGTGTACTTATAAATTATTTAGCCTTTTTAGTAATTTTAATTATTGTGGGTTGATTTCTATTGTTGTTGATGTAGGGTTTAGCTCTATAATTAACTTCTTGAGATTTAGCAACTTATAAAAAGTCAAACAAAAAAGATAAGTTACCTTGACACTGGATTAGTACTGGTTAAAGACACTCCAACGCTTAAATTGGAACAATAAACAAAATAGATGAAAGAAAGCAAAGAATGAGCGTATGATACATAGTTGAGATCTTAGCATATGACAAGAAAAGGGTAAGGTGATGGTTCAAATTGAAGTATGTAGTGCGACAAAGAGCGGAGTGTTTGCTATGTATTACTGACGAATTTAGTAGAGTGACAGTAGGGTGATCAAGATGTCCCTCTCCTCACTAGTTGCTGCCCTTTTATAAGTGAGAAGCGAATTGTTGTCGAGCTACAACAGCTACAAATATCAATTGATTTGTTCCCTTAATTCTCACCTTTACACTTAATTAGCAAATCCTCTATTTAATAGGTCAACCCTCACATTAAATTGGTGGAGTTGACCAGACGTTACCATTCGTCGTGGGCTTCAACTTGGGCTTTCATTGGGTTGGATTGGTTGCTATATAGGACCTTAACTACCACCCATCTATTGGGTATGTGCTTGCTAATTTTTTGCTATTACATTGATCAAGGGTAATATTGGATTTTCAAAAACATATTAATTTGGGGTATACATACCATACTAAGGATGTATTCAATCTTAGAGCTTATTGGAGTTTAATAGAACTTTTTTTAATGATAGATTTTGGTAGAATTTATAGATTCTATAGACACAATATTGATTTTATTAAAATTCTTTAAGAAATTAAATGAAATCTTTAGTAGAATGGTAATATTTGTTATAAAAATTTTTCTTCATAAAAATCACTTTTAAATCATCCAAATCCATTACTTAAATTAAATCTGTAAAGTCAATGATTTTTTAAATACATCTAGATTTTATTAGATTTCATACAAATATGAATTGAATACACCTAAATTTTAATAGATTTCATATAAATATAAATTGAATACACTTAGATTTCAATGAAATCCATTCAAATTTCTTAAAATTTTATTTTAAGAAATTAAATGAAATCCTTAGGAGAATGACAATATCTGTTACATATATATATCACTTTAAAAGTCATCCAAATTAGAGGTGATAATGGATCGGATCGAATCAGGTTTGACCCTTATCAAACCCGATTCGAAATTTTTGAGGAGTGCCCTAAACTTGATCCATACCTCAAACGGGTCACTACTTTTCGTCATAAACCCAAACCTGATTGAATAAACTTGTCCCGAACCCAACCTATTAGCCCGATTTAGTTTTTAATTAATGATATGATTAATATAAAAAAACAAATATATAGACTAAAAAAAAGAGATAAATCAACTATGATGTCCATGATCGTTTTAAAAGAGTTCTAAGTTTATATAAAATCTTTGACAGTTAATAGTGCAAGCGTTGACACTATATAATAACTCTCTTTAGTACACGATTACAAATTTAAGAGTTTTTTTTTTTTTTTGTTTTTTCGTTTAATGTTTATATGTAGATCGGTTATTGGGTCAAGTTGGAGTGAGAAAGCTTGCCCTAAACCCGACTCATACCTTAAATGAATCTTTTTTTTTTTTTTGCTCCAAACTCACTTTGAATAGATCAGATTTGGATCAGATCGAGTAATTTTGTCATCCCTAATCAAAATTCATTATTTAAATGAAATCTGTAAAATCAATGATTTTTTAATATACCTAGATTTTATTAGATTTCATATAAATCTAAATTGAATATATCCAAATTTTAATAAATTCCATATAAATCTAAATTGAATACATTTATATTTTAATGAAATTCATTCAAATCTGAATTAAATACATCCAAACTTTTAAAATGTTTTAAATTTCAATGAATTTCATATTAAATGTACTTCCCTTAATTTAAGATAAAATTTTAAAATTAGAAAAATACCGAAAAAAGGGAAATTAAAAACGAAAAATTGGAGACCTCCATTTCTCTTTCTCTTCTGATTTTTTTTTTAATTTTTAATTTTTTATTTTGGTTTGAGCAGCTGTATTTTTTACTTTTAATATTGGTAAAATGTCATTTTTCTCCCCCTTTTTTTAAGAGAGCTTGAATTTACATGAAAAGAAAAAAATAAACAAATCTTGATAGGTGATATTTTAGTGTTACTAGATCACGAAATAATAATTGAAGAGCCAGATTATATTAAAAAAAAAAATTCCTAACTCCTTTTTTAAAAAAAATAAAATAAAATAAAATAAAGTTGAACGGTCTTCACAAATATTTGTCATTAAACTGCAATCACATCAAAGAAAAGAACATCCTAACTCGATTTAACACTTGTCATGTGAAAAATACGGACCTAAGCAGTCGACAAAACTCATGGAAAATGTGTTTAAAAGGCCCACCAATCACAAGCCCACAACACACAGACAATATTCGAACCTAATTTCTAGCAACATTTCCCACCGTTCAACATCCTAATTAACCAATCGATCAGTCAGCACAATATCTACTAGCACTTTGTTAAGCTTAAGAAAGCAAAGGAGGGATTTCTAAAGGAGGGATTTCTAAAGCAATTGAAACAGGTGCTACATCGTAAAAAGAACGCTAGTTGATATTAATTCAGAGACTAGACACAGATTTATTGCGGAAATAAATCAAGGCATGCAATGGCTGAATAAACTACACTTCGAAGCTAGAAGTGATTTAATTGTAAAAGAATCCATTAACAACCATAATTTACGAATCCTCTAGAGTCTCAGCACACCAATAACAAAATCATCCAGGCAGAATAATAGCAGAGACAATAATATATAGTATTATATATATAGCAACCACATCTTAATGATTTAGACACATTAGAAAATCCCAGGCCGTTGTCTACACATCATCCTCTTGATATGTCCTGAGAATCTCAGCACAGCCAGACACGGCATCATCCTTCTGAAAGCCAATGTTGTTGGCATATCGGTTGTCTGAGGCGATTCCATTGTTACGTGTCAAGATCACACGTGCGCGATCACGTCCTGGGGCAATAGACTTGCAGTCTTCCTGAGAGCTCTTAACAAGGACAGCATCACAATACTGATCCAAGTGGTCTTCATGAACCTCAATCTTATATCTTCCAGTCGAGTCTGTAGTTCCTTCCCTGCTGTAGACAACTTCATTGCTCTTCCTGTCTTTGCATTCCACCTTAACCTTTGCACCTATAAAGTGAACAATACATCAAGATTATTATTAATACATCCCACATTTTGTTCACACACTTCTTGCAGACAATCAATTACAGCCTAATAAAATTTATAAAACACAAAAAATCGCCAAATTTCTCTTCTGATTGTAATTATAATTTCTCCCGTCTCATACCAGCTAACTAAATCACAGTAAACTCACATGGTGGCATCTATAAATCTTACTATGTCACAATTTCAATGACAACCGATGATTTATCTTTAGATCCAATCAACAACCATGATTTATACATACAATTAATTACTTACATCCACCATTTCAACATCACTACTCTAATACATATAGATCGTCAACATAATCATAAAACAGAACATCTGGTACCACGTCACGCCACCGCACTATTATTATTATTAAATATTTAAAAACTATACACCCCATAACAAAAATTAAGCTTCTTAGATCTCAGATCTAAACAATTCAAATTTCCGCGTCATACGATTTTTTTTTAATAAATAAAATAAAAATAAAAGCAGTAATACAGATACAATAGTCGAGATAAAATGAAAAAAAAAAAAGATAGTGAGAGAGATTAGTATACCAGGAATGTAGGTGGTAACGGAGGTCTCGAAACCGCAGCGGCAAGTGTCGCAGTAGACGCGACCTTCTACAACGAAAGGTTGGTTCTTGGCTGGGCGGGCGGCGCTCACCAGAGCTGGCAGCACACAAAGGGCAATCAATAACAATGTTCTTGCCATTCTTTTGTTTTCACTATCACAATTCACAAATGCAGTGGCCCTTATTCAATTTTGAACTGATAATAAAGAAGGCGGTGCAGTGATGTAAGGCGATGAATAAAGTGAGAGAGTCTAAGCAAGGAAATATATAAAACAAATATAGTAAAAGCGCGTCAAGACGTGTTCCGCTGTATGTGGGATTATTAGAATGATTGCGTTCTTATTACGTGTCAGATTTGTGAGTTGTTTTGATGATGTGGCGAGATTTTATTGGAAGAGTTGGAGGGAAGAAAGAGAGCTGGAGTGTAGGGGATGCGACAGAGGTAGTGATGGAAATGCAGCTGGCAGTGTCGGTGCTCACATGGGAGCCGTGTTAAGTGATGATCAGCTGTATTCCAGCCTATTTTAGTGTGATTCTATGCCGCTGATTGTTGATTTTAAAGGTTCCCACACGGGTATCAATGTTAGATAAGGATATCTGATGCAACAGCGTGTTTGGACTGCTTGTACCGTACTCAATAATGTGTCATTATTGTCTTGATAGTAGTGGTTGAATTGGGATGCGTGTTGAGCTGGCAAAGGTCCCAGGCCAATAGCAAAAGAAGGTCCATACAAGTTTGGTTTAGACTAAACCCCATTTATGTCCTTAGGAGGACCCCTTTTCGTTGTAGCCTTTTTCTTTAGAAACCCCTCTCAATCAAAGTCCACTCTATTTTTTCTCACTAGTATGGAGACAAGATTTGTTAAAAATGGAGCCACAAAATTAATAGATAAGTAACCTTCACGAAAAATAAAAAAAAAATCTGAATGTTGTTAGCAACTGTAGTCTTGTGTAAGTGGGATTAAATAATGTTATTACGAAAAATAAAAAAATTCTGAATGTTGGGTATGATAAGAAGATGCACCACAAAGATGGTGCACTACACAAACTCAACAAATGTATTTTCACTAAAAGACGTGCGCATGCTTAATATTGAATGAATATGGCCGTCTATGAAATTATTTAGTAACAATGAAACATTACAATCACCATGAGTAGCTACTTTTTTTAATAACCCTTGTCCATGGACACCAAAAAACATAAGAATCGAGGTAAAATTCTATCTTAAATATCTCAAATTAATCTTATTACATATTTTCATTCGGAGATAAGAATGTTACTGTGATCTTTGTAGGTTAGATGTAAAGAGTTCTTCGAGTTATTACAAGTGCGGAAAATTTTCTGGACTTTTGTTGGACAATGCACCTCCAAGCAACACAAATTACTTATATCATCACTCGATGAGAGAAGCTATTAGGAAATAAGGGTAACTAAAAAAACAAAATCAAGTGCACATATAGCGAAAAAAAATAGAAAAGACATAAGATTTTTATGTGATTTGAAAATCTCTAGGTTAACGAAATGCACCGACACTCTTTTCACTATAAAACAATGTTTATAAATAGAAACTTTCTCTCTCTTTAACTCGCGACTCTCACATAAAATGTCCCTCACATATATTAGACATTTACAATTCTAATGATACAAATAATAAGCACTTGGAAAATCTACTTACATAAGACTTCCAGTTTGGCCAAAACTCCTTTTTTTTTAGTAGGGTTGAAGTTGTGCAAGCTGTGGCGCGAGCTCAAGTCGCGGTACCAAGTCGCGTCATAGACTAGTGGTGTGCATGCGATGTTTGGCAAGACCTCAAGTCATAGTGCTAGGTTGTGTCGCACACTAGTGGCTCAAAACAGATTTTCTTCGAGGGGGTGTTGCCTCTTAAGACCATCGCGAGTTCTGCAATAAGCTCAACCATCACGAAAAGATTGGGTTCCTTGAGGGTACCCCCTTTTGTTGTATTAGACACCAACATTGAATAAAAATGGAGTCACAAAATTAATAGCTAGGTAACCTTCACGAAAAATAAAAAGATCTTAATACGGTTAGCAATTGTAATCTAATGTGAGTGGGATTAAGTCGTGTTGTCATTGATGTAAGATATTTGTTACTCTATGAACGTGATGAACAAATAGTTTTTGTCATGCTCAAATTTGGCTAACCTGACACATCATCAAAATGAGGTATGATCCGCCCCTGTAGAGTGAGTGCTACAAAATACATTATCTCAACTTCCGGCAACGTCGAACACGATCACGTCAGACTAAGCTTCGCTAGTCAAAAGAATTAATGGAATGCCTAGGCCATGACTCGGGTGTTAGGGTCAATGGCCAAGTTGTATTAGTATATTCAACATGTCAGAATGACCTTAACAACGAGGATTTTTCTATCGCCGGTGAGAAGGGACTTGATTCCTTCCATAAAAATAGTGGGAAATGCGATCCATGACAACTCGCCCTTTGAGATGTGTAAGACCGTCTCCAACATAGTACTAAAATAATGTAAAATACTAATTTGGTGCTAAATAGCAATTTAATATAGCACCAAAATGGTGTGATAGAGAAAATTTGGTGTTTTTGCTACAGTTTGACATCAAATTTGGTGTCAAACGGTAGCCAACACCAAATTTGGTGTTGGACCCACGTGCATTTCTTTTTCTTTTCAAAATTTCAACAATGCCCCCCCTAATAATAACTACTATAATTTTTATTCAATTTATATCTTTTACCACATTTACTATATTTGTATAATTTGATTAATAATTATAAGAGTTAAATACACAATAACCCTTTGAGGTTTATTCAAATATAGGCGCGTAAACAGTTTGATTTTTATAACACCATACCCCCTAGTTAACAGTCAGCAGCTGTTAAATGTGAGGGTTGACCGTTATTTTCTATTAAAAGACTAAAATACCCTTAACTTTATAATTATGAACTGATTAGACGGATTTGCCCATAAAAGAGGACAAAAAAATATTATAAAAAATATGCAATGATTAGGTTCAATCGTTAACTTTTTGAGTGGATGGTCGACGGGTAGGTGAAAATATTATGACCATTTTACCCTTATACATTTAATTAATTATTGTGATTAAAATATATATATGTTGACTGTTGAATCAAGTCGTTGGCCTTCCAACGACTAGATTTTGTTAGCCTATAAAAGAGAGCTCATGCATAAGGAAGGCAACAACTCCATATCTCCATTTTTTTTTTTTTTTCGGTTCTTTGATTTCTCCATTTTTTTCTTCTCTGGTTAATTCATTTGCTTATTAATTTTTTGTTCCCTTTCATAACATTGGTAATTTTTGGTAATCTTTTGTTCCCTTTCAATATCATTTAGTTCATAACATTGCTTCATTTTTTGCTGTTTCAGACATCAATTTCTTTTTTTTTTTTTGGTTAAAATCATGGAAGCTTCATGTGGTAGTAGCAGTAGGGTGAATGGAAGTAAAATCAAATTCAAGAATAGAATATGCTTATGTGGAAGGAAGGCGATGGTAAAAATTTCAGAATCGCAAAAAAATCCAAACAAGTTATACTTCAGCTGTGAAAATCGAAAATACAACTACTTCTCGTTTTGGTCACTCGATGATGAAGAATTTCAAGTGACTGAATCAGCAAATGAGATGCAGAATGTCAAGGTTAGACATGATTATATTTTATTTGAAGAACAGTTACGACGGTCCACTAATAATATTGAAAAAAAAAAATTAGAAGTACAATTAAACACCTACAAGATCATCAATATTATTAGTCTTATTTTTACTTTTGTAACTATGCTTGTAGTCATTGGTCAAGGTTAGTGTAACAAAATAGCAAAATATCTAAGTATGCTTGTAATGAGGTAATGAAATTGAAATCCATCATGGTTGATAATATCAGTTCATAACATAATAGTGATTTATGCACAAAATATGATAGTCAAAAGTACGCAGTATATTAGTGCATGAACAAACCAAACAAAAAACCAAAAAAGGTCCATGATGAACAAAAGCATGGACCATTCAACTATGAAAAGCAGTTGGTATCATCTTTTAATCCAATCCAATAGTGCGCAAACAACCAAAAAACAATAAGGTAACAATAAGGTCCATGTATAAACAAAAGCATGGACCACACATAACCACATACACTGTCAATTTGCAAGAACAAAATAAACAACCATACCATTCAGCCTTCAAAGGTTTAAAGACTGCTGAACTTGAGATGATTGAGAAGATGGTGGTGGACTTGGATTCAAACTGATTTGAGATGCATTTTGGGTTTGCTATGGTCCAAACCAAAGGACCTACATTAATAACCACACACACATTATTAACAATGCAACTTAGAATCACACAACAGTCCAATAGTTTATATACAAAGCTTACCCTTACGGATTGTTGTTGTGGTGCTGGTGTTGTAGATGAAGTGGTTTGTAATGCTACCTATGACAACAATTAAAAAGAATTAAAAACTAGTAGTGGATTTTTTTTTTTTTTGAAGTCAACTTGTAGTAAAATTTAAGAACTCATGTTTGTACCTGAAAAGATGTTCTAGAGTGAGTCATTCTTGTAATTGCAGTAGCGGGTGCACCAGTAGAAGTAGTGGGTACAACAGCAGAAGTTCCAGCCTATTTTGATGACAATGAAAATGATAAGTTATAAAAAAATGGTCCTTGATTACGTTTATAAAAAAAAAAAAAAAGAATAAGTTATAAGAAGTTCCAGCAAAAGTAGTGAAGTTTGTATTTGATTATACTTCCTTTTTGCAGTTGTAGGTCTAGAAGTAGAGGGCGCAATAGGTCTGGAAGCAGCCTCAGATGAAGTTCCAGCCTGTTTAGCGAACAATTTAAATGAATATGTTTAAAATAAATAAATAAATTGACATAAGTTTTATACATAATGAAGGTTGTACCTAAGTATGCTTTTTTTTTTTTTGACAGTTGTAACACCTTTTTGTTTGTATGTCCTTTCGTTATGGCCAACCTCTTGACACACATTACACCTGACCCCTATTGATCGTTGCACCCGTGATGGCTCAGTAGGTCCTCTTTTTCTATGTTTTCTAGGCCTTCCTTTCCTTTTGACCTTTACAGGTGGCAACAATGTTACAGCTTCAACCACTGGCCATGATGCCTCATCTGGAATGGCATGAAGGATATGGGAATAGGTCTTCAAGTATGCTACCTTCTTCAAGGACTCATCAACATACTGGGCAACATCAAGTCTAAGTTTGGTAAAACATGCCATGGCATGTTTGCAAGGAACACCACTAACTGCTCACATACCATATTCACATAATTTCTCATCTAAATGCACAACAAATTGTCTTCTGTCATCCATTAGCTTAAACTCTCATTCCCCACACCTCAAAGGATTTTAATGCCTAGCTTGAGTTTGATGTTTTCGACATAGTTTATAAATTTTTGGAGTTACAGTAGACTCCCAAATGAGTGCTCTCTCATAACGCTCTCGAATTCGAGTCATGCACTTTTTCCTAATGACTTCTAACATGGACAGTAAAGGCAACTCCCTAGGTTCATTCAACCAAGCATTGAAACATTCCACAATATTGTTGGTTATATGGTCAGTTTTGGTGTCACGATCAAAAGCATGGATGCTCCACAAGTGTAAAGGTATGTCCATAAGATACTTACATGCAGCAGGGGACACTTCATTAATTTTAGTCATTGCTTCAATGAAAGCAACATCATTAGAATTCCTAGCAGCAGGCCAAAACAGGTCCTTAAGGTAGTTAATTTTAAATTTGTTCAACATATTCTGTAGAATATGTCTTGCACAAAACCTGTTTCTACTGTTTGGCCAACATTCACCTAATGATATCTCAATCTTTTTTTATCGATCAGACATGAAACAAACCTTTCTATTGTCATATTGACTGATGTGATCATATAATAACTTAATGAACCAACACCAGGTCTCTGTGTTTTCTAGCTCACACACACCTACTGCCAGAGGATACACACCACAATTTGCATCTATAGTCACTGCACACAACAAAACCCCTCCATAAGGACCCTTTAAATGGCATCCATCCAAGCCTATGAAGGGTCTGCAACCTTCTATAAACCCCATTTTTTTACACTGAAATGACAGAAAAAACCTTTGAAAATGTGCTGGGACATTTGGATCTGGGTCTAACCTAAGTGCACTCACATAAGCAATAGTTTCAGGGTTTCTCTCCCTAAGTAAATGCCCATATCTATGCAATTTTGTGTAACTCAACTTGTGATCCTTATTCCTAATATTCAAGGCAAAATTTCTTGCCCTATTAAGGGTGTACCCTGGAACATGTACCCCATACTGCCTAAGCACCATCTGCCCTAAAGCTTTAGCACTAATGGATGAGTTTTCCTTGATAAACTTCTCAAAGGTTTTTCCAATCAAATTACTTGTCACTTGATTGTTCTTACTAACAGATAGACAGTTGTGGACATCATTAAGAGTCTTAATTTGATAAGTGATCCTATCTAATATTGGAGACTCACGCACTTTCCAAGGGCAACCCTCTGCTTTACAATGACATAGAATGACCTTTCTCTCATTTTTAATTCTATTCAATCTAAAACCCTCTTGGATAGCATAATTCACTATCGCCTCTCTAAAGTGTTTAAAATTGATGAACAATTGACCCTTCTGCAACCTAATTTTCCTATCTACTCCTACAGAGAATGCTACCCTATTGGTTGGTCTATAAGTTGTCTCCTCATCACTACTACTACTATGGAATGAAACTTCACTAACCCCATTTTTGTCAATATCAGATAGCTGATCTGTGTCACTTCCACCAACCCTAACATGATTATCTTCAGACTGTTCAAAACAAACCAATCTGATCTCGCTCTCACTCTCCCCACTCTCAAAATCAACACCGTCCACGCTAAAGTCTTTCTCCCAACTATCATCATAGTCATCATCAAATAGAACAGATTCTGAATCAGAAATCAGAATCTGTTCTTCTTCAGTTGGAGTGATGGGCGGCCTATTTGGTGTATTTTGGTTGGGTTTGCTATTTGGTGGGGTTAGGTTAGGTTGGCTGTTTGGTGATGTTAGGTTGGGCCTGTTTGGTGTACTTCGGTTGGACCTGGTTGGTGATGTTGGGTTAGGCCTAGTTGGTATACTTTGATTGGGCCAGGTTGGTGATATTGGGTTGGGCCTAGTTGGTGTACTTAGATTAGGCCAAGTTGGTGATGTTGGGTTGGATATTTCTATTACTGTTGGGTTGGGTAGATTTAGGTTGGGCTTGTATGGCAGATCAGGGCATATGGTTTGTAGTGGAAGGTAATCAACATTAAAATGGAGCTTGTTAACTCCCTTTGACTCAAACTCGGTAATAACATCCATTAACTCACTCTCATTTTTTATTTCCCTAACCTCATTATACCAAGGAAGAACCACTTTATGGTAAAACTTCTCCCCTAACACTGAATTAACACCTAACGTTGCAAACATTACACTATCCCATAAACATTTTAAATTCATGTAATCCCGAGAACTCGACCCTATATCAAAACTCTTACCCATGAAAGTGGCAGAAATAGAAAATTTGAAATCCCTACAACAACTAGATAACAACAACATAATAACATTATAACACAGCACATAGAACATTTTAATCATATAATAGTAATCAACAATGAACAACAATACAGTGATGCAAAAATAAGGGCATTTTGGTCATTTTAATACATGCAAACAATGATGCAACTCACACAATCATGCAAACTATGCAAATAGTCATAAGATGAACATGCAAAATAGTTAACAATTTATATTTCAAACAATAACAGTAATCAAAACAATAACATATAAATATTATAACAGTAACAATAATCAACATATAAATACATTTCAAACTTTTAACATCATCAACCACCATCAAACTTCAACATATATACCACGAACCAGCATGAAACTTCAACAAATTAACCCAAACATCAAGAAACGCATAAAATATAAAGAACATATTTTTTAAAAAATAAAATAAAATAAAAACACCATTAACTAGCATGAAGCTTCAACAGATACATCTAAACATCAAGAACACAATACAAATATGATAAACATATTATTTTTTATCCTTAAGTGACCAAATCAAACAACAAAATCAAACAAGAACAGATTTTTATAAACAACAAAATTAAACACCAATCAAAACATCACACATGCAATATGCCCAAATAAATAAATAAATAAATAAATATATATATATATATATATACTCTAACCTTTTTGTTTGCTGCGAAAATTACACAGACATCACACATCACACCAAACAAATGACCTACATGTCATGGATATAACCTAATCGACAACAACTTCTTAAAAATAGCACTATTTGCACAACAAACACTTCATTCGTACAAGCACAAAACCATACAACATCATCAAAATAATTTTTTTTTTCTTTTACCTTCTAGCCATGGTGGAGTACCACTTCGACCACCACTTACCCAGAACCCACAAAAAATGCTCTACAAAACAAACAAATTTATGAGTTACATGAAGTTTATCAGACAAAATTATGAGTTACAGTCAAGTTACTCTCTTTACCTGTTTTGGTTGATGCAAAAAACACAGAAAGTAGAGAAAAATAAAGAGAGAATGATGGGTAAGGGTTACAGAGAAAGAGAGACTGTAAGAGAGTGTAAGAGAAAGTTGAAAGAAAATGAAATAGAAGAAGAGACGTGCTAGACAGCCTAGAAGCTTCGCACGTCTCTTCATCTTTTATTTATTTGTTTCCTTAAAAAATTCAAAATATCAATCTCGCATTTAATGTGGCTGGACATGTCAGACTACCCAATGTAAGTTACCGTTTTACCCTTTTTGCTCTTAACGGTGACCAATGTCCACTGTTAATTAAGGGGCATCGTGTTAAAAAAAACAAACTGTTAATGTGCTTGTATTTGATTAAACTTCAAAGGGGTATTATGTATTTAACTCTAATTATAAATAAAAGTTAAATTATTATAAAAAAGTTATACTGTTGGAAATATTTCATTGAGATCTTTAAAATGAATATAATATTGAATATGTTTTAATATATTTTTTAAGTTTTTAATATATATTATAAGTAATATATTAATATAAAATGAATTAAATTATTTAGTGTATATAAAAATATATTATTTTAATAATTACTTGATAGAATTGGTAATATTTTTAATGCAAAAACCCAATAATGTTTTAAATAGCAATAATATTAACATTACCATTACCTTAAATTAAAAATACATGATTAAAAAAAAAAAAAAAAAACAACATAACTTAAAAATAAAATACTTGACATAAATACTTGTAAACAATCATTTAGAAATTTGGAAGGTCATCTCCACTTCCTCCATAATCACTAAAATACTTGTCAAATGTATTGGATGATTTGCTTCCTCCTTGAAATTGTTGCTCATGGGCCCTTTTTTTCATAAATTCTCTTCTGTTCACTTTGAAGAACATCACGTAGAATTGGATCTTTTATGGAATCCACATTCTTTAGTAAAATTTTATTCTCTTCGCGTCGTTCTCGCAAATCTAATTTTTTTACCTCTTTTTTAGCCCGTAACAGTTGGAGTTCATAACTCTTTTGGAGTATAGACTGAATTTCATTAAACTTACCCATTATTTGTTCACTATATTTTTTTATAGATTTAAAATATTGTAGCATCTTCTCACCTTGTTTCTTTTCATTTTTTCTTTGTTCCTCCCAACAGGCCACTTAGTTGAATCATTATTGTCATTAATATTATTAACTTGTTCTTCAATTTCAAAGTCTACATTTAAATCAATACAAAATGACGATGCTCTTGCAGACTTTGACGTGGTAGAGTCTGATTGTGATGCTTCGTCGCAGTCATATCTATTTCGACGGCCTGAAGTTTGCTTGTTATTAATATCATAATATTTCTCTGTATTTTTAAGAAGGGGTTACACATGATCAAATTTGAATCCTTTACTATAATTTGGATCTTGTGCCAATAAGACTTTGGCTTGATTTAACTGCACAATACGACTAAAAATTAAAGCTATAAAAAATGTGATTGAAATTAGAATAAAAGGAATTTCATAAAATCCGCATAACTCAAATTTAGAAAATACTTACAATATCTTGTTCAGAAGCACCACTTGGATTCAAATTTTCAAGTTGTCGAACACATCCTCTTCACTTGTTAATTGTTGCATTGATTATTTGTATTTGAGCTGTCAGAGATCTTCTAGGTCGAACTTGAGTGATATGTGCTAGTAACGCCACATGATATTCAATCTTTATGCGAGACCAAAATTGAAGAATAGATTGGTTTGTGCCTATAATTGGATTTTAAGAAACATCAAGATATACATGGCAGAGAAGTTGGTTCTCTTCATTCGAATATGAAGCACTTCGTAAAGTATTTTTAGACTTCTCACCTAAATTCTTGCTTGATGACATTTTTGTAGAGATATATGTTTATTGGTTGGAACTAAAAGAGAGAGATGTTTTAATTTTGAGAAAAAGCCATTATTTATAGATCAATTGTAGAAGAGATAAGAATATCGTTTAACGGTTATGATCAAACTACTTTTTATCCAATGGTGGAGATAATGTAATATTAGATTTTTGTGTCAGACTTAGGATAGAGTGTGCAAGAGATAAGAATGTCGTTTAACGGTTAGGATCATATCACTTTTATCCAACAGTGGAGATTATATATTGTTAGATTTTTGTGTCAGACCTAGAATAGAGTGTGCAAGAGATTAGAATACCGTTTAACGGTTAGGATCAAACAATTTTTCATCTAACGTGGAGATCATATATTGTTAAATTTTTGTGTTAGACCTAAGATAGAGTGTGAAAGAGATAAAAATACCGTTTAACAGTTAGGATCAAACCACTTTTCATCCAACAGTGAAGATCATATCATATTAGATTTTTGTGTCAGACCTAGGATGAAGTGTGGAAGAGATAAAAATATCATTTAACGGTTAGGATCAAACCACTTTTCATCTAACACTGGAGATCATATCATGTTAGATTTTTGTGTTAGACCTAGAATAGAGTGTAGAAGAGATAAGAATATCGTTTAACTGTTATGATCAAACCACTTTTCATTTAACGGTGGAAATCATATCATGTTAGATTTTTATGTCAGACCTAAGATAAAGTGTGGAAAAGATAAGAATACTGTTTAATGGTTAGGATCAAATCACTTTTCATCCAACGGTGAAGATCATATATTGTTAGATTTTTGTGTCATACCTAGGATAGTGTTAGATTAATGATTAGAATAAAACCATCATCTTCTTTTTGGTAAAACAAACATACTTTATTAGCTGAAAAGTGAATTACATAAAAAAAAGGAGAAGATATCCCTAACATTACATCATATATAAAAGGTGAATATTAATTACTCACTAAAAGTAGTAAACATTTTCACCATATAATTTTATGATAATTCTTCGTTACCATGTAACTCCCACAAATGTTCAATTAATGCATTATGAAATACCAAGTGAGTCTCTTTATCTTTGATTTGCCTATGTCGAGCAAGAAATTGTTGAAACCGGGTTATTTTATCTACTACCATATCTACTTTAGGGTCGGTGCTTCCATCCAATTTTCGATATCTGCATGCACATCACATTCATCCTCAATGATCATATTGTGCATTATAATGCAAGCAGACATTATATCATGCAATACATGTTCATTCTAAAAACGTGCTAGTCCTTTAACTATTGCAAACCGTGATTGGAGAACTCCAAAAACGCGTTATATGTCCTTTCAACATGTTCCTTGTTTCTTTGCAAATAGTTTTTTTTTTAATTTTTTGGGACCTGGGGGGTTGTGAATACTTTGTACAAGAGTAGACCATTTAGGGTACATAACATCGGCTAAGAAATAACTCATGTTGTACTCTTTTCCTTGAATGATATAATAAGCTGGAGGAGCTCTACCTTCAGCAAGGTTTGCGAATAAGTGAGATGCCTCCAACACATTAATGTCATTATTGGAACTTGGCAAACCAAAATATAAATGTCATATCCAAAGATCATAATCAGCAACAACCATAAGAATAATAGTTAAAGATCCACTACGTTCGCTGTACTGTCCTGCTCAAGCCGTTGGACAATTTTTCTAAGTCCAATGCATACAGTCTAGACTCTTTAGCATTCCTGTAAAACCACATTTCCCACCTATTTGGAGCAACCTTGCAACATCATTAGCGTTAGGTGATCTCAAGTAACGCTCTCCAAGGACCTCTACAACAACTCGACAAAATCTTTTCCTGCTTTTAATTGCTATAGACTCCCCAATTTTAATGTATTCGTAAGTAGAATCTGTCGGTGTACTGTATGTCAGCATTCGAAACACATTTGTTATTTTTTGCAAACTAGACAATCCGAGTCTACCAAATGCATCACATCGTTGCACAAAGTAGTTATCATGACCTTCGATAGCATTGACAATACAGAGGAATAAACTTCGACCCATTCGAAATCATCTACGAAACATTGAATCAGGGTATCGTGGGTTCTCCGCGAAATAGTCAGCCCATAGATTACGTTCAGCATTTTCTCGCCCATAATGAATCACTCTATGACCAAAAATCGAGCCTCTATGACTTGGTTGGTTGTTTTCTTGTTGATTGAGATAGTAAGCAATGAGGAGGTTGTTGTTAGCATATACATTCAATAATGCTACTTGTTGTGCCATTATTGCTGCATTGAGATCAAGTTCATCCTCAGGATTTGAGGATGAAGATGAAGATGAAGATGACATATGAGATGAACTAGTTTTGAAACTCATAGATTATGATAAATGTAAAATGAATTCTTTTAACTTTGGTAGAAGGTTGAATGATGAAATAGATGGAAATGTTTTGCCTTTTATAATAGCAAAATGAGAATGAAACGTAGGTGGACAAACAATTAGTTGGATAAAAAAATTAGTTAGAAAAATGAGGTATATAAATAATTAGGTGGATAAACAATTAGTTGGATAAAAATTAGTTGAAAAAATTAAATGACTAAAAATTTAGTTGAAAAATTAATGATAATAATTTTTATAATAAGTTAAAAAAATTATGTGACAAATTAATAATTTTTTTTATATATTATGCATAATTATTTGATAATAAGATTTTATAATGGAGTAGATAATAAAATAGTTGGATAAAAAATTAGTTGAAAAAATGAGATGGATAAAAAATTAGGTGAATAAACAATCAGTTGGATAAAAATAAGTTGAAAAATATTAAGTGACTAAAAAATTAGGTGGAAATATAATGAGAATAATTTATTGTAAAAAAATTTAAAAAAAAAAACAAATTTTGTGAGTATATAATAATTTTTTAATATATTATGAGTAATTATTTGAGAATAAAATTTTATATGAAATAAATTAATTAATATTGATTAAAGAATTATATGTGAAATATTCTTTAAATATACCTTTTATACCAATTTGATATCCATACATTGGAGTAAAAAAAAAATTGATGTAAGAAAATTTGGTGTTAACACTAAAATGGTGTCAGATTTAGTGTTGTATATTGGAGATGGTCTAACAACTTTGTGATAACAAGAACACTAAATAATGCATTTATTGTGATAGAGCAATAAATGTCCCATCGAAAACATCAAATTAAAAATCATAACCAAACGAATCATTAAATGAGACATTTAATGTTTTATTAATGAAAGTATGGGATAAAGGCATCAATAGCCCACTCATCAACATCTATCCAAAAATACAGCGCGAAGCATTTGACATTACAACATTCCCATATTATAGGATGACAGTGGCACTTAAGTATCTCCACATATTTTCGCTTATCAATAGAAGACCGTCTCATATTTTTTAGGTATGATTATTTGAACCCTTTCAAAAATTTTCTATTTTTCCTTCATTTTATCTTTCTCACCACATCTTGACTTGAGTGTTGGAGGGTTTTAACCAGCCAAACCACCGGCTCCCTTGACGTCTCTTTTATTGCAGGTTCACATTCGACTCCAAGTGTTTAGATTAGAACTTTTAGATATGATCCTCACAACTTAATCGTTCTTTCAAGATAATGAATATTCATAGCCTTCTTTTTGGTCAAACTGACACATCTTGTCTGACTTCCTCCAAAGCACTCAACTGGTCAACATTTGACTTTGTTGCTAAGCTTCTACGTGTGAATCCCCCTTCTTTCTTGCTTCTTTGTTTGACTTTTTTTACACACTAACATCTTACTAAGTAGAAGAGCACCGATCCTATTGAGATAAATTACTGATAATAAGATTGGATGACTATTTTTATAACCGATGAAATGATAATACATATTAAAAGAAGACATCACGTGCAAATCTTGTGTTAGAAAGGACACCCACATCTTTATTTAATAATGTGTGTGAAGCCCATTTATTACCCAATTTTGTCAACTCTTTGTATTTAACACCTCAACTCCTTCCGGTCGAACTGTTTGCCTTTTCAGAGCATTATACAAATGCAAGTCTAGTTGGAACGCAAAAGGCTTCAAATTACGCGTATGATTCTAATGGTCAATTATAATAGGTCAAATAAAGATATTTTTTTCATCAGATTATTTAATAAATGTAATAAAGCACTAGATGCATGATGCATCAAGTCCAAAAAATTGTGGTTCAAATTAATTATTTTAATGACTAATTGTTGCCCCACTATAAACAAATGGGCTTCCATTGAAGTAGCTCCACTAACACCATAGTTTGGTGCTCTTTATCCCTTCATCTCTAGTTCCAACACCATCGTTTTATATTGACTTTTTATATTTGGGGGGCTGGTCAACTATCCAAATTATCGATAAATTATGTAGATATATTCAACATTTTGACCATATACAATACATGCATTATGTCAGACGAGTTCTTTAGTATACGATATTAAAGGAACATAATACTCTTGATCAAGTCCATAAAACATGCTTTTGTACCGGCCACTTCATACATATTATGCTTAGAAGGTTCCATTCTCTTCAAACTTTGTGAACTTCCACTTCTTTTGGTTATGTACCCTTTAAATAATCAGTTCATTAATTCAATGGTTTAAGGCTTAAAATCAAGAATTTGTTTGATAAAGTAGAAAGTTTAAACTGTTAATAATAATGATGTCTAATGATCTAATGGAGGTTTAATTTTTCTACCCTTCTCAACAGGTAACTAAAGCCTAGACTCTAGATAGACTAGCATTTCTGCTGAGAGAAATATGATCAACTTATCAGTTTTCCTTGTCCAATTTAGCTCATGCTGCGGAGATATTATTGTAGCTCTTGAGCAAATTCATTTCATTATTTCAATATATTGACTACCACTTGCTGAATATACTCTCAAACAAATTTGCGGAATAATCAAGAAAAACTGCTCCAGACAACGAAGTATGCCAAGGGTAATTGAATGACAACCTGATTTTCGGGCATATATTAATCTATGATGTCAACAAAGAATTTTCAACCCTCTAATTGGTCAGTATTCCGTATGTGTGTGTATATATATATATATGCATAAATATATATATATATATATATATAGATGTGAATCACATCGTAGAGACTTAAAAGACAAAAAGAGAATCAAATGGCTGTTTACTCAATACTAAGGATATGCGTTGTATTATGTATGCTATCATTTTCTTATGGGAGGGTCAACCCCAGCTTTAGAATTAAAGCAGTTAATCTTGGAGGTTGGCTGGTGACAGAAGGTTGGATCAAACCTTCTCTTTTTGATGGCATCCCCAACAAAGACTTTCTGGTTTGTACCATACTTGATTAATTATACTTTATAGACATTCGTTGTTAGTTCTATTCTGTCATTATTATATTAATTCCTGAAACTCAATCAACTTTGGTGTTGATAATTGGTATTTATTTACCTTTGTCAGGATGGTACCGGACTCCAGTTTAAATCAGTTACGGTTGGGAAGTACCTTTGTGCCGAGACAGGTGGAGGAACCATCGTTGTTGCCAACCGGACATCTGCTTCCGGCTGGGAAACGTTTAAAGTAACGTAAATTTTCTCATGTCATAAATATTATCGTTGGATCATTTATCGACAGCTTATCATGACAGATATGTTATTATGCTTTTTTTTTTTGCTCTTGAATAGTTGTGGAGGATCAATGAGACCACTTTCCATCTTAGGGTCTTTAACAAACAATTTATTGGGCTTGACACCAATGGAAATGGGATCAATGTAGTAGCTACATCAAACACCCCTGGTAGTGCAGAGACGTTTGAGATTGTAAGAAACTCTGATGATCAGAGCCGTGTTCGAATCAAAGCACTTAATGGATCTTTCTTACAGGTGCTTCTTACTATTTTTCTCATGTTCCTCATTGAAAAGGAAACAACTAATAAACTTGAGTTGCATATAATGAAACATATGTATGCTGGAGAATGAGAGTAAGAGAGTCTCATACGGTTCTGCCTCTGCAATTATTAAATTTGAATTAAATCAAATCACATCACTACCAACAATATGTTAGAGGTAGGCCTCAATCAATATGTTGCCGACAAACCAGTTTGAAGTTTCAACGCAACATATAACTTGCATGTTAAAGTATTAGTGTTAACTGAATCTAGGATAAAATGAAATGATTTCAGGTGAAAACAGAGGAGTTGGTGACAGCAGATTATGCAGGGAACAGTGGATCATGGGGTGATGACGATCCGTCTGTATTTAAGATGACATTTTCTGGAAAATTGGAGGGCGAGTTTCAAGTCACTAACGGCTATGGTCCAAAGAAAGCTCCACAAATCATGAAAGTAAGAGCATCTTATAGCAATAACAATACTTCTCGTGGCATAAATTTCATTATTTACTGTTCACAATCGGAATTGATCAACACCCGGTTGGGAGTCGAAATCTCGCCAACGGAACGATTTATGTGAGGCCGACCGTAGACCGTTGAACCCCTTTTGGCCCCGTAGGGTCGCGTCCGTAGTTAAACCTGTAACCTTTATAAATTTTTGATGCACAACTCCTACCATCAAGCTAAGTAACCTTTATAAGATTTTTGGTGCACAACTCCTACCACCAAGCTGTCAGCTTGGCGGTAGGAGTTGTGCACCAAAAATCTTATAAAGATTACAGGTTCAACTCCGGACGCGACCCTACGGGGTTAAAATGGGTTTAACGGTCTACGGGTCGATCTCACATAAATCGTTCCGTTGGCGAGGTTCCGACCCCCAACCGGGTGTTGACCGATTCTGATCGTCAACACTTACCATCGTAGATAGAATTTTCTTTTCTTTTAAATAATAGTTGTTTGAACTTAAAAATATTATCAAATCAGAAATTTTTTTCTTATCATTAAATCATACTATACTGTGATGTGTTTATTTTCCGACGTAACATTTGTTTGTGACCACTTGCATGTTTTGGTATGAGATTGATGGAACTCACACCAATGAGTGGACATAATAGTCTAAATCCGCCGGTTTTTCTCTAGTCTCTACCTTGGGTTTTTCCAAGTCAAGTATGCAGGCATATAAATGTAATGTTTTCCACGCTAACAGATTTAAAATCATCTAACTATTTTTCGAACATGACATGATGCTTTAGGCGACTTTGCATAAGGTATATACGTGGTTTCGTTTGTTAAAATATAAATATATTGAATTTGTATCCGTACAATGTATGTCTAATTATATAAATTCAATATTTAATTTCACAGATATAATTTTAACTTCAATAGTAAATATTACTTATAAAGATAGATATTACGTTTAATAAGTTGACTTTAATTTTCGTCTAGACGGCCTAACATGGTTGTCGTCTCCTAACAAAAGGAGTAACAATACATCTATTCTAGCTGATGACAAACGTGTATATTACAATAACCATGTCCTGTTTTTTACTTATTATTGAGGTAACCTCTCAAAGTTCTACTGGTGTAACAAGGACATACGTGTTATAATATGACTGTAATCATCTCAGGACCATTGGAATACATTCATAGTCGAAGATGATTTCAAGTTCATTGCGGGAAATGGGCTAGATGCCATGAGAATACCTGTGGGTTGGTGGATAGCAAGCGACCCAAATCCTCCAAAGCCTTATGTTGGCGGATCTTTGCAAGCTTTAGACAATGCCTTCACTTGGGCGCAGTATGCTTATTTTCCATCCCATCAGCATACTATTTTTCATTATTATATGACATAGTATAATACGAAAAACATAGTATTTTTTTGTTTTCATTTATTAGATGATATATAACTCAGATATGAACCAAAACCTTTTAAATCCTAATGTGAACAGTGTCTATCTTTAGACCTGTTATGTAGTTATAAGCGGCGTATGATGTGTAGGCCTCTATAACAAAGACTCTTACCTCATACCTGTCACTGTTCTGCTTTTAAACCTGCAAGTAATTTATTCTTTGGTCCACACTCTGACAAGGCATATACTGCTAGGCAACTAAATAATATGACAAATTAAGAACCAGGGTCCATGAGATGAACGTATGCTCCCAATTAACCAATAACATGACACGATGTACATCTAACTTGTGATTGCACAGTAAATTATATACATTTCACGTGGCATGCTATAAGTGATTGGTGCGCTATTAGACCATCCCATGAAAGTGTTCTCCATTGGGAAACAAGAAGTGGTTGAAACTTGAATAGAATATCAATTTTGTCTTGACTTTAAAATCATATCTACCATCAATCTTTGTACCTCGAGAGGAATTTTACTCTCAAATTATCTTCTTGTGTTCTGTCTTACAGGAAGTATGGATTGAAAATTATAATCGATTTACATGCAGCTCCTGGTTCACAGAATGGTTGGGAACATAGCTCCTCCAGAGATGGCTCTCAGGAGTGGGGCACTACAGATGATAACATTCAGCAAACAGTTGCTGTTATAGACTTCTTAACTGCCAGGTTTTATTAAATAATTATACTGCATGTTAATTCCCTGGAACCATATAGATTGTTTTAGTTATTAATTAACAAAATTGACTCATAAACACACATAGGTATGCAAAGAGTCCAAGTCTTTACGGTGTTCAGCTTATCAACGAGCCTCTCTCCCCAGGAGCATCTCTAGAGGCTGTGACCAAATACTACAAGGCTGGTTATGATGCTGTGCGCAAGCACTCCGCTGCAGCCTATGTCTTGATGGCTAATCGACTAGGACCAATGGATCCCAGAGAGCTTTTCCCTCTAACAAGTGGCTTAAAAGGATCAGTGATTGATGTTCACTACTACAATCTATTCTCTGATGTATTTGACAACATGACTGTACAACAAAACATAGATTTTATCAACACAAACAGGACTGCGCAGTTGAATCATGTCACAACATCAAATGGCCCTCTCACTTTTGTTGGTATGTCAAAATTCACTCGATTGATGATGCCCTTATATTGCTTATTTATTGCTTAGATGATCAATTGATGAATGATGATTGCAGGTGAATGGGTGGCTGAGTGGCAAGTCAGAGGAGCATCAAAAGAGGACTACCAGAGATTTGCAAATGCCCAGCTACAAGTCTATGGAAGAGCAACTTTTGGTTGGGCTTATTGGACTCTTAAAAATGTAAACAACCATTGGAGTCTGGAATGGATGATAAAAAATGGTTATATCAAACTGTAGTAAGTCTGGTTTGGATCATTTTGTCTAGGACTCCACAAAAAATCCAATTGACTAGCTATACTCTTCTAGTATATTTTCTTCAAAAGAAAAAATAAATAAATAAGTAAAAGTTAACTTTAAATCATGTATGTGGTCCATTTTTAGCTCAAATTTAACGATCTTGCTTGAAACAATATTGCCAAGCTACCAACAGTCAAGCCATCGCTATCAACTTACCATCACCATCATTGCCTATTACCACAAACCAACCTCAAGCGAAAATTTATACTAGGGACAAAAGAATGAGTGGGCTCGACTAGGTTAGAAAAGGAAAAGAAAAAACTACAAGAATTTCTTTCATTATAAATATAATCTTATTTAATCTCATTGAAGCATTATCATAAGCTGTGGCAGAGTTGTAGTGCATACAAAAGGGGTAAGGAAGCTCATTAAAATGGATAGACTTTTAAGCACACAAATGGTTAAAAAAAAAGTGTATAATATAATCTGAAAGAGAATCCTCCTCTTGCAAAAAAGAAAAGCAGAAAGAATCCATTGGTTGCATTTAACTGCCTGGACTATATTGAAAGTGAAGATACTGAATCACATAAATGGAGGGGCTTTTAGATGATACCAGTGATGAAATGTGACTTGTGGGCACCAAGCTTTTTACTCCACAAATGAGAATGAAGAAACAAACCCAAGTGGAATCCGTGGAAGATTGAAATGACAGACGGTCTATATGGCCTTTATACAGCCTATAAAAGTTTTTGTTCATGCCTGTTTCAGTGGGTCATATTCTTTATTACAACATAAATTAACATGATTCATATGTTTCCTTCCATCGAGTGTCATATCATCATCTGCTGCCATTGGGTACCCCGTTTTTGATTTTGTTATACTTGGCTACCATCTCTTGATTCATATTTCATACAGTAGTGATATTTGTTGGAAAAAAATTTACCTTCCAAGACCTCCCCTAAAAACCTATCTACCGTAAGAATATAAAAAATAATAGAAAAATCAAATAGAAAACAATAATAAGCATCACAATACAAGAATTTACATGAAAAACTTCAAAATAAGATAAAAAACCACAGCTCTCAGAGAGAAATTCACAATGTGAAAAATTATTATAATTACACAAACTATTCTCTCACAACCCATGATCCCAATACACACATATTCTCTAAATCATACACAAACTCACACTTTTTCTTACTCTAAAATAAGAAGAACAAAAATAAAATTTTAACCAGAATCAAATACAATGCTTAAAATGTATTTGACTGAGGCAATTTGAAACCAAAACATTGAGCTCTTTTTACAGCCTTTAAAATCCATCCTTCATTTGTTTGTTTCCAATGTGGGATTGACACTACCTTTATTTTTACCAATTTCCTAACAAACTCCATATTGGCTAAATAAAAGACACATCCACTGTAATCATTGTTTATACTAACAATCATAATTTTCAACCTAGAGAACTATTAGGGGTGGCAATCCGGGTTGACAGATCGGGTTGGATACGATTCGAACACGACCCGATTATTTTTGACATGACCCGAACACGACACAATAAGGAAACGGGTCAAACCCCCTCAACCCGAACACGACACGATTACTAATGGATCGACACGAAAATGATCCGGTTACGAATGGGAGAAGATGAAAAGTGTTGTTGTGTTATGTGCACTGTGTAGTGTAGAAATGGCTGCTGTCCGAATGGAAGAAGATGAGAAGTGTTGCTGCTGTGTTATGTGCACTGTCAAGTGGAAGTGTTGCTGTGTTGTGTGCACTGTGCAGTGTTGCTGTTTTGTGTGCACTGTCAAGTGGAAGTGTTGCTGTGTTGTGTGCATTGTGCAGTGTTGCTGTTTTGTATGCATTGTCAAGTGGAAGTGTTGCTGTGTTGTGTGCACTGTGCAGTGTAGGAGTGGCTGCTGTCCGAATGGGAGAAGATGAGAAGTGTGGCTGCTGTGTTGTGTGCACTGTCAAGTGTGTGACTAGGGTTGTGGATTGTGAAGAAAAATATGATATATATACTATCATTAAAATTACATCAATGCCCCTCTAACTACAAAATTATTTATTTATCCTTCGCTAACGGGTCAACCCATAACACAATTTAGGAAACCCGAACCCGACATGATAAGTTAACGGATTAGGCGGGTTGACCCATTAATTTACCCAACTCGTTTAGGCTCAACCCTAACTCGTAGTTCTCGTGTTGACTCGTCGTGTCGGGTTCCAAATTGCCACCCCTAAGAACTATCATATTCTACCATAAAAGAGTACACTCACTTAGAATCACCACAAGTTAAAAATTTCACTACGACACATGTCGAAAAACCTATTGAAAATTTATGATGCAACTTCCACATTTGGCTTTATTGGAAGTTTATCAGCCATCAACATACATTCCACTACACACCTTACATCAAGGCCAAACCAATACTCGTGTGCATTTGTGGATCTGCTAACAACACCACATCTTTTTCCATGGCAATGCAAACATACTATGAAGATGTACTTCTCACTTTTCAAAGGAACCTTCTCCCACAAGAGAGACACCGCTAGCTTTTGTCTCGGAGCCTTTTGCCGAACTCGCTCCACCTTGACAAATTTTCTTACGTGCTTAGATTGTCCACACCCCCAACAAATTATATTCTTCCCGGAGTTCTTTTTTTTCTGGTTACTCTTATTTCTGGTTACCAATATTGAGTCTGCTGATGAAGTGCGATCTCTACTCTTCAGCCTTCTCTCCTCAGAAAGAAGTTTACAAGTAACTTCTGTAAATTTCAAAGTCTCCTTCCTATACACCAAAATAAGTTTCATGTGTTGATAAAAAAGTGGAAGAAATAAGATGAGTTTTAACACTTTATCCCTATCTTTAAATTTAATTCCAATAGCCTCCAGTTTAGAAATGATACTATTGAGAACACTTAGATGATCTAAGATTTTCGTACCTTCATTCATACGTAGAATATGAAACTGTTCTTTTAGGTACAACCGATTTGAGATGTCTTCTGCTTGATACAACTCTTCAAGCTTCTCCAAAGTTCCTTGACTATTGATATTCCATGCATGTTTGCAAGAACATTCTTGGCCAAACACAGATGAATCACACTTGCATCTCTCATATCCAGATCCTTTCAATCTTCATCGCTCATCCTAGACTTCTCAAAATCTTTGTCTTTGCTGAAATCTTCATTAAGAACAAGACATAATTTCTTCTCCGACACATTGTGTAACCCGAATTGTATTAGCACATCTTTGACTGGCACTTGCCACAAGCCGAAATTGATTTTTCCATCAAATTTCTTCACATCAAATCTCATAGGACTTGAAAACTTCAATGTAATATATACCGGAATAATGCACATAGTCCGTGAACAATACACTAGGTAAGATCACAGAGAAAAGAGGTCGGTCATAATAAACATAATTAAATACCAAGTCTTTTCTTAGCCAGAACTTTTTCTAGACATGTGTTTCTACGCCACCACACTTCTTTCCAACAACCAAGAACAATTCTTTTCTGATGTGGAAGATCAGACAATGGTACAACCACAGAGCATATTAAGAATTTTCTAAAATATCTTACACCTTACCAACTAAGCAATTAGGCTGTGATACTACTTGTAAGAAAAAAATTTACCTTCCAAGACCTCCCTTAAAAAACTGCCTCCTATAAGAATATTATATATAAGAGAGAAATAAAACAGAAAACAATAACAATCACCACAACACAAGAATTTACTTGAAAAACTTCAAAACAAGAGAACAACCATGACCCTTAGAGAGAAATTCATTATTTAAAAAATTATTACAATCACACAGACTATTCTCTTATAACTCACGACCCCAATACACTCACACTCTCCAAAGTATACATAGACTCACACATTTCTACACTCTAAAATAAGAAGAATAGGAAAAAAATTTTAACTAGAGTCAAATGCAATGCTTAAAGTGTATTTGACCAAGGCGATTTGAAACCAAGACATTGAGCTCTTTTATAACCTTAAAAATCCATCATCCTTTGTTTTGTTTTCAATGTGGGATTGACACTATTTTTACTTTTGCCAATTTCCTGACAATATCTCGATATAAATGAAAAAAAGAAAAAGAAAAATAGATTATGAAATTCTTATTAAAAAAGGAGAAACCAAACAGTCATTGATACTTCGTTTAAAAAAGATCTTGAGATTCTTATTTAAAAATAATAATAAAATTATAATATGATTTCATAATTTATATATTGTTTTATGGTTCAAAATTCTTTAACATCAACACAAATGAAAAGTAAAATGTGAGTACATAATTTATTTAATTAAGAAAATTAGTACTAATGTATTTAATTAAGGAAATTAGAAGTAATTTATTTAATTAAGAAACTAAACAAAAGGGTAGATAAATCATTAAGGAATATCATTAATTCTTCACTTTACATTGATGAAAAGCTACTAGATATCCTATGATATTATGTAAAATTATACTACATATTTACAAAGATCTATTTTTTTACTTAAATATAGAGAATATTTTTTAAAAAAATTAAGATATATTACAGAAGGAATATTGCATCCCATATTAATATCAACACTTTTAAAATGCATAAATATCGGGAGCATTATCAATTTTTCTGTCATTGGTGATACCATTCTTACTACATTGAAAAGCTTCTTTAGCTTGCAATGTTTTATCAATATACATAAAAGAACACTTCTCCAAAAAAAATTATTTAAAACAATTGTTGGAGAAAAATTTAATATGTATTTCCTAGGAAGCATTATTGAAACTAAAGTAGTTAAAAAATATATATTTTTATTTAAAATCTTTTTCAAGTGCATGAATGGAAGGATAGTGGCAAAAAAGCATTACTAATATTGTTTTTGGGACTCTAGTGACAATTAAAAAAAAAAAAAAGGAAAAATAGGATCAAAGCACCTTTATATCTATTTTATAATACCTAGTTTAAATAGATCAAAATACTTATTGAAATGTAAATAAAAAATACTTTCAAGTGTTTTAAAAAGAAATAATCAGTAGATATTCTTTATTAAAGTGATTTTAGATGATAATATAAGATATTTTTATTGAGATGGTGGGTTGCTCTGCAACTATTACTAGTCATTGTTGAAGAAGCAAGTTATATCCCATCTTAGCTGATTTCCCACTTGCGCACTTATATGTAAATGTGTACCGACGTAGGTGCTAAGCAACCACTTTGCTTAACAGATTCTAAGCAAATTATTAAGAGAGAAGACAGTTTTCCATCTATGATTGAGGTGTGGGAGATCTCAACATCGTGTGAGCTGGCCACATGTACAAAGGTCCCCCAACTCTCGGATTGGACCACCAATCAATTTGGGCCCAGCTCAGGAGACCTCCTAAGTTCAAGTAATTGCTCTATATAGGCAATCATTATTGTTTGATATTTCATCAAATGGGGACGCCGAAAAAGCTACTGCAAAATTAACAAAAACTTATCATAAATGATGACCAAAATAAAATGATATGTTTCATTTACCTCATCACTTGAGATACATCATACATCTAAATCACACTGGACCTTTATAAACATCTCTTGATGTCTTACAGTGCATTATAAACCTCCCATAAAATTGTCAAAAAACCAAAGTGAGGTAGGTTGTTAAAAATAAATAAATGAAATGAAATGAAATAAGTCCTTCACATGCTGAGAAGTTCAACGAGAAACACTTTCTGTATCTAACAGGACGACCACTTTGGACTACTAAATAAATTACGTTGTGTTCCAAAAAATAAGGTGCTTTTTAAAATAATAATAATAATAATAAATGACTTGATTGTGTCTGCCTTTTCCTCCGTCTTAGGTCACCCTCCATTAAAAGTGGGTAAGCTTTAAGAAAGATATATTTTTATACATGTATAAAGCCAATGCTAAATCTTGTTTTGCGAATTTAGAATCTGTTCAAAGAAAGAAAGAAACACTTAATTTATAAATTATCTTATGCCTGTCAGGGATTGGACTATATCTAATTAACAAGTGAGCATCAAAAATATCAACTGTACTTGAGAAGCCAGCCACGCCAATCAATATCTTCTTGAAAATCTCTTAATTTTATTTTATTTTTCAGATGCTATACCGATTTGCTCAAATTTAAGTGCTTGAAACTCTGCATTGAAAACAAATAATATCCGATAAAGTTATATTCTACAAGAATTTGTACTTTTTTTTTTTTACTCTAGTTGTAGCATATTCTCCAAATTGTAATGTCCCTGGAAAGTACTTTAGAAAGATGTAATTTAGGATTTGATTTCTTAAATCTTGATAATTGAGTGCTTACACAGATTCTCAACTTTCCACTTCATTTCTGTATTTCTTCTCTCTTTCAAGTTTCATGGTTTTCAAGAATTTGTTAGATGCGATCTCTTTTTTTTTTTTTTTTGGAGAAAGATATGATTCATTGTTGTGTAGAATTTTGGTCAAACTAAACTAAGAGCATCTCCAATCTAATCATGCTAGCTATCAATTGTCCTTAACTAAAATAATTAGTAGTGTTACTTTTTATGCACTCCAACCATTTTTCTATATGATTAATAATTTTATAAAAGTTAAACCATCCTAACTAAAATAGAGAAAAAAAAAATCATAACCAAATTCTCTCTCCTATTATTTTAATATTTAATTTGAAATAAAATTATTTAAAAATCCTAGTCAAACTCTTTTTTCTATTGTTTTAATATTAATATTTAGCTAAAAACCTTTTTTATTAATTTAATATTAATGTTTAGTTAAAATAGAGAGAATGGTTGAAGTGACTTAGTAAAAAATTGCTAGCTAAAATAGATTTTTTGTTATTTTAGTTAAAATTTAACTAAAATTTAAAGAATATGGTTGGAGATGCCCTAATAAATAGGCAACGTTTTAACTAATAGGAAGTTTTACTAATGGAGAATAAATATGAGAAGAAATTGAATAATAAGAGGCTTATTTTTTTTTCAACGAATCAAGTGAAAATGGGTCAGGTATGAGACATGCATCCCGAACAAAGTTTGGTTTGGGATGAAAATAAAAAATCCATTCAAATTTGGAATAAGTATAAGGCACTTGCTCAAAACAAGTTTTGGGTTTGGAGTAGGCTAATTTGACTACGATCCAACTCTTTGTCATCCTGACCACTATGACTATCATAACTTTTTATTACAATTATAAGATTATCATTAAAATTTAAAATGACTATTTAACCTCAATAATAGTAATATCATATTCTGTTGAGTAACTTGTTCTCTTAAATTTAAATTTTAATAAGACATAAATTTAGCTCAAAATATATCGGTCTAAATTTTTAGTTACAAAAATATCAAGATATTTCGAAAAATACCAGAATTTTTTACAAATATATTAGGTTATGTATACTCCGAAAGATATTGAATATTTCCTCATATTTATATCAGTTTTTCCAAAATTTTGATAATATTATGTATCACTTCGATATTTAAAACATTGATTTTAGTGAGAAATGAATGGAGAGCAATAATAGGAACGAAATTACATTATTTCATTAATTATAGTGTTTATTATTGGAGATGCCCCAATAAATGGACAAGGTTTTACCTAATAGGAAGCTTTACTAATGGAGAATAAAAATTAGAAGAAAATTAATTTCTAATCAAGGTTTAAATATGAGTATCAGTATATCAGAAAACATATCAATATCAGTTAGATTTTGACCAAAAATTTGAAAAATGATGAAAATTTGCTTTTAAAGTTTTTTTTTTTTAAAAAAGCTAATAATTAATAATACCTCAAATGAGTTTTTTTTGTCTATAATATATTAAAATTTATATAAGTAATTATAATGTTAATAGAGTGTAGATACACTGTAGTGATTTTAAATATATAATTATAATATAAATAGAGCGTGTTATATATATATATATATATCTGTATATATATTTTAATAATCGAAACTTGAGTGAAATAATATGTTATTTTACAACATTTTGTACACATAAAGAAAATTAAGTATATTCTCTTCCTTAATCGTTAGTCCACTCTTCCAAAATCTTGTAGAAGCAAAAGTCAATACCAAATAAATTCCTCCGTAATTCAAAGAGATAGGAATTTCCATGAAAATATATTTGCATAATTTGAAGGTAGCTATTAATACGTCATACATATTGCTTAATCCTTTCTAACTGATCCATAAATTAGTGATTTGGATTTATCTAAGTTGATGGATATTATTGTTCAATACTCATTAAAATTTCATACGACATATGTGTAGTCAAATATTATAGCCACAATTAGTGATGGTAAAAATCCTCGACCCGACCCAAATTACGGGGTCTTTGCATTGTTTGGAGTGGGTCGAGTTTGGGTAAAAAGTTGAACACGATTATACTCTGGTCAAGTTTGAATCAAACACTTTTGATTCATATTTTATGTTTAAATTTAAGATTTATTAGAATTAGATGATATTCAATTGAACTAAAGTTTATGTGTGAATTTAAATAGATGTTAAATTATAAGCATATAATTGAATTTAAGCATATATTTAAATTGAAGAATATTTTTTTAATCTTACATTTGAGTGGAAGTTAAATTTTACATTTGCATTAATTAAGTATATATTAAAAAATATTTTTTTTTAAACGAATTGAGTCACAAGGGTTAAGTATAGGACACCTCTCCCAAATGGAGTCTGGTTTAGAGTGAAAATCCAAAAATCCATTTGGATTTGGAATAGGTATAAGGCACTTGCTCAAAACAAGTTTTGGGTGTGGAAAAGCTAATTTGACTCCAATTCAACTCTTTGTCATCCCAAACCATCAAAACTACCATAACTTTTTATTACAATTATAAAATTACCCTTAAAATTATGTGTTACTCGTTCTCATTGGTAAGGGTTGATTGCATTGAACTTGAATATATTATTGTTTTTCTATGTTTAATTTTAGTTTTTCACTCTTTAATTTTATTCATTTTTTTTTTTCTGTTCTTGAATGTTGATGAATGTTGTTTCTATGTTAATTTCGAATGCTGATTTTTTTAATAGGTTTGCTAAAGTTTGACTGTCGATGTCAAATTCAGTACTCACTGAGTGTTGAGTATTCATTACTTGCTAGGTCGCCCACCGACCAGCGACTGGCGAGTTTTAAAACATTGGGTTTACCTAATATAACTTGATTTAGAGCTCGAGTTAAACTAGTACCAATTAGGTTTTCCTAATATGACTTGACTTGGAGCTCAAGTTTAGCTAGTTTTGTCATATAACGAAACCCAAGTTGTTATCTTGACATTCAATTCATCATTAATGAAATTGTTCTTTTAAATAGTTGAGAATTTTTCTCTTTTTATCGCTTCCGCTTTGTCAAGTGAACGCTGATAAGAAATGTTAATAAAATTACAAATTTTAAACTGAAGTTAATTATCTTCTCCACAAGTTTAGCAAACCATGTAGGTGATGATAGGTGGTTGATATGTATGTATTTTATGTGGGTTAAAATGCATGATAGATATTTTCATATCAATTGTAATTTCAAAAGGCAATATGATTCTGTACTAAGGGACATCATAGTATCTAAAGATCCGAACTCACGTGGATACAGAACTGTTGTTTTTAACTATGCAAATATCTAGGTGAACCCTTTATAATTGCGAAAAGAATTTGAGTGTATTATATGATACGTAATCAACCTTCCTTTAGATCTTTCCACATCATAAAATTTAGCATATAACAAAATCTAAATAAAACGTACGATATACTTGATACACGGTAGTTTCTCTTCTGTAATTGGGCAACAAATTATTATTATTTTTTGGAGAGAGGTAACAAATAAATTGCTTGCACCGCATGAAAATATTAATATAGATTCTTTCATGTTAAAATACTTTGATTGCAAGGGAATTAGGAAGCAATTGCACATGCATCAAGATTGTTGCTAATATTTATGTAACCACTTGAAATTTTGTTAGAAGGTTGATAGCAAGTGGGCAGACCAGGGGCTGAGTCCGTTTTCCAAAGATACTTTATGCAGACAACAGCACAACCAAGCTCTGGAAAATGACTCATCTCACTTGCAGTTTCAGTACCAGCGAGTGGCTTACCTGGATTTAAGTTCGCTTAATATAGATTCTAAGGCTTTTATATTAGATACTATTATTGCTATTTTAAATTTGACATCTAGGGTATCAGATGTTTGGTAAGATCAATTATTGCGTATAAGTTTCGGATATCTATTACTGTAACATCCGGAAAAACTTCCCTCTGTATACAAGGATAAATAAATATATATATATAAAATATAATTTATATTATCACCATAAATATAGGAGATTCCTACACTACTCAATCGGAAGCGGACATACCATTGTATATTTTATTGCTAGTTATACTTTCAGCCTAAAGAAAAGAAAATGAAAAAAAAAAAAAAAATCCTTAATTTTTAGTGCGTTATGCCTAGTTAGATGCTCAAACAATTTTTTACCATCTAAAGACCAAAAAAAAAAAAAAAAAAGGACCCTGGGATGACTTTTTAAACAAGACTTCTTCACGTTTTCAATAATTCAAGGGTATCGACAAATATGTTATCATATACAAACAATTACTGATAGGGCAAAAATTCAACCGACTCTTAAATTAGTTGAAAATTGAAAAATAATCACTCCAAAAAAATTTTCTTTTTATAGCCAATAAAATATTTTTTGGATAAAAAGTACCCTTAAGTTTTAGACCCAACACTGTTATAACATATGTAGTGTAGAGAGAAACTAAAAATTAACTTAACTTGTAACTTTTGACTTTTTTTTTTTTAAATCATGATTTTGTATGATAATATATGCTTAACATGTTGGTTATTTGTTTGATTTGGGCTATGTCATGTTTTATTCAGAAATATTATAAGTTAATTTTTGTACGTTATTAGCATATAAAAAATTATCTCAATGTGTAAACATTTTTAATTTTCTGAATGCAGTTTTTGTGTGTATCATCTTTCTTTATTTTAAGCATGTAATTCCTCTTAATTGTCATCATGTAATTCTTCTTTATTTTTAGCATTTAAACCTATAATTATGTTCAGCGTGTAATCTTTAGTTTATTTTTAGTATATTGTATGATACTTTCAAAGGATTTTTAATGGGACAAATGATATCAGAATTATACCTAATATAAATATGTCGTTGGAATCATCTGTATGAGTTGAATAAAGTTTAATTGATGCTTATATCTTAATAATGCTTATTAATTAATTAACATTTAAGGAGAAAAAGCAAACAAAGAAAGAGGGGAAAAATAGAAGAGGGATAAGTAGCTAAAAATAAGGTTAGGGGTATTTTGCTCAAATTAATGGCAAAAGTAGATAAGAAAAATAAAAGTTATTGGACTTTGAAAAATTTAAATTTTCAATTACTTAAGGGCTATTATCTTATATATTTTGGAATTTGTTTAGGATTGGGTCAAACCATCAATAAAGTTAACGAAGCTAATGAACAAAAATAAGAGTTTTACAAACTATTTGTCTTAGTGAAAAATTAGAAGAAAAAAAAATAGGGAGAACAATTGGCAGATGAATAGATAAAAAATGATAGATAACGGGAGAGAATACGAAGAAAAATCCCTCAGTTTTTATTTAGGAAAAATATTATTTTAGTGCTTATATTTTAGAAAATTATCTATTTTTTAACTATGTATTGAAAAACTATCTAAACATCCTAAAGTTTTCTAAATATATCAATTCAATCCCTCTTACAAAAATAAAATAAAATAAAAAAAAATAACTGTCAAACTTAAGTGAAAATATAAAATATGTATTTTGCCCTTATTATTAAAATAAATAAATAAGTATAAAACATTAAAATAAAAATTTGATCTTCATCATCTATCTTTTGTGACAAGTATTAGAGAATAAAACAAACTAAATGACAATTATTATTATTATTTTAAAAAAAAGATCTTTGCCATCCATCTCAAAAAATAAATAAAATAAAATTTAAAAATTACTAAAAACCTTTTAAAATATATATATATATATATATATATATCATATGGTGGAGATCCATCATCACCAAATCACGAAGTCTAGTTCACCAAATTGTCCATAATGAACCAAATCATAGATAATATGGACTTCACTAGATTGTAGACAATTTGGTGAAACAGATCGTCAACAATCTAGTTTCATTGGATCGTTGCAACCTGATGTGAACCAAATCGCTATGATATAATGGTGAAGATCATATTGTCATCAATCTGGTGTCGATGCTGATCTGATTTGCATTTTCTTTTAACTTTTTTTCTTTTTTAAACTTTTTGATATTTTTGTTTTTGTTTTTTAACGTTATTTAATTTTTTTAAATTTTAAAAACTTTTATCTCCACCATCTATTTCAAGAATGAATGAAGGATATTTTTTTTTTATTTTAATTAAAATAAAATATTAATATTAAAATGATGGAATTTATTCCTATCTTTGTTAGTTTGACTACTTAAAGAAATTGAATTGATATATTTATGAAATTTTAGGGATGTTTGGACCGTTTTCAATACATAGTTAAGAACTAGAAAATTTTCTAAAACATAAGAACGAAATAAAAAATTTTCTCTTTTATCATATCACTAGTCTAAACATGACCCTAGGTAATATCCATTTAAGTTTTTGCTCAACCCAAACATGACCTGTTATACTTATCATATCACTAGTCTAAATGTGAAATAATTTAAAACATTTTAATTTAATTACATAATCCAATCCACTGAATCCATTTAATAAATTTGATTCAAAATAAAATTTAAAACAATATATTTAATATTTAATCGTGTTAAAAGAGTTGAAGGTTAGGAGAGATGCAACCCAAACATGATCCATAGACTTAATGAGTTTAACATGTCGACCCTGCTTGTACCAACAGCTGATACCTCTAATTCCATAGACGTTAATTCTCATTTGTTTTCATCTTTTAAGCGTTCTTCGAGTAGGCGGGTATTCAAGTTTACTTATTGAAACTATTGGTAACCCACTTTCTTTTGTCTAGACTTATCCAACTTTATAGTGTTTGTGTTTTTAGCACTTCCTTCATTTTATTCTTTATGTTTGTTGAAGTAATTGGGTTATACAATATTAGCTTTAAATTTGTAGCTTCGACGTCTGTACAGCCATTTTCTTACAATGTTAGGGTTGTCCTCTATCTTAAATTCATTTATATTTCTTAACTTTTAGGTTATAACTACGGAAATAAACATGATTTTTTATTTTTTTTGAGATAAAATAAATTGGATGTGGAGTTACAAATTTAAGTAAAAATTTCAAGTGAAGTCTTATCCTAATTGTTTTCTGATGCAAATTTGATATTAGTTTCAACTTAAAATTCCATAAGACTGTATTTCACATTATAATCAACTATCCAAATTATGCCATAGATTAATTTGAACTTTGATATATAAATAAATATATATATATATAACTCATTTAGGTATTCTACGTATCACGACATCTATAATTCAAATATTATTAGATCAATCACACTTTTTATATATCCAAAATGAGTAATGTTTGCTTTCAAAATATTTTACCCAAATCCATGCCCAATGATGTGATATGTGAGTTGTGAAGTTCTTATTAATTATCACATCATTTTATAATTATAAAATCTTAACAACTCACATATTACAATATTTGAGCATGAATTTGAATAAAATATTTGAAAAATCTAACATTATTCGTTCAAAATATATGTAAATGTGTCGTAATCTATAATGCAATTGAGAAGTAGGTCTTCTCGAAGCCTCTCCTATTTTGTAGAGAGAGAAAGTTCTCTCATCTACCAAGAGTGAGAGAGCTTTTTAGAAGTGTATTTACCAATCAGATCCAATCAAGCTCCAATTTATTTTTGGCTTTTCTTTTTCTGTTATTCTCCTTTGTTATCTATTCTTATCCACCTTCCTTCATCTCTCTTTTTCTCATCGTTTTGCATCTTTAGTTTTGGGGTTTTTAGGATTAGATCCAAATGATGTCCGAATCTAATCCTAAAAACCCAATATGATCTGAGTTTTGATTGTAAATATTTCAGGACTGAGTGAAGATCGGCAACTTAAAAGTCTCTTTTATGGCCAACATTAGTGACAGTTCCTAGTTCATTTTAGTGAGGTTTGGTGTTGTAATTAAGGATCTCCTGACTCTTTTAGAGAGATTTATTCAAGTCTAAAAAGGAGATCTGATTGCGCTATGAGAAGAATCCCTTCTGATACACTGCGTCTTGGTCCCAGATAGTTATTTTGTAGCTGTTGGCTTTAGGTGCAAGGAGGAGATTTGTATAGCTTCTTTTGTATCATTGGTGATTTTCACTTATATATTATTCTTTGTATTAAATTGAGTTGTAGTTGTTTTATGGTTGACAGGGTCTTAAAGGTGTCTTGTCATTTTCATAATTGGGAATCACCTAGTAGCCCATCTGGTCATCCTAATTAGTTCCTCTATTAAGGACATGATCTGGTGGTATTGAGCTTACTTTGATTGTTCCAAATTTATATGTTTATTAGTACTTGTAATCGTGTGGTTTCCAAATTTGGGATAGATTAATAAATTTCATGAATTTCTTTAAAAATAAAAAATAAAAAATAAAAATTGAGAAGTATGTGAGTGCTGCACACTATACACCTGTCCATCTCCTAACTACTATATTGTCTGAACATCGGTCCCCTCCCCCCTCCCCAATAATGTTCTACAAGAAAACACAACCAACATGTGAGACGCCAAAAATTGTTTTGATGTGCACTATACACATATATGTATGTATGTTAATTCTAACTATAGAATCCTCCGGACATCGGTCCCCTCCCCAATAATGTTATGCAAGAAAACACCACCAACATTTGAGACGCTAAAAATTGTTATGATGTGCAAAATATATATATATATATATATATAGAGTGATGTGATTGAAAGATGTTAATACTTCAGGTGTCCATAACAGTCATAAATGCAAATCAGAGCATTTCTCCAAAATAATACCGTACAATGGTGTTGTATTGGCGTTCATCCAAGATAGCAATTAGCATTACTCAGTATTTCTCGAGTGAATTAGGGTAAATTTTATTTTCGGTTCCATATTTTGGAGAAATGTTTATTTCTAAAATACGAATTCAGTTTTAAATCCATCCTCCCTAACTTTTTATAAAACCTTGTTAATTTGGTTCCACTAACCAGATTTTTAGTGGTCAACAATGATAGAAGAAGCAAAAATAACCATTTCACCCTTGACATCTGTAGACAACATAACAGTACTATTTTGCCTTTTAACCTTTTGAAATTAATAATTTAACCTTGACTTATCTACCAATAGGAAAGGAACACATGTCACCCAATTTTTTTTTTTTAAAAAAAAACTAGATAATTTAAAACCAATAGAATTTTACCTAGAGTCACTTTGTTACAATATAATCTTTTATTTATCTAAAAATAATTATTAAATAATGGAACTAAAAAAAGTAAAATCATATTGATCTTTGTCGTTGATGGAGATCCATACTCTTCATCAATTGTGGAGATCAATAACAAACTTCAAAAGATGATGATGATGATGATAAAGAAACCATCTCATTTGATAGATCTCCATCAACAATAAAGATGGAGAATCATTTTTCAGATTGTCGAGTTTGATGATCTAATTATCAAAACCTAGCTCGACGATTTGGGTTATGGAAACCCAATTGACAATTACAATTTTACCTTGTCAATGATCGGAGTTTGAACTCAACAATATCAAATTGTCAAACTATAGTTTGGAAACTCAAATTTTTTATTTTGGGTTTGGTTTGTTATGTAAGGAGATGATTTTTTTTTTTTCCTTTTTAAGTTTGTAACTTATCTACATCAATGATGGAGATTTAAGATGTAGATTAATATTTTTTTGTTTTAGTTTTGCTTTTGTAAAATAAAAATTTATTTTAAATTTATTTGTACTTAATATTTTATGTTTATTATACCATCGTCCATAGTAGAAATAGACGGTAAAGATCTATAGCCTAATTTCATTTTTTTTTTTTTTTTTGGTATTGACATGTGATGTAAATCATGATGTCCAAAGACAAAAATATCCTTGAATTGTTAAGTATGACAAAGTTTGACTTATAGCATGGATCAAATTGATGAGTTTTCAGGAAATTTAGAGATGATATATATAAAACTGAATTCATGTTTAAAAACTAAACATCTCTCCATAATATAGGGATGGAAAATCTCCATAATATAGGGATGGAAAATGAAATTTACCCAGTAAATTACAACAATTTGTGTTTAAGAAAAACCAGAAACAAATTTAAATAATTGAATTAATTAAATATAGATCTTTTAAGTTTATGAAAGTATTGCATGTTTGTTTACACATGTGGTGGAATCTCAACGTCGCTATAAATGGGTGTGTACAGCAATTAGTGAGAGAGAAGGAGGAAAGGGACCCTCCCACTTCGATGGTAACGTTTGCATTTTTAGGGCTGGAGCTGGTGGCGTGGTAAGAGATGAGTGGGCTGCACAAACTCACAAAACATTTGACTGCTGTCATTCGATAATTGGGAGAGTATCCGAAGCTCCTCGTCAACACTCCATACGTAAATATATATTAACATTAAAGAGAGAGAAAGCTGACATGTATTTCCTTTCCTGTAAATGGCAATAATCCAATAACTCATTTCATAGATCAAAAATTATCAACGGCCCAGATTCACTCTCATGTTTCTTGGCTCTTGTTTTATATTCCCACTCTCCACTTCTCCTTCAATGCTCTCCTGTCTGCTCTAAAATCCAAGACTTTCATTCATCATCAGAAGAAGAAGAAGATGTTGTTGGGGAAAAGGCCACGTCCACCGATGAGGAGAACCACTAGCATGAGTGAAATCACCTTTGATCTGGGTGAAACACCGGCCTCTCAGCCGTCCGATTATCATAACAACCACCACCCTTTCAATAATACCTACGTCCAACAACAACAGGGTGGTGGTGGCGGCCTTGAAGGCTTAGATCAACGGTTCTTGTCCGCTGTCTCACCTAGAAGTAACCACAGGAGACATTCACCTGAATTTCTAGAGACTTCTCACTTTTTGCGAGCTTGTTCTCTTTGCAAACGTAGGTTGGTGCCCGGCCGTGACATATACATGTACAGGTATTTTGTTTTGTGTTTATCCAAATTTTTTACTTGCGAGATTTGAGATGTTTTTGTTGCATAAAGTTCAGAAATTTAGCTATTACTTACATGGGAAATTCCTCCAAAAGATTTTGTAGCAGATATGATAAGTCTTTTGTTATTGGAAGCTTGACGTCTGTTAGAGGTTTTTTTTTTTTTTTTTTTTTTTTTTTAAGGGTGGGGTGGTTTTGTTTTTTGATATATCTATATATATATATATATATATATATGTATGGATGTATGTGTGTGTATATATATATAGCAGATATAAAAAGATTTCCATTTGGATTGAACAAGTGATTGATGGTCATTTGATGGAGGTTGTTTTGATAAACTTTGCAGGGGTGATAGTGCTTTTTGCAGCTTAGAATGCAGGCAACAGCAAATGAATCAAGACGAGAGGAAAGACAAGTGCTCCATGGCTTCAAACAAAAAAGCAGCATCGACGGCAGCCAAGGTCTCAGCCAATGGTGAGACGGTAGCGGCCGCCGTGTAGAAATGGTCTTTGTAGCCACTTAATTATATGTGTACAACCGCAAAATGGTCCAATATCTGGGAGTGGATGTAGCAAAATGGCCAAGTTTTGAAGGTGTTATTTTATGTGATTTTGAAAAAAAGGCCATTCATTATACAAATATTATGAAATTATTTCTGTATCCTCTCTTCTATTTGAATTAAAAGTTTTCAGATTTCTTTTCTCCAATTTGTTATTTGGTGTTTAAATTATCATTGCATAAATGGTGTTGATTCAATTTTTTTTTAAAAAAAAAATGGTGGTCGATTCATTGTAGTGGGAAAATGGTTAAAGTTTTGAGTGGGATGGGCTTGATTTTGAAGAGATTCCACCATCGTTTTCTTTTGGTACCAGCTGTCTGTGAATTGCCTTTCTCTTTGATGCATGAGACGCTGATCACCGCATCATCATCATCATCATCATATATATATATATATATATATTAACTATCCACAAATATAGCAACAAATGTCCCAAAAAAAAAATGGAGACACAAACAATTAATCCCAGAAAATTCACTTTTTCAAAGGATAGCAGATCAGTTCATAAAATTTTAAGTTTTCTTTTGAGATGAACTTTAAAATTTAATAAAATGAAATTGTATTATATAATTCAGATTTGGTATAACTAAAAATTTTCCCTTAAAGAATGTCCTAAATACTTAGAAGTTTTTTTAAAAAAATTTGTGTAAATAATTAATTCACTTTGAGTTCAAAATTTCGTGTACGACCAAGACAAAAATGTTAAGAAGCACGCTTATAAAATTACATAACAAAAATCAAATGAGCAACAAATGTCAATTAAAAGGAAAAATGATGTTTGAAACAAGTAATTATAATTAGATGTTGCAGAAAAGTTAAGGTTGTAATGTGATTATGAGAGCGATGGTGTATATATCATGAGTGGTGATGGAAGGAATTTTGGAAGGGAATGAGAGGCCTAGTCAGGTATGCATGGAGTAGGACCCACCCATATTGCACAAATGCTAGGAACAATTAAATAAATTTAGAACTTCGAAAAAAGAAAAATTTGGAAAGAGATTCAATTGGAGATGGAAGAAGCCATTTCTACTGATTCCGGTGGTGAGTGGGACCACCTAATTAAATAAGGGTGTCCCCACATTTCTTGTCTTTCAGGTCTACCAATTGACTCCACATGATTTCACTCTTTTAACTTGCTTCGTCTTAAGTGGCCAAATCATTCACTCTCTCTCTCTCTCCCCCTCTTTCTGTTTTCTCACTAATTATTTTGGCCCAATTAATTATTTTATTAATTAAGTTATTAATGGCGATGATGATGGGTGACAATGATGCAAGAGCTGTGACCCTTGAATTGTCATTAGGACCAATCATCAACGACAGCAATCTCCATTTTGTAATTTAGAGGCCCTTCGCTATCTTTTGTTTTTAATTTTTATTTTCCATTTGTTGCTGAATTTAGAAAAATTAAATTACAATTGACATTAAGTCCACATAAAAATTTCATAACATATAACTTCATTATTGTCTTTGGCAGCTGGCACCGTTGGCCAGCTGCCCCTACCCATGCTTTTAGTGGTATGGGTTCAACATCCAAATAGTTCAAAAATAAAAAGTTCTTCTACCATTATGTGTAAGTTACCATCTTACTCTCATGTGGGTCTTTATCTCACCTTCATATGAATAGATTTCTCTCATTTGAAAGTTTTTTCAAATTGTACCACAATGTTCCAATCTTGATTGATCTTGATAGTATCTTGATTCAATCATAGTTATCAAAAAAAAAAAAAAACTTTATTATTAACTTTAGACAATGGTTCAATGGTAAGATTACTGTCGCCCTCTTTTCATGAGGTAATGAGTTTTACACTAATCTCTCATAAATTTGTGGGCTTTTTGCCTTCCCCTTTTCACCATTTGGTGTAAGTTGTTCTCTACTACTTTTTGAGAATTATTCCTCGACCGTACCATCAAAATCATATTTCAGCCAATTTCGGCTACCTTCTAGCTTAGTATTCGTACTCAATATATATATATATATATATATATATAACTTCCTTATGAAAATTCATATTAAATGATAAAAAAAATCTTTTATATATTTTTAAAATAAATTATTTGAAAAAAAAAAAGAAAGAAACTAATTCTCTTTTCTTAATTATAGATATGCTTACATGTGTCTTTCTAAGATTAAATATTTCATTGGTGATTCATGTATTTAGAGAGGAATATATTTTTTTTTTTTCATTTTAGGTTTTTAATATGTATCATTAATAAAATCTTTAAATTCATTCTTTAGGTCATATGTTAAAATGTTAAAGAGGAAGTATCAATTAAACTTTTAGACTACCTAAAAAAATTATATTTTTTTTCTCTATAAAGAACAACATAGTTTTATATACAGAAATCCATAATCTGATTTTTCTATACTTATTTTTATAAAATAAAAAATTCCAAAAATAATCTAGCAAAAACGGAATTAACGGGCTAACTTTGTGTCATCTTCTCTAACAAACTACTTGGAGAAGTCGGTCCCATAACGTTTTGATTAAAATTTCATTTGCATTCTTGTAACATATAGTATCTCGTCTCAACTCACTTGTTATAAAATTGATTCTAGAACAAAAACAAAAGAGTATATTTGCATCAGTTCTTTTGTTCTTTTCAATATATATTCATATATTCTCTTCCAATATATATGATACCTTATATCTGTTTCAGCCCACTACCCCATATATCCGATACGAATTGTTTGCTACAAGAGCTAACTACAGCAAATCAGGAGATAGTAAATCATATAATTATATTTTTTATTTTCCTTTTATTTTATGTGCATGCAAGTTTAATAATTTGGTCAAATACAATAAGTGTGATGGTAGCAGCATCATTGTTATTGAGTCATAATTCTACATATATATTTAGCTGATGATCATATGATATGTAGTGATGCTACACAAGAATTTTTATTTTGGATCATAATTCATTATTACTTGACATTTGAAATTTGGTTTAGTATTGCTTTCAGTACATAGGTTTCTGCGGTGCCAAAATATTGCACCACGCTTTCTGCTCAGGCTCAGCAAACAGTTGGCAGAACAAATATATTGCAAACAAAGTACTTAAAAAATACTTTTAGATATTGATTTTTTTAGAAGTTATAACTTTGATTTCTATTTCTTCCATAAACATTAATTTATGAAAAAAATCGATTAAACAATCACCAACTTGGGCAAGTGGACATGTGTGTGCGTCAAACGTTAATTAATTTTCATCAACCCACTTATTGTGTTTGTTCTGTGGATCGCAGCTTTAGATTTAAAATTATCAAGTGTGCCGCGTTTCTGAGTAAAGGAACCTTAATTGGTGCCATGGTCGCAGCTACTTGCGAGTTACCAATCATTAAGTGCCACCTTCGTATATATATATTCTGATCCAACGCAAACAGTAGTCGCTTGAGAGAGAAGTTCCTGACTTCCAGTAGTGCACTTTAGGGTATATGCTGCATTCCCAAACCACTAATGTTGGTACTATGTCATATATGTATCTTCTATACAACTGATTACTCATAACATGATTTATATCTGTGAAACGTATATATTGCACCAGAAACAACAAGAATGACAATGATAATTGATATCATCATGAGTTTGACTGCTATTATTAATTTTTTTCTTTTTGGATTTTACTGTGCTATTTGAAGAAGGGTAAAATGTGGTGTTCTGGGGTCATTAATTATTGCTAATAAAATGGCGTTGCATTATTATCAATGATAGGAGAGAGCTAGACACCTTACCAAAATTAGAAGTATTGAACCAGGCATGACATGTATGATTTTGTATACATTTATAATCTAATTACATTTTTGAAAGAGATCTGCTATAATTGAATGGGTTTGAATATGAATCTCTTTTTATTATTTTTTTTTATGTTTACATAATTGTTCTTAAATTTCGATCTATTATTTATTCAAAATCAAATGATGTCATTCCAATAATATATATAGAAACAAAATTTTGATAATAACTAAGAAGGTTAATTTATTTTACTCTCTATATCGACCCTCGGACTGATGATTTAGCCAATTGGCCCTCTAATTCACTTTAGCATCGGCCGCCTACCAGGACTAATTTATGTTGCTTCGTGAACAAATCTTATACCTGTTGCGTATGAATTTCATTTTTTCTCAACTAATCACAGCTCAACTACTTTGGGAACGATTGTCACCATCATATGTATTTAAACAACATATTGTTCTTTTTTTGGCTTTGTAAACATCAATCATCATCTATAACAGTATGTATATATCATTTGAAAAAAAGAATACAGTAATACAAAACAAAAAGAATATATGTATTTGGTTTGTAGTAGAAGTTGATTTGGATATCTAGTTACTCAACTGGAGGTCGGATTTCTATTACTAAAACGGAAGGAAATCACAATTCACAATGTGAATACATTGTCTTTTGTTCTTTGTTTCTCTTTGCTCTCTCTGTTTTCCTTTCTTCTTTACATGTACATGTTACATGTCTGAAATGAAACCAACTGTTGCCTATTTTAATCTATGAATAACTGCAACATGTATTTATTTTATAACTCACAAAAACTACCAACGGCAGTTAATGAACTCAATCTAACTCTCTGTTGGATCCTGAATCTCAATGTAGAATCTAGGTTCAGGTTTTAAGTCATCTTGGATAAACCCGACCCAAGACCCATATAACCCAACAGGCTTGAAAACAAAGAACTAGAAATTTGCATTGTTAATTTCCAATGATTCTTCGTCTCATAAGTCATAATATAAGTTTTTTTTTTTTTTTTTTGGAGATAAAGTCATAATATAAGTTATGTGTGTCTTGGTGAGGAGAAAAATGTATCTATTATAAGCATTGCTATATGACCATGTTAACTTTGAATTTGTGTACAAAATTTTTATGTCCAGTCATTTGAGAAAAAACAAGCAAGAAATATCAATTGTTGTTTAAATGTTGCGATCGTAATCTCTAAGCAATTGATTGATCACATTAATGTTTCAGTACAGTATTCTTGAGATATTTATTTATTTATTTTAAAAACATTTGATATTATTTCACTTGATCATGTACTTCTTAAAGGAATATTAGATTCTTTTTTTTTTTTGAGAGAAATATTAGATTCTTAATTGATAGATAAAATAATGTAAATCGAATTGAATTAAAAGCTGGCCATGGGGCTCACAGGTAATAACAAATACTGAAAGCTTTTAACCTAACACAAAGATTAATTAAGCACACAAATTGCGAACTTTGTAGTCATTGTCAATGTCAACCACTGGTTTTCCTTGTATAGTTGTTTTCAGGTTCCTACTTGTTCGGATTGGCCCATTCCAAGTTTTGGTGACTTTCCCGATTTTAAAGGGCTCCTTCTTTCATATCGATTCCTCGCTTCCCAACTTGAAAAGGAAGGATAAAAAGAAACAAATCAAAAGACATTTCTGTCCCGAGTAATTTGTATTGGTTATTTAAGAAAAAAACATAGCCTGTAAATTGTAAAATTTTATGATTTTTATTTTGATATATATGATCGGAACGGTAAATAAGTCAATTTCCACTAATCATTTGTAGGTTTTCAAATTTCAAAAATATTCAGATTTCCTTCAAATTTAAAACGCAAAAGAGAATTCAAGTGATGTATAACTTTTAATGATTAAATTAAATTAATTTATATGTTGATTATTTATTGTTCAAGTAATTAATACATTTTCCTCTCTTACATTTGTGATCGAGTTCGAGTTTTACTGTACACAGTTACATCATTTGTGGGAAGCTTTTTTTCCTTTATTTTAGGAGTAAAATTCTCATGGAATTTTTTTTTTTTTTTTCACTTAATTTGAAAGTAGATTTCTCCAGTGTTATTATAGTAGCTTTTTAGATTGCACATAAAACTTCCCTTATTGTTGGAGTATATTAATTTCTCCCGTGTTATCATAATAGATTTTTAGGTGACATACAATATTTAATTTTAGTAGGTCTTGATGAACTTATGATTAGAAGTGTCAATAAGTTTTTGATTTCCAATTACATTAGAAGTTATATATATACATATATATCATTACATTAAAATCAATGAATAACTACTAATATTAGACACATACACATAAGTCTATTTATTTTTAAATTTTCCATTTTTTTTATCCATTGAATGGGGCGCAAATAGCTCTACAGAATTCAGTTATCTACAAGAACATCAATTAGACTCTTGTTAGTTATAAATTATTTAGTTGTATAATACAAATGGACTTATTAATTATATTTACGAGTTATGGAGGTAGTAGATTTGATAATTATGACTTGTAATTATCTTTTTTTTTTTTTTAATGATTGGGACTAGTCAACACTATAACAAAATAAAATATTTATACCGGGGATATCCATACTGAGCACTAAAGGCTTTTAATGGACTTTTTAATGCTTGGTATGGATACAATTATCCATACCGGGCTTTTAATGCCTGGTATGAATAATATTTTTTTATTATTAAATTTGATTATCCATACCGAGCAATCATGGCTCGGTATGGATATTAATATAAAAAAAAAAAAAATTATTTGATTATCCATACTGGGCATAGGTAGCCCAATATAGATAATTTTTTTTTTATTTATAATTTTTAAAAAAAGAATTTTTTAACATCCATACCGATTACTTGAACATATCAATACCGGGTAATGCCCGGTATCCACGCCGGACCGATTGCCCAGCATAGATAGTTAACCATACAGGGCAATGCCCAATATGATGATCTGCTTTGTTGTAATGCAAGGTACAACTAAGATCAACAGCGATAAACATTATTAACTCCCAGTAATGAGAAGGGTCAACAAAATTGGGTTAAACTCATAAAGAGTGGGGAAAAAAACTCATATATTAGTGGAGGATATGACCTTGGAGCTTACTTGGGTAGGGGCAGTGCTTTACCGTTGGTCTACTGTGTTGACCTCACTTTGTGTTTTGACTTGTGGTTTAAGACTTATAGTCGACTACATTCAATATTAAAAATATGATTATTTTTTTTAAAAAACATTATAAGTACATATTACAGTTATCAAGACTATAGGACGTTAAGGTACAACATTCAACTCAACACTTATTTATACTTTATTTCCTAAGAATCGGGATAGAGAGATCTACTCAAAGTAGAAAAATGACTCTCTATTTGGGGGGATTTATATGTAATTTGCCATATATAAATGGGTTAAGTGCTGATTATATCTAGGTACTCGAACCAGTGCACTTCTGGTGAGCGAGCAAGGTGAGCTTGACCAAATCGACAGCCACTTCTGAGTAATATTAAAAAGAGATTGAAACCATATAATCATTTATATAATCATGATTAGAGAATAATTATGGTCAATGTCTTTTTTTATATAATTAACGAATTTCTTTTCTACAAAGGATTCACAGCCAACCTAAAGAATTTTATAATGGGTTTAAGGAATGGTAAGATTGAGACTAATGATGATTAAACCTTAGCATATTTAATGCTCAGATTTCAAGTGCAGAACCTTAAAAATGCTGCAACAGGAGTTAAAACATTTTATTTCCGAGTTTCTTTATTGCAAGACATACAACTACAAGTAGTGTAGCAGTAGCATGGTCCATCCCATCCAGCTAGATTTCATGGACACTGTAGAGTGTAAAACAACACAAATTAAGACCAGTCGATCATGCACCATAACTGTTTAGCGCAAAGACCATGCATGCACACTAAACGACATTTGCAAAACGCTGTTGCTTTTTAGGAAAGAAGATCGATTGCCAGCTAGAAAGAAAGGACCGTTTCCACTCGAAGCCTGCAATCAGCTAGGCCGGGGACGGGCGGTGCGACCCACCCAGCTAGCTAGCAAACCACTCAGCGAAGTTGTTTTGGTGTGTGGACCAGTACCATATATTGCTATTGTTTGATCAGTGAGGCAAATATTATAGGTAAGTATTATATATGTGTCTCTTCGAGGCTGCTTGCGAGGACAAATGCCAAAATGTTTTGGAAATAGGGTTAAAAACAAATTGTTGAAGGGTAGTTGCTGAATTATTGTTCTCTCTTCTGCTGCTGTTTTTATTTTTATTTTTTATGTTTTTTATTTTTGATCAAGCAAAATATTTTAGGGTCCCAATTAACAGGGTTTGTGTGGCTGTGTGTTTACTTGCATAAGGGAGTCTAGCTAAGGAGAGACACAATGACCCCATATCAATGGAGGGCCACCCTGCATGCCCTACAATATTAGTCCACACTCCACAGTGGGGAATGAGTCGAATGACAGATAAGAGAAGGGCTTGTTAAATATATGTTAAACAACCTTAGCTGATACTGGTTTTTTGCTTGCATTATTTGAACTTCTCCCTGCTCCATTTTGTGTGCGTCGATCCACGAACTATATTCAGTCTGAAGAAATTAAGTATAGTATTTTCATAAGTGACTAACACTACTGACATTCACTCGCTTTAATTTGTTTTATTTGGTTTTATTTTGCAAGGAGTAATTGTGACTATAGTTGCTGTACTTATTATTTTTTTCGACTAAATTAACTAATTATTAATCCGTTGTTAAACGTCAATGAATTATATTTGACGAATGCTGTGATATGGATGATGTGGCTTCACATATAAAATAAGAACAGATCATAAAATCTGAATTTGCGCACACACTTAATCTGTTATATACTAGTATGCACTTTTCATGGATGTTAATTATGTAAAGAATCTTTCACTCAAAAAATGCATTGTAAACGTATATAACTTTATGTGTTATTGAAATGATAGATTAGCTCATCTTTCCTTAGTAGGGTTGGTTGAATACTTCTCTTGATTTTAAGAGGTTAAGGGTTCAAGTCTCATTTTTGAATTTAATTTGCCTTCCCACCAAAAATAATAATAATAATGATAATCCGTTTTTCCACTAGATCGGTAATCTTGTTTACAATTACAAGGCAAGAAAATTTGCTAAGGGAAAAAAAAAAAAAGGCTTTTATCTTCTCGCATAAGTAAATGACAGGGCCTGTATATGAGGCCAGAACAGACCTATAATAACCCAAAATTGAAGGCCCAATTTCGTTCGAATTCGTTGTTAGACGCTAGCACGGGATGGATTGGAAACTGACCCCGAATTTTTTTATTCAGTCATGTATTTTGGTGTCTGTTTGTTTGTTTGATTTTTCTTTTTTTACTTGGACAATAAAATCTCGTATTTGGCACTTATACAGAGTCTAATTTACATTTAGGAGGAAAAAAAAAAACTCACAATTTTTCATGGTATAGTTATGAGGGATCCGCTATTAGATAAAATTTCATCTTGTCAACTTTTTTTTTTTGGGGGGTAATATTTTATGCTCAACAACATTGACTATTAAAACCAACAAGTTTGTTAAAAATGGTAGTTTAGTGTGGCTTAAACCAATCCCAAGTGAAAAAATTAAAAATAACAATAACAATAATAATAGTAGACATTGTCATGTTAGTATGACCTAAGCTGCTGTTTCAAAAAAAAGAAACCAAGTAGTATTTTAGTTCTTGCTATAACATTGGCCAAAGATATATATCAATTGGGTTTGGCAGTTGAAGATGTATATCTTCAAAGAATTGTAGATGAAATTAAACACTGAATCAGATAATGATGAAAAAGAATCAATAACTTCCCCCAATTGAGTGGAAACATTCAAACTGAAAACAAATGTTATCTTAATTCTCATGATGACCCTTTATATTTAATTCCATTAAAATGCATGTGCTGCTGTTTTTTACTCAATTTCTTTATTCTCCAATTCCACTGGAAAACAATTAACAATGAGGACTAGAATTTTGTTACTAGTATGCATGATGAATGCATGGTGCTCTGCGGCTAACTGTACACCTTCTAAAGCACCTTCACACTCACCATCAACGGCTCCGACTCATGCTCCTGGACCTTCGCACTCATCATCTCCGAAACCCTCACCATCGGATTGTACTAGTGTCATTTTCCACATGACGAGTTGCATATCGTTTTTGAATAAAGATAGCAAACTCACGAAGCCAGACTCCAAGTGTTGCTCTGGATTTAAGTCAGTGCTCCATACAGGTTTTGAATGCATTTGTACAGCCGTGAAAAGCAGTGCTCGAATGGGGCTCGCTTTGAATATGACCAAGGCCAGTACTCTTTCTTCCTCTTGTGGTGTTTCTGCTCCACCTCTTAGCCACTGCAATGGTACTTGACTCTTCTTCTCTCACTTTCGCTTGTTTTTGTTATATCATTTCACATTTTTACTACTACAAGTTTATTAAACATCGCTTCACAATTACATTGATGACTTTTACTAGGGCTTTTCCAAATAGTGCTGGATCCTACTTATTATAGTGTTATAGTGTTGTTTTTGGATGACTGACAAGGTGACATGTATAGGTTACATTGTTTCAATACGATAATGATCCCTTGCATGAAACGATAATTGATCAACAGGCAATATTGAAATTGTTATATAATGATACATTGTCAAATTCGTTTGTGATCATTGCCTAATTTGATTGTGTTGATGGATGTTTATAGGAAGCTAAGAAATGTGTAGTGCGATAATGGTGGTTTTTGAGAATTACTTTATAGATTTTTTTATTTTTATAGAAAGTATATTTGAACCTGAAATACACATTTAAAATATTTTCTTAATTAAAAAAGTAATGATTGTATGTGCTCTTTTGAAAAACATTTTTTATATGTGTTATGTTATTGCAAGCAGCTAAACCTCATGTATCGCCATCAAAGATAGCACCATCGCCAGAGTCTCCAAGGGGTCCCTCTACCCCATCTAAGCCGCCAAGTGCTAAAACTCCAGTACATTCACCGGGACCATCTAAGCCGCCGAGTGGCAAAACTCCAGGACCCTCTCCAGGAGGTGACGCACCAAAACTAGCACCAACACCGTCTACACTTGGTGGAACTCACAGCATGTCTGCTTCTTTGACGTTTGTTATTATTAACATGTTTGTTGCTTCATTCTCTCTCGTCTCAGCTTAGGATGTTGTTATTTATTACTTGTTTTATTTTCTTTCTCTTAGGCTAGCCATTTTGACTTGGTGCTATGCACGTTTAGTTCTATTAGATAGCTTTGCTTGTTGGCCTTTTTCTGGTACATATAACTGCTATTTGAGTTTAATTGTTTTCTTTTATCACATCGAGTTTTCCACCTCCATTCATAAATTGGATTGCATTTCAAGGTTAGAATCGGTTTCTTCATTACTTCACTCTTTTATGATAACCTCCAAAATGTTTATTTCATTTTTATTTTTTTATTTTTTTTCAACTATTATGAGTTGAGATATTCTCTTTTTACGTGCCATACATATAGAAATTAATCGCTTTCTTCTCTTTTTTCTTTTGTACTTTAAAAACCTTTCGCTTCAGGTTAGTGGATTTCAATTATATATCGAATACTTGACTAATATTATTAACGTGCAAATGAGTAAGTGTTCAATATGGTTCAATGACCAGGAGCATGCATTCATTCTAGTAATATTCCAAATTCAAGTCTTTTATAGATGGTAAGACTTGATGTTATTTTAAAAATATATATTTGCTAATAAAGTATTACCCTTTGAATTTCCTTGAGATATTATCAAAATCTTGTTGATCTTATTTGATAAATTAGATCTTCATTTACTATTATCAGATCCACCTTAATGGTTATCAAACACTCGTTAATCTTGTTAATCTTATTTTACAATTTTATTGATCTTACTTTATAAATTAAATCCTCTAGTTACTATCATCAAACCACCTTAGTATATACTATATAGGTAGTGACTGATTCATAATAAATTTGTAATACAGTTAATGTTGACTTACTAAAAAAAGATACTGAAGTCATATCACTTGTTAAATTTGAACCTTAAGTTTCAAAAAGATTAATTATGAAGATTGATCTTCAGTTCCCTTAATCTAGAATTATTGACAAATATACAAAACCAAAGTCACACAATCTATACCGTCCTTGTTTTAAGGTTTCTGTTTATGGAGACCTCAGCTGGTACCAATGAGTCTGCTGCAGGCATGAATGGACTGTGAAGACCAAATATAGTATAGAACGAGGGCCTGTGCCCAGCCCTTCCAAAGATTTGGGCCCAAAAAACTTGTGTTCGTGACTCAGGTGTGAGGCTGCTTTATGGTATTCATTGGAGGGAGGGAGAATTTATGTTTGCTTCGTATTTTATAGTGATATCTGATATATATGCATCTCGAAAGCCCAATAGATGCACCTTACACAATTAAATTCTGTTTGAATTTAATGTCATGCTTTCAATCAAATCTACTGTCTGGATACTTGCAAGTCTACGTATATAATAAAATAAAGTACAATGGCCCATTCCATTTGTCACTCCAATGATGTACTCTAATCAAAATCATTGAAATTCGTCTTTACATCTCAGGATTCCACGGTGAAGATAGTCAGTTTAGATTTGAGGGGGCTATGTTGTAATAACATAAAATAACCAAGGAGAGGGGCCAAAACATTAGAAAAATACAAATATTATAATCATTCTAGACAAGTTTCATTTGCGGATTGGAAGCCCCTTTGTCCCTTGCCGATTTCGAAAGTGGCCTCGCTGATCATGTAGTACGGAAATGGAAAAACTTGTAAATCATTAACAAAAAACGATTAGTCATTATTGATGAAAAAGATTCAAGATTGGTTCGATGTTGACGAGATAAAATTGTGATCATGTACCATAAGAATGCATCGTTTTCACTTACCTAACAACAGTTTTTGACTAAATTATATAACGTCGTGGGGTTTGAGTAGACAACAAATCGTAAGAAGGGAATTCCATCTAGAGGGAAGTAGGTACATGGTTGGGAGCCTGCAGGGTTAGGTAGAGTTAATAAAATGAGGTGGTCGGATCAGTCGGGACTAGTTGACAGGAAGGATTTGAGACCTCACGGGATTTGCTTTGGAAAGTGAAAGCTGACAGCAGGGAATACAGCGTCTCCCTAACGTGTTCATGGCCGCACAGTTGTTATAAGCCCATTTATTTCCTGTCACTTTGACACCGCTAACATATATTACGACGCCGAATGTCTCTCTCCACCAAAACAACGCAATTGACGTTTTTTTTTTTTTTTTTTTAAACAAAATAATGCACTTAAAGTTTATCATTGCAATTGTATTTTTTTTTCCTTTTCTTTTTTTTTTTTAACATATTACATGTATATATTATAAGTATACATTATCGGACGTTTTTAATTAAAATCCCTACCATAATTTGAAATTGAGGCTCCCAAAACAGAATGAGAGGAATAGTTCACATAACATCAGAAAATTATCTACAAATAAGTGGGGTGTAGAGTTAAAATAAGGTCTCTTGGCTCAAGGGAGCCGTACATAAAGAAATGGCAGCCACTGCACCACACTAACATCTGCGTGTATATATTTTTTTTTTTTGAGAACAATAGAAGATTCATAAAACACCATCACAAGAAGTGGCAGAAGAAACAATAAACTATACACGAGCATCAGAAGTAGCAAGATTAAGCAACCAATCTGGAAAAGAATATGTCCAAATAGTAGCATTATTATATCCCACCTTGCTATTCCATGGGTCACCTGATTACCTTCTCTGTGCATAAAAACAATGGGACCAGTATTATGTATTATTTACACCCATAAGATGTCTGATATTATGGATGACATTCCCAATATCAAGCCTGGACATTTCTTCCCCATTACACAACTTTATCACCCTTAAAGCATCAGCTTCAACACACAAAGGAACAAAAGAATTTTCAGTAGCCAACAAACAACCCCTGCCTAATAGCTTCTGCTTCGGTAATTTCCACATTCAAACAGTAATTGAAACACAAAAGTAGCAGCCAGCCTAACCTTTCCTAGATGATCCTGAATAACAATGCCAGCCCCTACCTTTTTCTTTGGTTTGAAAAGTGCTGCATCAGAATTGATCTTGAAAGAACCAAATCGAGGGGGAAACCAGCAGCTAGATTGGAGCATTGACCTGGGAAGAGAGAGCACTGCAGACTTGGCATGCTCAATTTCCACTAGGAGGCGGGCAGCTTTACTCCAGCAGTCCTCATTGAACGGGACTTTTCCACCATGAAACAACGAATTACTCCAGTTAGCATCTGCTTTATGCATTGCAATTGCTATAATTATAATTAAACTGTTAAATAGTGTTTTCTAGAATGTCGCCTAATTATATACATCTCTGGAAAGCTTACAGGTATTAATTCATTATATAAGTTTATGATTTCATCAAAAGCTCTAACTTATTTTCATTATTTTTTGTTTTGAAAGATCAAAAGCTCTAACTTAAAAAGATGTATTTTTTTATTAAGTCTTATTAAAGAGAGACCATACCGAATCTTAAATTTTTTACCCAAAAAAAAGAAGATATTTAAACCCCTAAAATATTGTATTTACATCCTAAATTAATATATTTTTAATAATTTGATATTATCCTCAGGTAAAATTACTAAAAAGATAAATAATTTGTAAGTATACTTATTAATTATTAATCAGTTTGTTATGTATATGATAAGATCCTTATTTTTTTTTTCAAATCTAATTTAATAAGTTTGTTATGTATACGATAACATCATGTTTTTTTTTTAAAACCCTCATTTCTCTTCTAAATAATAATCTTAACTATTAAATTGTTTTAAGGAATTAGAATTTTTTGCAAATAATGAAGAATGAATCAAAATCTTTATGAAGTTACTTGTGAAAATCTTTCAAAAAAAAAACGTTACCAGTGAAAATGTAAGTTTAAATTAATTTTTGATATTATTATTATCCTAAAAAAATGATATGATTTGCTGTGCAATTTTCTTTTCCTTTTTCTTTTTTACTGGATTAGTCTAATAATTTTGATAATATGATAGCTCATATCTCAAGATTATAAAAATCTAAACATTATAAAAGGAAAAAAAAAAAAAATAAAACAACAACCATTTAGCGGAAGAAATTTGAAGAAAATCAAATCTGCAGATATGCTTCTTTTTTCTTTAGTGATTTTTATCTAGAACTTGTAAACAAATGAATCAAGAGGTAACTCACTCTGATATATAGTTTTATATTCAAGATTTAGAAAAGTTTTTGTTTAAACGAAAAAAATAATATATCAAACTTTTAGATAATGATAAAGTTAATAGATGATGAAATAAGTATAAGTGGGGTTCCCTTACAAACATACAATACAATAAAACTAAAGAAAGGATAATGTTGGCATTAGGTGATGTTTATTTACAGACTAGAGACTTCTTAATCTTTAGAAATGGGGTGTTCATATAGTTTTTCAGGGATGTAAACATTGCAACTAGAGAAAAAAAAAAGGAGAGAGAGAGAGAGAAAGAAATAGACAATAAGAAGGCCACAAGCTATACAAATATTGATGGGGTGACTCTATTGCCATCTGAAAAATACTTCACACACCTACGTAATGGTTGCACCCACTTTTAAATTTATAAAATTTATATTTTTCCTTTGTACATCCTTCTTACTCCAACGATAATCTTTAACATTTTTCCTCTCCTCCACAACATTCCTTTAAGGCCCACCAACAACTCTCTCTTTCATTCTTTTTCGTGGCTATGAGCTAATAGAAATTAAACACCCATAAATTTTTAGTTTGCTTCGTTCTTCTTTCTACCCAAAAGCCCTAGAGTTTTTTTAAGTGCTTCATCAACAATTCATTCTAGAAGCACATGGTAAAAATTTAAAGATTTACTCCATCGAAAGATTTGTCAAATTGAAAGTTTTGTTAATTTGTTTGTAACCTAGTTTCCAAACATAGTCTTAGTTTGAGATTTCCAATCACATAAATTTCTTTTCTTTTAACAAATAAACAATTCCACTGAATATTGGTGCTTGAAATGAAATTATCACAAATCTTACTGTTGTATAGAAGGTTTTCGATTAATAATTCTTGCAGATGATAAGAGGATGATAAAATTAGGGTTTATGACAAAAGGATGTTTGGGGACAAAGGGATATATATTAAAGAAGTGGGTGTCGTGAGCAACATTTGTTTTATCAATTTAGACTTTACGCCCTTTTAAGTAATTTAATTAATGCTATTAAGTAATATAGTCATTTATGACATGTTTACTGACCAATAATTTAAAATAAGATAACGTTTGCTTAAATTTGTTAAAATTAGATTATGTGAATCTCACGTTAAAATCATGAATCAAGTTTCTATTCATCTTAAGAATTAAGTTCTCTTTACTGATTAAATAATGAAATTCAAGTAATTTTATAAATATACCCTCAATTAAAAGTGCACATATATATTAATAAAAAAAATGTTTTTAATAATTTTTGCAAATTTGCATAGTGTATATAACCGGTCATTATTTTTTTTAGTCAGTATTTAACTAGATAAAAATATTGTTAACTAAAAAAAAGCAACTAGTTATCAAACATGTATTGGAGTGTTGTAAAAGATGTAGAAGCACTAATGAAAAATCTGAACTTGATGAAATCTTCTAAATTGTCAGCAATGAAACCTGAAATCTTCTAAATTGTCAGCGATGAAACCTAAAAAGTGAAGCCAAGTCGATACATATACATGCCTTAATCACATCCAGCAACTCCGGTGAGAAGTGCAAACTTGAAATGGCTTTAGTTTGTGTTCATTGAACAACCCAATAGAGTAATTTTCATTTTCATTTTCATTTTCTATGATTGTTTTGAAGCTGCAACCCTTGTGTCATTGTCATTCTTTAGTAAATCTCACGTCTCTTTGTTTTAGTTAACCAGGAAGGAGAAAAAAAAAATCGAGAATTTATCTTTTTAAAAATGCACAAATTTAAGAATAAAAAAGGAGTTGTTATTGGAATTTAGTCACGTGCCATAACATAAGTTAAAATTTAAAATTTTAATAGCTTGTCAATAAATTTAGGTGGTATATGGGCAGTTCACTCTAAAAAATTAGTAAATAAATTAAAGAGTAAACAAATGGATAGAAACTAAATTTATAAATCTTAATTTTATACTAATTGAAAAAAATAAATAAGTAAAATATAAAAAAATAAAAGTGAAAAATAAATTAAAGAAAATGGAAAAAAAAAAAAAAGAAAAAGAAAAAGAAGAGAGTGAAAAGGACGGCAATGACAAAATCGAACGTGGTACTATTTTGAAGATGAAGAAATGATGTTTTTATTTTATTAGAGATTTCGTTTGACCATTTACATAGATAGTAAGATATAAAAGGAAAAGCAGCTAGTTGTTGGCCCACTTGGTAAAAGCCACAGCCTCCATACCTTATGAATTTTACATCCAATATTTCCATCAATTTCTATGAACACATCCCATCTTCGTGTGGATTGCCCTTTCAGCTTCCCGAACCGTGTCATAAAAAAAGAAAAAGAAAAAGAAAGGCGTGTGGTGAAATTTCCATGATGGCAAGAATTCGGATAAACAAAAGGCATGCAACAAAAGACTGGGAGAGAAAACAGAGACGGCATGGATGGACCTAACCACCAACCACATTCCAACTCCCCTCCTCCCATGCAACAATTAATTATCTAATCAAATGCTTCACCTACACATCTAATCTCAAAAAGTCAACAAACCGTCTTTTTCTTTCTTTAACATTAAGAAGAAAGCGGTATAAAAAGAAAAAAAAAAACCATTAAGAAGAAAGCTTAAAATAAATAAAAAAGATTCAAGTAATTATGTATATACTATTACCTACAATAATACTATCATTATTATTTAAAACATTCAATAATAATAATAATAACAACAATAATTATCCATGTAATAGATGGTTGGTTGACAAAACCATCTATCTCATAGTCAACAAGCCAACCGGGGCATATAATGAATTAGTTCATCCATGACATGATATGATGATCTCTGTTTACGTAATTAAATTTCATGAATTCATATCTTCATTTTTTTTCTCTTATAATTAAAAAATAAGATAGAAAAGAGAGGGTAGCTGGGAGCTACTTGCAACAATTGAAGGTAGAAGAAGAGAAGAGGAGGGGGCAGGTGGCACGTGGAAAGGAGTTAATAGAGGCCGTTAAGTGTCAAAACGGCCCACCTTTCTCCTAACTCAAACCTACCACCCCTCTCTCTTTTATATTTCCTTGAAACGTATTCAAACACAGCCAACACATTGTTCATGTTCGCATATTACACTCCAATACATCAATCACGCAAATGTAACGCATTCACTTACTTATACATATCCTCTCAAACACTTATGTGGCTTCTCTCAATCTCTGTGCTTGTTCCTGTGTCTGCTTCTTTTGCACGAAAATAATACCCGTTAAGCACTCCCAACCCATTTTGGTCTCTCCTTGCTGAATTCCAAGCACACTCTTATAATTGATTTTGGGGTTGCAGCAAGAAGCATGTCAGAAGCTCAAAGGAAATCGGGAATGGCTAGTAGTGTTGGACGGGTGAATGGGCATGTGAATGGGGTGGTTCCAAATAGGAATCCTGCTACAATATCTGAAGTAGATGAATTATGTGATTCACTTGGAGGGAAGAGGGCGATTCATAGCATTTTGATTGCCAACAACGGAATGGCTGCTGTCAAGTTCATACGTAGTATCAGGACTTGGGCGTATGAGACATTTGGTACGGAGAAGGCTATTCTGTTGGTGGCCATGGCTACTCCCGAAGACATGAGGATCAACGCTGAGCATATCAGGATTGCTGATCAGTTCGTCGAAGTTCCTGGTGGAACTAACAACAATAACTATGCTAATGTCCAGCTCATTGTAGAGGTATCTATCTATAACGCTTAAATTTCAAAAATTTCATCAGTTAGTGTTGAATTCTTGATTGATTTAATTGCTGGTTGATTATTAGATGGCAGAGATAACACATGTTGATGCGGTTTGGCCTGGTTGGGGCCATGCCTCCGAGAATCCTGAGTTACCGGATGCACTGACTGCCAAGGGAATTGTGTTTCTAGGGCCTCCGGCTGCTTCAATGGCGGCATTAGGAGATAAGATTGGTTCGTCGTTAATTGCTCAAGCGGCAGATGTTCCTACACTTCCATGGAGTGGTTCACATGTAAAAATGTTTACTTTTTTTGTTTATGTTTTTGCTGGTTGTCTGACATCTAATATACTGAGTTCTTACTTGCAGGTCAAAATTTCGCCTCAAAGTTGCTTGATTACTATCCCAGATGAATTATACAAGGAAGCGTGTGTCTACACAACCGAGGAGGCGATTGCTAGTTGTCAAGTTGTGGGGTATCCTGCGATGATCAAGGCATCTTGGGGTGGTGGTGGTAAAGGCATAAGAAAGGTTTGTTCCTTATGAGAATATTGCGATATTTGTATAGCTGACTGTGTCACTCTGTCAATACGTGACCAGGCATTGATGTTGCAGACTAATTTTGTTTAACTTGTGTGTGAACTATGGTTGAATCTGTCAGGCTGTGAACTACATTTGGACACTCGTAATTGTAATACCTTAGGAATTTGATGACTGAACCAATTTGTGTTGCCTAATACAATTTTTTAGGTTCATAATGATGATGAAGTTAGAGCATTGTTTAAACAAGTCCAGGGTGAAGTTCCCGGCTCTCCCATTTTCATAATGAAGGTTGCTTCCCAGGTTAGATCGTATACCATTCTTGTAGTGAAAAAAGTGCTTACTCTAATAAATACTTTCTGTGTAGATTTCTGCTGACAATGCGCATTGGGTGTTGTTTTTAATTTAGAGCCGACATTTGGAAGTTCAGTTACTCTGTGACCAGTATGGAAATGTTGCAGCTTTGCATAGCCGTGATTGTAGTATCCAGAGGCGGCATCAAAAGGTAAGTTCATCTTTTAGATGCTAGAATATGAATTGTTGAATTGCCCCTCTTTTTCATGTAATATCTGATGATGTTGTTACGTTGTGCAGATTATTGAGGAGGGTCCAATTACTGTAGCTCCATTAGAAACCGTAAAAAAGTTGGAGCAGGCAGCTAGAAGGTTGGCTAAATGTGTGAGCTATGTTGGCGCAGCTACTGTTGAGTATCTATACAGTATGGACACTGGCGAGTACTATTTCCTAGAGCTCAATCCTCGATTACAGGTATCTGATGTGGTCCTGGACTTGATTCTAAACTGTGTCATACTCTTACCATACCTTCGTTTTGTTGCAGGTAGTTTACATGATTTCATTATAGTTGTTATAGGCATCTAGACCAGTTGTGAATTATATTAATTGTTGTGTGAATCTGAAGTGGAGATAAAAGCGTTGCATGTTTGCTGTCATTTGGGAAATATTAGAAGTGTATTGATTCACTCACAAGATAATTTAGTTTAGTGTCTGCTTTATCTCTTACAAATTAATTTAGCTCTGTTGTTTCCAACTAGTCTGTGGGTTGTAATAATGTCTGAAGAGATGGAGAGCCATATTGGCTATTGGTTTTTTTACCTGATGATATGTTGGTTTTATACCATCCATTTCTCAATTGCAGTGTACTGCTTGTTTCTCCTTGGTATGTTATTTAATCTTACTAATAGCTGTAGTTTATGGTAATATAGGTAGAGCATCCTGTCACTGAGTGGATTGCTGAAATAAATCTGCCAGCAGCACAAGTTGCAGTTGGGATGGGTATTCCTCTCTGGCAAATTCCAGGTATGGCTTTACCTGACCTTGATATCTCTTGAATGCTTTTCCTTGTTATTATATTTCACACTCCTTATGTTTATATGCTTCAATTAATCAGAAATTAGACGATTTTATGGGATGGAACATGGCGGAGGGTATGATGCTTGGAGAAGAACTTCAGTTGTTGCTACATCTTTTGATTTTGACAAGGCAGAGTCTACAAGACCGAAAGGCCATTGTGTAGCTGTCCGTGTAACAAGTGAGGATCCTGACGATGGTTTTAAGCCAACTAGTGGGAAAGTACAGGTTAGACTTTGAAAGTTTATGAGCATTCTCGCTCAACCATCTAAAATTCCTGATTATGGTGAACCTCTATTGAGATTGACAACATTGTGCAGGAGCTGAGTTTTAAAAGCAAGCCCAATGTGTGGGCTTACTTCTCTGTTAAGGTAAACTTTTATTGTGGAATTTTATATGAAGCTTATTGCAAGTGTGCAGTTAGTAATGAATGATGTTTTCATTTGCAGTCTGGAGGAGGCATTCATGAGTTCTCAGATTCTCAATTTGGTAAGTTTTAGCCGGTAGCATGGTATTTAAGTCACAAATTCCAATTGGAAGAAGCCGAGAACTAAATCTACACTTCACAAAAAAATGAATTCGGGTCTTTGTGAAGCTGCATTGAGAACCTAAAGATTTTTTTTTTTTTTCTTTTTGCACTTTTTGAATACTTTAAAAAATTCTTAGCGCTGTTTATAACCAAAGGTCCTAAGAAACTAGTTTTTTCCGATGGTCAGTCACACTTTTTCATGTACTTGTAATGGAATCCCAGTAGAAAGCTTCCATTAGAGCATCTTGTTTGGATTTAATGATTTTCGCTATCCAATCTGACTTTCCATGCATTCTGTTGACATAGAATAGTAAAACATGTGATATGATGACACCCATGAATGGGCCAGCATTTCTTCTTTTTGACTTGCCACCACCATTATTGTTACGAATGAAATATTTTAATACACGTAGCAGGCCACGTAGTGAGGATGGAACCTGCATAGGAAACAAAATATGTGTGATGCTCTAGACAGGACCCAAAATGCTACACTGTTGTCGAACTTATTGATGCATGGTGTGTTTTAATTGTATTTTGAATCTACGTATTGTTTTTTGGTGTGCATTTTGACTGTTGGAAAGTCTTTTGGGATCACGAATAACTATACACGATTTGATGAGATTATGAGAGTTGTTTGATTATTAATGTTGATTAAAAGATAAAAATAAACCAGTAGAAGTTGCCCCTTATCGATCTTTATTTCTAATGCCCATGCCTGGCTGTACTCAAGTCATTTAAATTGTTTGGAGGGCTCTATTTTGGGGAATCAAATCTCAGTAGTGTGCTTTTTTAGCATGTATTTTCTGGAATGTATATCTTTACATTTGCGGTAGCTGTTGCTAAAATATTATGTTATATCTTAACTCAGGACATGTTTTCGCATTTGGAGAATCCAGACCTCTAGCTATTGCAAATATGGTTCTTGGGCTGAAAGAAATACAAATTCGTGGAGAAATTCGTACCAATGTTGATTACACAATTGATCTTTTACATGTGAATTTTCTAACTTGTTGGCTGTCTGATTCCATTATGTAGCGATCCTTTTACCTCAAAAGCAGTTCTCCCCAAATTCAAGCTAACACAAGTTAAAGGTGTCATGCAGGCTTCAGATTATAGAGAAAATAAAATCCACACAGGTTGGTTGGACAGTAGAATAGCCATGCGGGTCAGAGCAGAAAGGCCTCCGTGGTATCTCTCTGTTGTTGGTGGTGCTCTATATGTAAGTATCTAAATTACATATGTGTGACAGTGTGTGGATTAAGCATCACTTACATTTTTTGCTTTGTGAATTTCAGAAAGCAGCTGCTAGCAGTGCAGCTGTGGTTTCAGATTATGTGGGTTATCTGGAAAAGGGACAAATCCCACCCAAGGTATTGACACTTTCCTCTGTACATATCCTGCTAAACTAATTATTATTGACACTAATGTCAGGTGATCCCAATTGCAGCACATATCACTTGTCAACTCGCAAGTGTCTTTGAACATTGAAGGAAGTAAATATACGGTATGTGTTGTGATGATGTCATGGTTCTGCATTATACACTGCTCTTCATATTACTTTATTTTCTTGAACTTATAGAATTAAATTATGTGTTCTGTTAACATTTTAAGAAACTGTTTTCAGATTGACATGATTCGAGGTGGACCTGGGAGCTACAGATTAAGGTTGAACGAATCTGAAATTGAAGCAGAGATACATACTTTACGTGATGGAGGTTTATTGATGCAGGTAAGAATTGTTTATTTTTTTTTTTGGTTGACACTCTCATTGTTATTTGTGATAAAGTAATTCTTGGGTGTACTTATACTTTGTTCTTTTTTTCACTCTCTCTTATTTATATAGAAATGAAAGACTTTGTATTACTAACAAATTTACTAACAAAGTTGGAGGAAGATGACTTTGTTATGATACTGGCCACTGAATTGAGAAAAGCAGGTTATCTAATGCTCTGCAAACAAAAAAATTATCAAATTGTGTTCCTAGTAACTGAGAGAGATTTGCCTTGGGGGTGTTTTCTGGTTAGAAGTTGTCTGTTGTGTGTTTTTGAAACTTAATGAAAGTAATTGTGTACTTCACTTTGTTACAGTTGGATGGAAATAGTCATGTTATATATGCCGAAGAAGAAGCAGCAGGAACTCGGCTTCTCATTGATGGAAGGACTTGTTTGCTTCAGGTGCCCAATTCTCCTTGTGCTAATGTTTTATATCAACTTTTTTTCTGCTTAAAGGGCGTGAAATTGATTAAGTATCTTTGTTGCATGCAGAATGATCATGATCCATCAAAGTTAGTGGCAGAGACACCATGCAAGCTGCTGAGATATTTGGTTTCAGATAGTAGTCATATTGATGCTGATGCACCATATGCAGAGGTTGAGGTCATGAAGATGTGCATGCCGCTTCTTTCACCAGCTTCTGGGGTCATCCATTTGAGAATGGCTGAAGGTCAAGCAATGCAGGTACATACTATTCCAACTAGTAAAAATCTTCTATATTTAATAGTTATTAAAAAGTCACCTTCATTGTAGGCTGGTGAGCTTATAGCAAGGCTTGATCTAGATGATCCTTCAGCTGTAAGAAAAGCTGAACCTTTCCATGGGAGCTTCCCGATCCTCGGGCCTCCAACTGTAATTTCTGGTAAAGTTCATCAGCGATGTGCTGCAAGTTTAAATGCAGCTCGCATGATTCTTTCTGGTTATGAACATAACATTGATGAAGTAAGTATTCTCTTGCCTGTAATAATCAATATTAGAATTTTAGGTAATGTAGTTAATCGTAACTTTTTCCTGTCTCTCTTACTGGCATCCTTTTTACACTTTGAAATATAGGCTAATAATTTTCCAATATCAAAAATTTGATTGTCTTATCAATAAATTTGTCATTTACTTTAGGTAGTGCAAAATCTGCTCAACTGTCTTGATAGTCCTGAACTCCCTTTCCTTCAATGGCAAGAGTGCTTGGCTGTTTTGTCAAACCGCCTTCCCAAAGATCTGAAATATGAGGTGAATGTCCAACCTAGGGCTTCAATCTGTGGCTGCTCACTGGTTTTAGACTTCTATTTTCATCTGATTTTTCCTTGATCTGTAAAACTATATCAGTTGGAATCAAAATGTAAGGAGTTTGAGGGAATTTCAAGTACCCAGAATGTTGACTTCCCTGCCAAACTATTACGAGGTGTCATTGAGGTGAGATCTTTATCTTATAATCTTCATTCTTGAAACTAATATATTCTTGGAGTTCCAATATACTAAGGGCACATGCTTTTTCCTGAAGGCACATCTGGCATCCTGCTCTGACAACGAAAGAGGGGCCCAGGAAAGGCTTGTTGAGCCTTTGATGAGTCTTGTGAAGTCTTATGAGGGTGGAAGAGAGAGTCATGCCCGTATCATTGTTCAGTCACTTTTTGAGGAGTATCTGTCAGTTGAAGAATTATTTAGTGATAACATACGGGTAATTTTCTCCGTACAAATCATGAGTTATACTATGTTCACATGAAATTGCAGATATGATGTCCTGATTATTTGGAATTGCTAGCACAACTCTTGTTTGCATCCTGATAAAGATTTTAATCAAAGCACAGCTGGAGTATTATTTACTCTATTCTATCTTTAGTCCTCTTCGTCTCTTTAAATCCTTTGTCTTTCTAAAAGTTTTTCCATTTAGATTTGTCTGACTGACTCCAGTTTCTCCTCTGTAGTTTTATGTGAAAGGAACTCCTATTTGACGATCCCTATGATCATATTTCTTAGGTTTTCCAATGCATTCTTGGCTTGTGTGTACATCAATATAATTAACAAGTTATAGTTTTGCGTGCAAAACATTATGGCTGTTCTCTTATTTTGAATCTCAGTAAAATTTGATGTAATGCAGTTGATTGGTCAATGTACTCCAAATATGGTCTCCGGGCCACTTATAATTAATACTCAAAGAAGCCAAAGCATAAAAATTTTGGTTGATAACTCTACAAGTTTGATATATATTTTGTTGAAGGAGTTTGTAATTTTTTTCCCTCTCTAGGCTGATGTAATTGAGCATCTTCGACTTCAGTACAAGAAAGATCTATTAAGGGTTGTGGATATTGTGCTTTCTCATCAGGTATGGATTTTTATAACACGCTCTTTGTCTGTTCAATTCTCAATTCCTTGTCGCTTTTTCCTTCTCATAGAAAATATTGTACCAGAATTATGTATATTTGTTGGCCTGCAGGGAGTCAGGAGTAAGAATAAGCTGATCCTACGACTGATGGAACAACTGGTATACCCCAACCCTGCTGCATACAGGGATAAACTTATACGGCTTTCAGCACTCAACCATACGAACTATTCTGAGGTTGGCTATTGCACCTACTTGATCAATTTAACTTGATTCATATAATTTTCTAAATGCGATTCTGTTGTTCATTTTTTTGTTTCATTTTCAAGATCCACACGAAACCAACTTATAGAAATTTTGCTGTCTATTTTCAGTTTATCTTCTCTTCATGTCACTTTGTCATGATTGTTTTTCTTTTCTCAACTTAATTTTGTTTCTTACATTTTGAGAAACAATGCAGTTGGCATTGAAGGCAAGTCAACTGCTGGAGCAAACCAAACTGAGTGAACTTCGTTCAAGCATTGCTAGAAGTCTATCTGAATTGGAGATGTTCACAGAAGATGGAGAACATATGGATACTCCTAAGCGGAAAAGCGCTATCAACGAAAGAATGGAGGATCTTGTGAGTGCTCCTTTAGCTGTTGAAGATGCACTTGTTGGTCTGTTTGACCACAGTGATCACACCCTTCAAAGGCGGGTAGTTGAGACATATGTTCGTAGGCTATACCAGGTATAACAGCTTGACTATTTAAGTCTCTGCTAATTCTACTTCCAGGAATCTGCTCATCTTTTAACCCTTTCTGTTTGTCATCAGCCCTATCTTGTGAAGGGGAGTGTCAGGATGCAGTGGCACAGATCCGGTCTTATTGCCACATGGGAGTTCTTGGAGGAGCATATTGAGAGAAAGAATGGGTCTGAAGATCAAATTTCTGATAAATTGTTGGTGGAGAAACATAGTGAGAGGAAATGGGGAGCCATGGTTATTATCAAATCTCTTCAACTTTTGCCAGCAATTATTAGTGCTGCACTAAGGGAGACCACTCATAACCTTAATGAGTTAATTTCAAAAGGATCTGTAGAACCAGCTAGTTATGGTAATATGATGCATATTGCACTGGTTGGCATCAACAATCAGATGAGCTTACTTCAGGATAGGTATTCATGCTGTCTTTGCTATTTCACTTGCATTCCATTCTGTTATGAATTATTGCAGTTGCCGGTGAACCCTGGCTGATACACTTGCAATCTGTAACTTGTTTAGTAAGGAACACAAAGTTTAGTAAAGGTTCATTTGTAAGAACTAGTCAATAATTAGCAATTAAACTATATCTGTTTGGTCCAAATTTGTTTTTTTATTTTTAATCCAAAACCTAATTGGCATTACTTTGTTCTTTGGAAAGGAATTCTGATTCTAATGTGACATTTAGGAAAGGAATTCTGATTGTAACAACATCCCTTCTTGATAGCTTTGTTCTTTGGCTCTTTGCAGTGGCGATGAGGATCAGGCTCAAGAGAGAATAAACAAATTAGCCAAAATACTTAAAGAGCAAGAAGTAGGCTCCAGTCTACGTACTGCAGGTGTTGGGGTGGTTAGCTGCATCATTCAAAGAGATGAAGGGCGGGCTCCAATGAGGCACTCATTTCATTGGTCGTCAGAAAAGCTCTATTATGAGGAAGAGCCTTTATTGCGTCATCTAGAACCTCCTTTATCCATCTATCTTGAACTGGTTTGTATTCTACTGTTTTGAGTTCCTTCATTCAGTTCCATGAAAGAAAAAACAAAAAATGAAATTCCTCGTGCATCGTTTATGTAAAATTTTTTGTTATTATTATTATTATTTTGTGTTTATCCAGGACAAGCTCAAAGGTTACCAAAATATACAATATACTCTATCTCGGGATCGACGGTGGCATTTATACACTGTTGCAGACAAGCCAGTACCTATACAGAGGATGTTCCTTAGGACTCTTCTAAGGCAGCCCACAACAAATGAAGGGCTTGTATCATATCCAGGACAGTTTTTGGAAACAAATTGTGCCCATGCTATGTCATTTACTACAAAGAGTATTTTGAGGTCTTTAATGGCTGCAATGGAGGAGTTAGAACTTAATGTGCACAATGCTAGAGTCAAGTCCGACCATGCTCATATGTACCTTTGTATATTACGCAAACAACAAATTTACGATCTTGTGCCATTCTCCAGGTACTTGCTATGTTTTTCTCTCTCTCTTTTTTTTTTTTTTTACCTATGCATAAATTTGCCTGTTTCTTACATTTGAGTTGTTTGTAGGAGAGTTGATGTAGACACTGGGCTAGAAGAAGGTGCTGTTGAGTCAATATTGGAAGAAGTGGCTCGTGATATACATGCAACTGTTGGTGTGAGAATGCATCGGTTAGGTGTGTGTGAGTGGGAAGTGAAGCTTTGGATGGCATCTTCTGGGCAAGCGAATGGTGCTTGGAGGGTGGTTGTTACAAATGTGACTGGTCACACCTGTACTGTACATGTAAGTGTATTTATTCTCTGAAGGGAAAGGTTATCCACCTAGCAAACCTTTTTCTGTTAATGAGTGTTTAGGTCTTGCTGATTACTCATTTAATAAATCAGTCACAGAGCCATTACTAATGAGTTAACAATGGAAAATAATTTTTGAACATCAGTTAGCATATTTAAGTAGTATAACATGGTAGTGCCTCCATGAGGACTCCTACTGAATAGTGAAAATTTATACTGCCACCCATCAGTTTTCCCCAGTGCTATTCAGCTGGATGCTTGATCTTTTGGCATTAAGGGATTCTGAAGAAAAGAGGCTGCTGGAAGCATACCTTTAAATTAAACTGACATTTCTGATCCATTCCGGAGGCAGATTCTTCTGTGTCATAGTAATATACTTCTTTTGTATCCTACAAATGAAGAGAAGAAGTGTATAAGAAAGTATTAGATAGGACTGCGAAAGTTGAATAATGTGCATAATGTATAGTAGGTAAATATAGTTTTGGGAGTTCCTCCTTGATCGTGCGCCAGTTGGAAGTCCAGGTAGTGATACCTAGAAAGGTTAGGTGATGATACTTTTATTTGTAGGCTGCCTTCCATATAATCTGTCATCTTGATGAATGTGTTATAATCCATATTTATGTTAATGGTCAATATAACATGCAGATATATCGAGAACTAGAAGATACCAGTAAACACAGAGTAGTCTACCATTCAATCTCTGTACAGGGTCCTCTACATGGTGTAGAAGTGAACGCTCAATATCTGTCTTTGGGAGTTCTAGATCGGAAACGTCTTTTGGCCAGGCAAAGCAACACTACTTACTGCTATGATTTTCCATTGGTGAGCACTCTTGTATTACTTACTGCAATAACAATGATGTTTTATTGTGGGTGAACATATACAGAACAACAGCTAAAATTTTGACGATGGGGGAAATGTTGTTTGCAGGCATTTAGGACAGCATTGGAGCAGTTATGGGCCTCCCAGATCCCAAATACAGACAAACCCAAGGATAACGTGCTTCTAAAAGTCACAGAACTCAAATTTGCTGATGATAAAGGTTCCTGGGGTACTCCTCTTGTTCCTGTTGAGCGTTCACCAGGATTCAATGATGTTGGTATGGTGGCCTGGTGTATGGAAATGTGTACTCCTGAGTTTCCATTTGGAAGGACTATTTTAATTGTTGCAAATGATGTGACATTCAAGGCTGGATCTTTTGGTCCTAGAGAGGACGCGTTCTTCCTTGCGGTAACCGATCTTGCTTGTGAAAAGAAACTGCCTTTAATCTATCTAGCAGCAAATTCCGGTGCCCGTATTGGGGTAGCTGTGGAAGTAAAAGCCTGCTTTAAAATCGGTTGGTCTGATGAATCCAACCCTGAGCGGGGTATGCAATATGTATATCTAACTCCTGAGGATTATGCTCGGATTGGAACATCTGTTATAGCACATGAAATAAAGCTGAATAGTGGAGAAAGCAGGTGGATTGTAGATAGCATTGTTGGGAAGGAGGATGGACTAGGGGTTGAGAACTTAACTGGCAGTGGGGCCATTGCTGGTGCATATTCCAGGGCGTACAAGGAAACATTTACCCTGACATATGTGACTGGAAGAACTGTAGGAATTGGTGCTTATCTTGCTCGGCTTGGGATGCGCTGCATACAAAGACTTGATCAGCCCATAATTCTTACTGGTTTCTCAGCATTAAACAAACTCCTTGGCCGGGAGGTTTACAGCTCCCAAATGCAACTTGGTGGACCTAAAATTATGGCCACTAATGGGGTTGTTCATCTAACAGTTTCAGATGATCTTGAAGGTGTTTCAGCTATTCTGAAGTGGCTTAGCTACGTTCCTCCCCATGTTGGTGGCGTGCTTCCCATTACAAGTCCCTTGGATCATCCAGATAGGCCTGTTGAGTATTTCCCTGAAAACTCATGTGATCCTCGTGCTGCTATCAGTGGTACTTTGGATAGTAGTGGCAAGTGGATTGGGGGCATTTTTGACAAGGACAGTTTTATTGAAACTCTAGAAGGATGGGCAAGGACAGTTGTAACTGGAAGGGCAAGGCTTGGAGGAATTCCTGTAGGAATTGTTGCTGTTGAGACACAGACGGTAATGCAAGTAATACCTGCTGACCCTGGACAACTTGATTCCCATGAAAGGGTGGTCCCTCAAGCTGGGCAAGTATGGTTTCCTGATTCTGCAAGCAAGACGGCCCAAGCATTGATGGATTTCAACAGGGAAGAAATCCCACTTTTCATTCTTGCTAACTGGAGAGGCTTTTCAGGTGGGCAGAGGGACCTTTTTGAAGGGATCCTTCAGGCTGGATCAACCATTGTTGAAAATCTTAGAACATACAAACAGCCTGTTTTTGTCTACATCCCCATGATGGGTGAGCTCCGTGGTGGGGCATGGGTGGTTGTGGACAGCCGGATCAACTCAGACCATATTGAAATGTATGCCGATCGAACAGCTAAAGGCAATGTTCTGGAGCCTGAAGGGATGATTGAGATCAAATTCAGGACAAAGGAGCTACTAGAATGCATGGGTAGGCTTGACCAACAGCTTATCAATCTGAAAGCAAAACTTCAGGAAGCCAAGAGCGATACGGTCCCAGCAACGGTTGAATCTCTGCAGCAGCAAATAAAAGCTCGTGAGAAGCAGCTTTTGCCAGTGTACACTCAGATAGCCACCAAATTTGCTGAACTACATGATACCTCCCTAAGGATGGCTGCGAAAGGAGTAATTAGACAAGTTGTGGACTGGGGTAGATCTCGGGCTTTCTTCTACAGAAGATTGCACCGGAGAATTGCTGAAAGCTCTCTTGTCAAGATGGTGATAGATGCCAGTGGTGACCATCTATCACGTAAAACTGCCATCGATCTGATCAAGGAATGGTTTTTGGATTCTGATATTGCTCTAGGCAAAGAAGATGCCTGGGCGGATGATGAAGCTTTCTTTACATGGAAGGATGATACCAGAAATTATGAGAAAAAGCTACAAGAGTTGCGGGTCCAGAAGGTGTTACTTCAATTGACAAACATCGGCAATTCACCTTCTGATTTGCAAGCTCTACCACAAGGTCTTGCCGCACTTCTAAGTAAAGTAAGTCATCCAATAAATCATTTCTTGTTATTACAGCTTTCTGCTTTAAATCCTTACAAGTTTTGAGATAATTATTTGAATCCAATGCAGGTGGACCCATCAAGACGAGAGCAATTAATTAGTGAAATTTGCAAGGTGCTCTGCTAGGATATTTGTACTCCCAGATTCAAGATTTTGGTTCCCCAATCTGGTCCCATTGTTATATGTTGCTAGCTGGACCTTATCAGATGTTGATCAGCTAATTTCCACTTAAGACACTGGTGGCTGTTGAACAAATCTGCCTCCTTGTTTGAAATTAGCCTGTTTACTGTCGTTGTGTAAATTCTTAGTCTGTTATTGCTATTGTTATTGTTAGGAAAAGTGAAATCAGGCCCTTTGTGGGCAGTTGTCCTTTTCTTGTTATCTACATAATTTTTGTAATAATCTCTGAAATAGTGAATTTATTTTCAAATAAATGAAAAATCACCAGGCTCTTGTGAGAGTTGCATGTATTTCTGGATTACATAAATCATGAAATAATACACAATCAAGTTGTTGATGATTTGAGTTTCTTTCCTTTGGCCTTTCTTTTCAATTCTTGGCGCTTCATTTTCTCCTTGCATTGTCTCCTCTTGGTCTCCTCGTGAGCTTCTTTTCTCTTCTCCCTGTCTCGCTCTTGTTTCCTCTTTATCTCTTCCTTTTCCTTCCTCTCTTTCTCTTTCTCTTTTAACTTGGCTTTCTTTCTTTTCTCTATCTCCTTCAACTCTTCCTTTGTCAGTTGTCTTTTGATGTTTAAACACATTTTGATTGCAACCAAGTTTGACCTGAAGCATGAAGCAATTGTATGTAATTATATATATAGGCAGTAAATGTGTTGTTTTGATTGGTTTGTATTTGAGTGTGTAAAAGCCGTCCGAGTCGTTTTCCTCAACATGCAAAGTGCCTGTCGTATTATTGATTGCCGTCCAAAAGGCCAAAGGGCAGTAACAATTTTCATTATCTTTTCGGTAAATCTTATAAGAGACAAAGACACCACAAGAGACTGGAGAGTCTGTTGTTTTTGTTTTTTTATTTTGTAATGTTTTGGTTTCCCAACTTTTTTTTATCTTTGTAGAGTGACATCAAGATTCAGAAGCCAATCACGTGATGCATGTCTCCATTTGTTTACATCGGAAATTAAAAACTTGGGACAACGGTCAAAGTAAAAAATGACTCAAAAATAAAAAAAGCAAATGCATGGAACATTTGTGCTCCAAAATAATGTTCGGAATATTTGTTTTCTAAATCATTAAAATTTGGATAAAATTACCCTTTGAAAAATAAAATACTAAATACTAACTTCTACATTTTTTCCACCTCCGGACATCTAATATCTTCTTCAACGAAATCCCACTCTTTTTTTGGTCCGATATTTCTCTTCCTTCTTTTTTTCTCCTTCTCCTTCTTATAAAATAATGTTTTGAATGTGTTCCAAATCATTAAAATTTGAACCATATCGCCCTTTAAATAAATACTAACTTCTCATTCTCTTCCATTTTTAGTCATCCTCTCCGAGGTAATGTAATAATCATATCGATAGAAATAACATTGGTATATAATGCGGTGGTGATATCAGTGGTTAATGATGCCGCCAGTTGAACAATGATGCTTCATGTTTCAAGCAAGGGAAAAATTTTCAGTTACTTGATGGAGGTGGTCAACGAGGAGGGGCAATAAGGTTGCGTTCTATAAGGGTAGTTTAGGTATTTGGGTCATTTCTGAAAAATTTTTCACTTGAGGTAATCGTGCAATTTGCTTTATTTGAGGGGGTAACTTTACTGATAACTTTCGGTTTTATAAATTTAAATTGTTGTTTCCTTTTTGTCAAGTTTTATATTGTTATATGCATTTTCTGAACTCATCAAATGAACTGGTAAAAGTATGATAAAAGTCCATTAAGTCGACCCAATACAAAAGCCCGATAGATAAGATTCAGTTATCAACCTCAAGCCCAATAAACTCTACAGCTCGCACCAGCGAGCTCGCATCACATTATTCACAGATCGCTATGTAGTTCATTCAATGCATAGCTTGCTACTCAGCGAGGTCCAGCTCGAGATCGCTCAAGGCAGTGAACAGCTCGCTTAGTGGTCAATTAATACTAAATCTTCCAGAATAGACAGTTACCCGATTTGATCATAATTCTCTCGCCAGAAACGGAAGTTAATTAAAATTTGAACTCAGTCAACGTGATCTTGAGATTTACGGAGCAGTTACCTGATTTAGCTCCAACTGATCAGGAAACATAATTAATTTGTGATTCTTTTCCTATTTTATCTCTTCCTAATTTGTAACGTCTCTCTCCCTATAAATAGAGACTAAATTCATTGTAACAGACATCTAAATAATAATATACTGTCACTCTGCAGGATTGTTGAGAGACAGTCGTGGACATAGGCACATTCGCTGAACCACGTAAAATCTGTGTGTTATTTCTGTTCTTGATCTTCTTTCTTTTGTTTTGTTCTTGGTTTTTGTGCCGTTTCATATTGATTGTAAGTACTGGACATTAAATTCTCGTCAACCACAAAATCACGTCGACATATATAGACAAACAAAAGGTAGATGTTTAGATTTATAAGTAAATGCAAAGTTTTACATAGACAGACAAAAGGTGGATGTTTAGATTTATAAGTAGATGACTTATCATTCTCAGTTGTTTTGTATAGACAGACAAAAGGTGGATGTTTAGATTTATAAGTAGATGACTTATCATTCTCAGTTGTTTTGTAGTAGCAATCTATTTTAAGGATTAGAAGCGCACTTGCAAATTGTTTTATCAAGAGAACACATGGTGGCTGATATGGTAAATGCCATCGATGGCAATCGAGGCCAGAGGAGGTGTATTGTCCTCCAGTGGAGCGAGGGTGGAGTCAAGATTTTGGTTTTGACGGGTCCAAAGAAAAATTTAATTTTAAATTAATACAAATTAAATGCACTAATATTTAAAAAATAAGTTATTAAAATAAAACTTAAACATCTATTATAATGGTAATAAAAATTAATATATAAATAAACATTGGATTTGTGAATAAATTAAAATAATAATTATATAAAACATCTATTCTTTTTCTTAAAAAATCCTATATAAAATAATTATTAAGTTATCAATCTAAAGAAAAGTTAGTTCTATATTGAGTCAAATAATTTGCCCCCAAGAAATAAATAAGCTATACATAATATAAATTAAGGGTGGGTATAAAACATGTGATTCGAACCGAACCAACCCACCCTGAAGGTGTTCGGTTTGGGTCACATATTTTGTGCAAGCATGTTTGGTTCGTAACCTAGAAAAATTAGGCGTTTCTCAGATCAGTTCAATTCTGAATACCCAGAATTGAGTCGTCTAGAGAAATTGACCCTTTAAAGGCACGTGTATAATTTCGTATGTGACCTATATAAACTCCAACCTAACAAAGTTCCTATTTTCTTCTTTTTTGCGCAGCCGCCCACCAGCTCAACTTGTTCACTCATTTTCTTTTTCATCTCTCATCTCAACTGTATCGCCTTTATCACTGTTGCCGTGAATCTCTCATCTCTCATCTCAATCTCGTCGCCTCTTGTTTGATGTTTGTTGTTTCATTTGGGTAAGTTTTATGGTTTCATTGGTTTGTCGTTTCATTTAGTATTTCAGTTGTTTTGTCGTTCACCAACCTCACTCATCCATTCTTTAATTTTAATTTTTGGTTTTTTTTTATTTTTTTATTCATATCAAAGTGATGGAAAGGAAAAGATCTTTTTTACGTATCCAACAAATTTGTCAACTTTTCTGAAAATGATATAAAAAGGAACGTCTTTTTTAACAACAGAAAAACAATCCTCTAGTAATTTATATAATTTTTTTTTTTTTTTTGAGAACTTGTAATATCATTAAACATCCTAGAAATGAGAACCAAACTTACAGACCAAACATCACAGAAATGGGAACAAAGCAACATACATCCCAGGCACCCACCAAGATGAAATACAACATAATAAGCGCACTTGCCTAGAAGAAACCAAGCATCCGGCCAAGAGCAGATACAAAACGAGAGGCACACATGACCAGAACCCAAACAGGGAAAGAAACAGCAAGGCCAGAACGACAGTCCTGTTCTTCCCAATCAAAGAAAACAGAACGTCCCTAACACTGGCCAAATACAAAAACCAAAACATCTGAAAAAACATAAAATGACTAACAATAAACTTGAAATAAAACCAGCTGCAACACAATATAAACAATACAAAACAGCCTCCTAACACCAAAAACAGCATCGGTTGCGCTGGAAGATCCAAGGCTCTCCACTGTAATCGGCCATCCAGGAAGCAAGTGTTGACCACCAATCTTCTATCAAACTCCACGAGCCATCAGCCTACTATCTTGACAAAAGTGGGTTTCGATGGCTAGATCTAAATGATCTAAACCCAGCCCGTTGAAACCCAATACCCCTACCATAACCCACAAAGGGGAAGGGAAAACGGGAAAGAACCTCGACCATGGCTCTGCAGTAGATCCGAACTAACTATCTATGGAGTTTTTAAGGGTTAGATCCAGAAAATCTCTGGATCCAGCCCTTAAAAACCCCAAAAACTGAAGGAGATTGCCGAGAGGAAGAGGAAAAGTAAAAAATGGTGAAGAACGACTCTCAGAAACTCACAGATCTACCTAGAGATACAACTGGGAAGAGAGCCTCTCTCTCTAGGAGGTTTCTAGAGAGAGACTCAAACCCAGACTGGCTGCAACAAACTTATATAATAATTGGAGTTACACCAATTAAGAAAAAAGAAACAACTTAAACAAGGAATTAATAAAAAGAACTGAAGTTTTACAAAGTAGAACCAAAGGAATTGACCCAAATTGAACCGAACCAAATGTATTTGGCTTTGGTCAATTCTTCCCCCTAGAATCACAATGTTCAGTTCTCCATATTGAGAACCAAGCATTGATCAGTCCAGTTCGGTTCCAACAAGAACCAAACAGAACCCCTATATACCCACTCCTAATACAAGTGTAAAAGAGTTGTGGAAACAATGATAAGATGAACAAAAACTATAGCATGCATTTACGCGCATCATTAGCCTACTAAACATTGGATGAAAAAAGTTTTTATCAAAAGTTTCGTATATACTACACTTCAGGTTCAGGACCATCCTGTTGGGAAGATTGCTGCTACAATCTCGACAAGAACTCTAATGAAACAATGCAAAATTTTGGTGATTTACATGACTTTGAAGAAATATTATCTATTTACCAATACAAAACTTGCCAAAAATGTTGGTCAAAATCTCTTCAGAGATGTCTTCTCCACTTATCTGGCCAAGGGCTAACGCAGCATCCCTCAAATCGATAGTCCAAAAATCTAGAGGCATTTCCTCCTCTATTGATGATTTCAACCTTACAAATGCCTCCTTGGTCCTCACCAGCTGCTCACACTGTCTCTGAAAATTTAGGACATATAAAACAGTCATAATCCACATCCACTACCAACCTCTACTCATAACGCTCAATTTATTGGCTCCTAAGACAACTGATGATGTGTGAAAATAAGCTTAAAAAGCCAAAGAATGAATTTACATTCATAACGTCACTAACCTGGTTAACAGTCCACTTCCGACCCCCCACAGGTACCTGGTTGAGACCCACAATCTCCGAAATTGCTTTCTCCAAATCTTGTATTCCTTGACCAGTGACAGCACAGGTAAAAACATGCTTACTAAAAGAACAGCTTTCTCTATTTATCCACTCAGTGAAGGCCGATGGAGCACAGTCCATTTTGTTGACCACAAGAATCATTGGGGTAGAAAATTCAGTTGACTTCTGCAATTCCAAAGGGAAACATATTACAACATGAACTCTTGATAGAAGTTCTATTAACAGACAGAAAAATGGAAAAAATGGATACATCAGTATGATCTTAACATGACAAATAAAAAGGCCAACAGGAGTAGCTACACATATAACACTGAGGGTTGGGTCATACCTTATTGGATTGAATCCTGTCCAAAAGTTTAGTATCTTCTGAAGTCCACCCATCAACTGCACTCACTGTCATGATGATTACATCAGCACCCAGAGCTACAGCTTCAGATCTCTCTACACCTGTAAGGATAGGATTAAATTGGTCTATCCAGGAACAACCATCGCATATCTTAAATCACTAGGCGATACAACTGTGAGTTGTGACTGTAAGTAGGACAGGTAATATCTTCAAAGTGATGCTTTCTCATCTATACATGAATTCAGTTCAAAACTTTTCCAAATTATCACATCTGACTGTAAACTCTAATTCTATAATCCATGAAACTTTTCAATCTATAAAAGACACAAGTTTAAATTGAGTTTGTGCCTTTCATAGACGCCAGATCAGTCAATTAAAATTGGCTAGCATATTAGCAAAGAAGTTTTGACAAATATACACAGATATGTCATTTATGACCAATATATAATTATCAAATAGCTCATTTATTGGTTCTCAATATACCTTTAACTAAAACGATGGTATACGTCAAAATAAATTAAAATAGCTGGGAAACATAGTAAACTTGTTTCAGATTTCATGAGGAATAGCTCATTAATTCTTGATGCTAAAGCCAACTTTGTTCCATTAGAAGAGCTGGTAATCATGATTTGAGGTGTTTGGTTCGTCTTTCTTGTTTTACAATACTCAACTTAAGCATATTACAAAATCAACCTAATGCACAGAGGGCATTTACCAATCTTCTCCACAATGTCATCAGTTTCTCTGATGCCTGCTGTATCAAGAAGTGTAACAGGCACACCACATACTGTTACACTGGCTTCAACCACATCCCTAGTTGTTCCAGCAATCTCTGTAACTATTGCCCTCTCACTCTACACGCTAAAAATAAATCATGGATTCAGTAAGGCACTGTGCACACTCTAAACAAGTAAAATGAGAAATTGAAAGAAGAATTTGAAGGGTTGAGACCACTTTAAGCTTTCATGTCAATTACAAATTTATTGTATCACTTTGTTGAAGAAAAAAAAGGTCTACCTAAATTATCAAAATCCTAGTGCCATTTTCATCCTGGCCAATGAAAATGATGATTGAAAAATTACGAGCCAAATTACAATTTTACGAAATTATTGCCAGAAAATTCATCTAAAAATTGATATGCATGCCAAAAAGTAACTAGTGACTCCCTAGCAAGGTAGAAAAGGTATAAATGCAACATACTTTGCTCCAAGCATTAAGGAGGCTTGACTTCCCAACATTTGGACGGCCAACAATTGCTATCTGCAAGATTTTGAATAAGAGAATCATAAAAAGTGCCCATATAGATATATAATTAGATAAAAAGAGGTTGCATAAGGCAAGTAAACTAACTTTAAAATTCCAGGCCATTTTATCTCTAGCATAAAATAATATTACAAAAAGCAATTGTGTAACACTGAAATTTAAGCATGATAGAACAAAGTTCCACTAAATTAAGAAAGGTTGTGTAGCTAATGATTGCTGTAAATGTCAGGTTATAAGAGGATCTGACTAATTAATCATGTTTACGCTATCAATTTGTTGATTAAATTCAAATTTATTTAAAATGCTTATAAGAAAAAATGAGTTTAACCCACAATGACACATCAAAAAGGTGCTTAGGTGACAGCTATGAGTATAGCACTACACATCAGCTTCACGCCATGCGATAACAAGAAAGTCCTATCCCTCACACATTCAAGGAAGGTTTCAGATAATTTCTCAAAGTTTATACCTGTAATCCAGATTGCAGAAGTTTGTCATAATTTGCAGTCTCCAGTGCATTTTGTACATCTTCTGACATGCTCTGAATTTTATCCATGATCAGGTTCAAATCTAGAGGAGGCATCTCATCATCAAAATCTAAGCGAGCCTCAATCTCAGTTAGCAACTCAATGCACTGTGCTCTCAGTGATTTAACCAAAGAGGAGAAGCCTCCCTGTCAGCACAACAAATTATTTAGTACTCTTACATGCAATAACTAAAATAGGAAAAGTACTGCATACTTGGAAGTCTAATTAAGGTAATGCACAGGTCTATCAAACTGTGAAATTATAGCTGTAACATATAAATTCAGAAAAGAAAACATGCCTGAATTCCTGCCAATGCTGCATCTGCAGCAGCCATGGACTTAGCTGAAATTAATTTTTCAACATTTTCAGCCTGGGATAGGTCTACACGGCCATTGAGAAAGGCACGGAGGGTGAACTCACCTGGAAAGCAAACAAAAAACAAAAAGTTCTTCATGTGCTTCAACATGCACATAGACATATTTTGCAGCTGAGGAAAGTCTAAGCATTTATTTAAGAAAGGTACAGAGAACAACAAAACTTTGTGGAGTTGACATTCAACTGCTGCTTATAACAACTAACAAAATAATTCATTCAGTAGCCAAATCTTTTACTGTGTGCGTCCTGTAAAACCTCGGCTAGTAGTACATAGGTTAAAATCCTAAATCAACCATATGCAACACTATCCATATGCTCATATGAGTAACATTCAGATCAAACTTAAATCTTCTTAAATAACATCTAAATCGATCAACAAAGATATATTACTACAAGCTTATGCATTTAATGAAATTGTGAGTAGAGACACCAACATTATACTCTTTTGCGAAGGAGAAAATAACAAGAAACAAATTATAAATACCAAAACATAGTTAGCTATCCATTGGTGGCATACAAACAAACTCATATCACTCAGACTTGGTTCCAAGATTGTATAACTGACAAAAAAACTAATAAGCAAGAAACCTGGTTCAGCAAGGCTCGCTCCAGCTTCTAAACAAGCTCGTAACACACGACGCAAGCACACTTCACTGCCATGACATTGAAGCTCAACCACATCTTCTCGAGTGTAAGATCTCGGGGCCAACATGGGTACAGCTAAAACCTTAAACAAATTAAGAAAACAAATAGATAATCACTACTCCAACAACAGCAAGCAGAAGTAAATAAAACAAAGTACTAGTTCAAAACTCAAGCGACCAGTTTTCCACTCATTTTCTCCATTAATTTAACATATCAAATATTAACTATAGTTAGAACAAATAATATAACAGAATGAAAAAACATGGGTCTATACGTACCTCATCAACAACATTCCCTTGACTATCTAATACGACACCGTACTCTACAACATGACTGGTGGGTTGCCACGAAGTCTTGGTCTTGTTTTTCTTCAGTGGTCTAAAGAGGCGTCCAACGATGTCCACAGCTGAGGGTCCTGACAATCGTACGATGCCCACAGCACCAGGTGGACCACCCATTGAAGTCACGATGGCCGCTATTGTGGTCGACCTCGCAGCAGCCTTCTCTTCAGTGCCGCCTTCGACACCAACCAAGCGCTCGTCTTTTTTGAAAACCAACGTGTTATCTGCGCCAAAACAAAACAAAATGAAAGAGAGAAAAGAGAGAATTTTCATTCCAAAAAGGAAAAAAATAAAAAAATAAACCTTTAGAAATGGCGTGGTGGTTGGGGGTTTTGGGTTTGGGAGAGGAAGAGAAATGAAAGGAAAGATTTATGGACGTGGGTTTGTAGAGTTTGGGTTTATGGAATAGAAGTGAAGGTCTGGAGAGTAGCAAGGGTCGGTGGAGATGGGTGATGATTGAACGGAGTGACGGCAGCGAAGCCATGACCTTTAACAACTACTTCACTATCCACTCCCCTCCCCTATCCTTCTTTTATTTACTACAATAAATTCCAAGTGAGGGAAATTATATAATGATCATCTTCTTCTTGTTATTTATTTATGGGACTGGGACAACAGTGATCTGAAAATGTAGGGAGTTAACGATAAAGTCACACATCTATTATTTTTTACATTTGAATCATAAACATCCTTTCACAGTAAGTATTTAACTAGTCATGATAATTACCATTGACACGATTAATGAGATCATGCCTCCATAACTAATCATTTGATTCAAAAATAATTTTTTTTTTAGTGATGATTTCACTAGTCATAGAAGCTTTTACCACCATGACTAGTGACAATATTGTCATGACTAGTCATTTGGTTCAAAAATAGGGTTCTTATGACTAACAATCAAATGCTGATTTACAATACTTTGACAACGAGGGTTTCACTAATCATGACAACTATTGTTGCCATGACTAATCATTTGACTTAAAACAATCCTTTTTTAGTGATGATTTCACTAATCATGATGGCTTATATTTTTATGATTAACGATATAATACTGCTATGACTAGCTATTTCATTCAAAAACAAGATTGTCATAACTAACAACACAATGTTGTATATTCTCTTTGATTCAAAAACATGTTTTTATTTCTTATCTCAAAAAAAAAAAAAAAAAAAACATGTTTTTTCAATGAGGATTTCATAGTCATGGTTTATTACCACGACTGTTATTACTAGTCTTTGATTCAAAAATCAGTTTTTCCAACAAGTTTTTCATTATTCATAGCAGCTTTTGTTGCCACAACTAATGACACTATGTTAGAGTACATTTGGAATCGTTTTTACAATGGTGTTTTTGAAAATTATTTTAAAAAAAGAAAACCATATTTTCAAAATGATGTTTTTAAAAACATAATGTGTTTGGTAAAATTTATTAAAAGTTGTTTTTTTAAAACAAAAGTTAATATAAATGTATTTGGTATTATTTGTTAAAATAAATAAAATAGTTGTTTGGATGAAAACGTAATAATTTGTTTTGAAATATGTTTTAAAAATGGTGAAAATCATATATATATTTTACTTTTTAATTATAATATTCAAAAAGATGTTTTCCATTTTAAAAAACACATTTTACATATCACCAAACACTTTACTTTCACTTTATATTTTTTTTAAAAATTAAAAAACCATTTTAAAAAATACATACAAACTTCACCTTAGTTTCTTGTCAAAAGGATATTTTTGTTTCATCACATATTTTTATGACTTAAATGTTAAAAAAATAAATGTTAATAATAATGAGTGACTCAAATGTTAACACACTAATTATAAGTGCTATTTAGTGATATTTTTACTTTATTTGTGGTATCTTGGCCTTAAACAAGTCAATTTTGTGTATGAGAATTTTTTCAGTTGCAATTAATATTTTTAATCAATCATTTTTAGCTATACATTATTGTCAATTCAGGATTTGGGGGAAGTGATGTCATTCAATTCGAGGTTTCCATGGTGTAGGTATAATAAGTATACTGCTAGATCAACCTTATTTTAATACATTCCAATAAATCATTTTAATTAATTGATTATTTCAATAATTGTTTTAAGAGCTTTTGGCAATAGTACTTTTACAAGAATAGGACCCATTAAATTTATTATCCCTGAATATTTTTATTGTTTTTGCCCTTTTTAAACAAAATTGTTCTATTCAAAATGTAAATATCACTCGCATGTAATTTAAAATAGTAATACAAAAACACACTAAATGTCACTCATATGTCATCTTCTATCATCTTCTTATTGGATGAAGCTCTTCGTCGAACAACCTCGTTGGATGAAACTATTTGTCGACATGACACTTCATTTGAAGCAGCACTTCTTTTTTTACTTTTTCTTCTTCCTCTTCCTTTTCTTCTTCTTTTTTTTCTTCTTCCTCTTACTTCCTTTTTTTCCCCCTCTTTTCTTCTTCTTTTTCCTTTTCCAACAAGGAGAAGCTCATCACCAAAAAATGGATTTGTAGATCCATAGACTATACATATATGCCAACCTAGCATGACTCGTCTCAAATGAGCACACTAACTTATATTGACATGACTCCTCTCACATGAGTTATATTAGTTTATTCGTGACTCGTGCGAAATAAGTCATGTTGGGTTATGATAGCGTGACTCATGTGTCGTGTGAAATTAGTCACACTGGGTTATATCAGTGTGAATTACTTATCGTTACTTATGCTAAGGTATGCATATCTGCATATATTTACAAATATGATTTTTTGATAAGGAGCAATCCTTATTATAGAAGAAAGAATAAGAATAAAGAAGAAGGAAAAGGTAATGGAAGAAGAAGAAGAAAATGGAGGAAGAAGAAAAAGAATGAAGATGAAGTAGTCGGACATCAGGATAGTGACTAGAGATAAATGGCCAGATAAAGAGATTGTGATTGGAGATAAATGGTAAGATATTATAATTGTGACCACAGATGAGCGGCCAAAAATTAGAAATGATGACTAGAGATGAATGGCGAAGAGAGGATTTTATTTTAATTAATTGTTATTCTAAAATGGCAGAGAGTATTAAGAGCCATTAAAAAACTTATTAAGGCAATTTCTCTTGTTTTTTTTTTAAATCTGGTAAGAGGCAACTACTTAAGGCGTGCTTCACCTGCCCCAAGATGAGGGCGCCCTGAGATGGTCACTTCACACCCCTTAGTGTTTATGGTTGTCTCAGTTGATTAAGGTGGTCGCCTTCACTCCAGTCAAGATTACTTGGAATAAGACAGTTCTAGAGCAGTAGCCATCAAAACCCCCCCTTTTTTTTTAATAAAAAACATGCAACTTAAAAAAAATAAATAAAAACTAAATAATGCAGCAAAAATAAGACTCAAAGTCGTTAACATAGGAGTTAAAGAACATATACCCACATATGCCAATTCCTCTTTCAAACCGTACACAACATAAATTTCAAATATAGGCTTGAAAACAAAATCTATATAACACAGCAAATATAATATAATGTTTTTGTTTGGTTACGTTTTACTTTGTTGGATTTTTATGCTGTTATTATTGGTCATGACTCTTTTGCCCAATGTTACAGATGATTTCCTCTGTCAGCTTTCTTTTAATATTTTATATTTTCTTTATCACTTTTAGATTGAGGCGGCCACCTTGCTTTGTTGAGGGTTCGTTGCCTCGAACCAGTTTTTGCAGTTTAAAACATTGATTTCAATAACTTAATATAAATTACATCCACCTTAAAGTATTAACTTAGTTATACTAACATTCCTCCCATTGTTCACCGACAGTTGATGCTCAATGGTCTCTAAAGGGTAATTACATATTTTTGTTCAATATTTTTAAAACTAAAAAAGAAAAAAAGAGTTTTAAAAAAAAAATAATTGGATCTTTATTTTCCATTTTGAGGTGAGCAATGAAAATATTGTTTTTTCTAAAAATAAAAAATAAAATAATTTAGATCTTCAATGTCTGTTATGGTAATGGATGGAGGAGATGAAGATTTGGACCTCAATACTTTTTTATTTTAACTTTGATTTTCTTTCTTTCTTGTAAATGTCTAGCACAATATCAAGGGGTTTGCATGTAACAGTTGTGGGGGGCCAATGAGATGGGCCTTGTTAATTTCCTTGTAGAATTTTGTCAATGATCCAATCCAATGACACTACAAACCCAATCAAATTGGATCTGCTAGTTTGAATAGATCAAATTAGATCCCATCCTCATTTACTAGAATCAATATTGATATGGGATTGGGGAACTTACACGAATTCGCCCAAATGAGGTTAAGACACCCATATGAAAATGTCTGAAATACCCTTAAATGAAAAGAGAATTATATATGAAAAAACAAATGAAAAACTAGGTGATATAAAAATTAGTTCTAAAAAAAGTTGTGAGGTTTTGTGGATGGGTTTGGGGTTTTCATGTTGTGAAGATTTTGCGTTTTGGAGTTGAATTAGAATTATGAATTGTTAAATCCCTATGGATGTAATATTCATTTATTTATATTTAGGATGAAATTTCATAAAATACATATATATATATATATATATATTTTAGCAAAGTTTCATCCACTATTATTAACCTCTTTTTTCAAAATTGTTATTGTGCTTGTGGAGGCCATTTTGTTTATGGCCATGGTTGGTAGAGGGTTCGTAGAGGTCAATTATGGCAGTTGACCTCAACTACTCTTTTTTGTTTTTAAATAATAATAATAATAATAATTTTTATTTTATTTTTTCATTTTTTTTTATCTATATTTCTATTTTTTATTTTCATTTTTCTCCTCTTATAAGGGTATGTTAGATTTTTTAATGGTCAAACATAATGATGTAGGGGAGTTAGAGTAGATTAAGCGAATTTTTTCATATGAGTGTCTTAACCCAGACCTTAGGAGGGTTATTGTAACTTTCCCTATAGGATATAATTTACTATTATACAACTTTAAAATATATATATATACTATACAAAAATATTAAACAAATAGCAATATTCTCTTCTCTTTCCTTTTCTTTTCCTATCAAATATCTTGCTTAACTCGTGAAAATGGTTACATTAAAATGCAAAGGACAGTTGAATAAAAGGATACTCAAAAAGAAAATAAGTTCATATAAGCCAATTAACTCATACTTTTACACCTTTTTTTTTTCATGTATTCAACTTAAATTTGTAATTCTAATTGGACAAGATATAATATTAAAAAAATGAATTAACATAAAGAGAAAAATGAATTAAAATAGAAAAATAAAAAACTTTTAAAAAGTAAATAACTTTTAAATAATAAAATTCTAAAACATTTCCATTTATAAGCACATGATGCATTCATGTGTGGGGCTAGGGGTGTCGGGCTGCCGGCGGAGGCCACAGCATTCTGAAAATATCTTCTTAAACTTAATACATTTAAATATAATTCTTAAATTTACATAAAATTTATTTTTGCATCTTCTAAATATTGCATAGTAGTTTATTAATAAATCTATGAAAATACGTTTTTGGCCCCATCCCCTACAACATAATATCACGTCTAAGAGTAATTTCAAGAAAGAAAAAAAAAACAAATCAAATCAAATTATTATATGGATTGGTGGAATTGGGTTAGATTAATTTAAAATATCTTTTTAATTTACAGGTACATATCCAAAAGTAATGTAGGTATCCAATGGTGAACCTGGAGGGTTTCAATGGATAAAGGACGGTGGTTCACCAGATGATGCCTTATGTTTGTTTGTGTGTAAGAATCACATATCCATAAAAAGTAACCAATTTTAAAGTTGGCACATGATCCAGGCTTTTATTAAATAAAACCTCAATGAATTTGGCTCTCTTTGCATCTACATTCAATCCTATCCTTTTGTTGCTCCTTACATCATCCATAGCCATGCATATCTGTCAAATCTCCTTTTCCTCAACCAGACCCTCAACATAATATTTAACATAAACAAGAAATAATTATGGCAACTGGTTTTGCCCTTGATTACAAAAGAAAATATTACTTAACGCAAAATTTACATTTGCAACTAGATTCATTGGACATTTGTGTAATTTTATTCCCACTCTATTATTGGCACTAATCACCTGCCACTCTCACATCTTTACATTTCAACAAGTCCATATATGTATAACCGTGTCTTGGTAACTAGCTATATAGAGTGGTTTCATTTCAATTAGAAACAATAAAGTAGTGCACCACTTGAGCTTTTATTCTTCTCACACTTCTTCTTCCACTAATTTTGGAGAGCAAGACGCAACAGCGTCCGCAACTGTGAGGAAGATTTTATTCTCGCCGATCAAACTTGCAAAATTGGAGGCATGAAACTTGTCAATCACCACTGGACCAGGGTTTGCCAGCACAAGCTGTGCAACAACAACATGATGGAAACTTTTCAGGTAAGCAAAATTTTGATGATTTCAAATTTTCAGTGCATATATTTTAATCTAAGACTAGTGTACGTGTCAACTGTTTATATATATTTATATACATTTACAAGTAGTGTTTGATTTTAATGTGTTTAATTACCTGAATATCTCTCTTCTGGAGACTCCTGTGTAACTCTTCAAAGGCGTGGATGCCACTGGTGTCTATGTCAGTAACAGCTGAAAATATTGAACCAAATAAAATCATGAGATTTGAAATATTTTTTGACGCAAACAGGTCTGATTTTCTAGCTTTGACATGATAGTGCACAGTGTTAGTGGGTTGAAAGATGCGTTGAAAACTGCTTACGTGACATTTCAACTATCAGAAATTGGATTCTAGATTGGCCTGCTCGTTTTAGTCGTTCTTCTTCATCTGTCAACCATCTCAATATCCTGCAAACAATTGATTTCAAGCATTAGGAAACAAGAAATACTGCAGGTCTATAGACCAGTTTAGTTAAGTTATATCTAAAATGCATATATTTTAACAAAAATCTAAAAAACCCGTTTAATTGAAAAATAATATTATTTGATCTCATTTTTGAACATAAAAAAATGGGTGGTTGCACATTCATTTTATTTTCAAGAGGTATTTTGTTGATATCCCAATAAGATTAGGGCTTTTCATTGCTGGTGCTCTACTATTGTAATGACTTGTCTGACGACACCTTTTCATTATGTATATATATTGAGAACAAATGCTTGGAAGCTAGTTAGTTTAGCAAACAAGATCTAGCTTACATTTATGTTAGAGGTCTTAGTTAAAGTCTCCCCCATCGAATTTGAGGGGAATTTGGTTTACATGTTAAGGAGGGATTAGGTGGGTTGCCATAAAAAAGAACAGATAGAAGTATAGAGTTTCATCCTTTTCATATACATTAAAGTTTTAAAAGTACGATTAGTTCCTAGTTTTCTATTAGATATCTATCCTAAGCCATATTATCACAGGGATAATGCTACATTTTTCAAAAATTTTGTTCAAATGATATAGCGATCTTATTTGTAGTTGCCATATTAATTTTGAGATAGTACATTAATATTATGTTAAATACATATAAGTTAATCATATTATTTAAACAAATTTTCTAGTAGTGTAACATATAATAATAATAAATATGAATTCTAGATTCTATTTATATAATAACCATTTCAAGATAGACGTGAATATATAAAAACTCAACATAGAACAAAGGAGAACGTGATACGATAAGAATTGCAAGTTAGACTAGGATTTTATTCTCCATAGTAGTAGGAAGATTATTACTCTATAAATAGACCTTGTCTGTGAACGTTTATCATCAATCAATAATATTTCAATTTCTTCCATATTAATTAGTTCTGTGTACCTAGCTATGGACTTAGAAGTCTCGTCTAACCCTGTTGTTTGCTTCAGATTAAAGGCAACACTTACTTTATAGGCGTTCTACGTCTAAACTGTGTTTTTTTTCCTTTAAATTTAGGGGCTATAACCAGACTCTCAGAAGCGAAGGGGTTTGTTGGTTGGCATTATTAGACACAGATTATTAGTCATGGGTAGCTTGCTTGCAATTAAGTGATCAGGAAGGTGCAAGCTATTAGTAGTCGTTAGGGAGAAGTATCTGTACCTCTCCTTAATGTAATTGGAGTTTGAAAAGTAAATTGCTGAATCAACTCTAACGATCAAGACCCCTGGAACCTTGGTTGCTTCTGGATATTGTTGAATATTTCTGTACACAGTTGTCCTAGGTAGCTTACCCAGAATTGCTGTACGGGGCCTGGTAACTTGAAGGAGAATCTTAGCAAAGGATATAGAGACCTGCCATGAAGATAGTGAAAGTATATATAGAAATTAGATTGATTAATTGGCTAAAAATTTAGCGTTAAAAGTTACTTTACAATATAAATGCTTACCGCAATTAACAGGCCAATCTCAACAGAGGCAAAAACAACTCCAAAGAAAGCTCCCATGCATGCCACAAAATCAAATTTATCAATCTTCCAAATCAAAGTTGCTGCCTCAATGTCGATTAGGCCAAGCACAGCTGATATAATGATGGCAGCAAGAATTGCATTTGGTGTGTACTTAAAAAGAGGTGTGATGAATTCCAATGTTAGGAATACAACACCAGACATAACAATGTTGGAGGCTGCTGTTTGGCAGCCTGCCATGTAGTTTACTGCTGATCTAGAAAATGAACCTGCAACCAATTAGTTAAGAAATTGAATAAGAGATTAATTTAGTTGGAACTTTATTCACATGAATCAATAAATGGTTCTAATTCTATTTGCAACCTTAGAAGTTGGTCATTCATACCCCATTTAGTCACGAGTCCTTTTCCGTGCATTCAGTACACATTCATTTAACCAAAGAAATTTTATTAAGCTAGATGGTCTCACATCTATATTTATTAAACCATTCTCGTGCATCATTAATCAAAAGTAGATATCAGTGGGTTGATATAATTAGAATGTGCTTCCTTGATGTTACCTGTGGCCACATAGCAGGAAGTCATTGAACCTACTACGTTCATTGCTCCTAGTGCTACCATTTCTTTGTTTCCATCCAGTTGATAATCTTTCATGGAAGCAAATGTTCTTCCAATGGCTATGGCTTCCTGATATAAATCCACCAAAATTAAATGAAAAAAGAAGCAAAATAAGAACGGAAAAAAACTATACAAGAACAGGTGTGACATGCTTTTGATAACATGGAGATCAGTTGTGATATTGGCTTACCGTTAAAGCTATCATGCCAGCCACCACACCGATCCTAAAACCTTTTAGAAGATAATCACCACTGAAATGTATTTGATTGACGGATGAGGGGTTGATTCCTTTCTCTATGTGTTTCACCTTCAAGCATCAGTGAAAAAAATAAGTATTGGAAATGCTGCTACCAAATAACTATTGTCATTACAACTACTACTATTAGTATTATATCTGAACGATATAAGGGAGAAAAGTCCTTACAATCTGAACACCTTGCTTATCTGCCCGAGTTATATATACAAAAAATGTTGACAGAATAACAGATATTAATGGGGCAATTGCAGGCACCCAGAAGAATTTCTTGTTCTTCTTTCCCTGTTGATTAAAACATGTAAAAATTAGAAGACAATTTGGAAACCTGTTTTAGTCTGGGTAAATAGAGATAAGGATTACAGGATCTTACTATGTACTTAGCAAAAAGAAGAAAACTTAAGAAGCTTGCGCCAATCACTATAGTCTGCCAGTTCCACTGCAAAATATTGTTATTTAGGATCATTTAGTAACTTGGTCTCCTCATAAGCACTACTTCTCAGAAAATAAAATTGTTAAGTTGCAGTAGAGAAACAATAGTGCTTACTCCATGCTCAATGGAACCAAAAACTGAGTGCATGACTGAGACAATATCAGATTTTTTTGTGAAGTTCTTGATGCCTAGAAAACCCTTTAGCTGTTGAAGGGCAATTGTAATGGCAGCTCCACCCATAAAACCGACAATCGCGGCATGGGAGAGGAAATCAATCAGGAAACCCAACCTAATTATAGTAACACCATCAGATCACCGTATCCTTATAACAAACGACTGTGATTTTAAGGCCTTCAAAAGAATATTGACTATGTATAAAACAAAGATCAATGTTAGACTATTTATGTGTGTACTTTTTAAGATTAAGGTTAGACTATTTATATGTTTATTATTATTATTATTATTTGGCTTTATCTACAAACTTGAACTTTTAGATTTAGTGTTACTTAATAATGAGTACAAAACTTTAACTTAGAAGTAGTTATCTTATGATTTTCTTTTTCATGAAACTTATAGAAGAAATGTCCTAAATACCTTAAAAACCCAAGGGTGGCTTGTGTGATCCCAGCAAAAAAAGTAGCAGTGAAAGCAAGGCGCCTATATTCAACTTTATTTTTGATGGGATCAATCTCATTCTGAAGTAGAGTTCCCAACAAGAGAGACACCACTGCAACCGGCCCTATGGCTATATCTCTTGAGCTACCCATGCAGGCATAAATCAACGGTGGAACAAAGCTGGAATCTGCACAAGTAACAAACACCTTTTACACAAATCCAAGAAAAAAAGGTTTAATCATGCAGCAACCATGTAAGTGGTAAGTGATCATGCAAAACAACTTACACAGCCCATATTGTGGATCCAAGTTGGCAAGCTTTGCATATCCAATATCCTGTTCACCAAGTAAAGTTAATTGTTAAGAATTGTTTTTGATGTTGTAAACGGCATGAGTTTTTCCTTCTTTTAGTTACATTTCTATTGAGCAGTATAGACACTTAATTACCTGAGGAATGCAGAGACTAGCAATGGTCAGGCCAGCAATGATGTCCCCTCTAAATTTGGTCAGACTATAATTTCTTGACCATTCAAAAATGGGGAAGATTGCCTGGATGCCTAGGATGAACTTTCGAGACTTTGATTGATCCTTGAAGTGTCGCAGAGGATCATCATGGAAGAATGTTTCTTTCACAGTTGCTTTGAATTCCTTCAAGAGGTTTTGCTTAGGGGGAAGCCCCACCTGGTGAACGTATGGCTCGTTCTGGCGAGAAGATGACACACTTCTAATATCCATCTCTTTTGTTTGAACTATAGGGGATTGATCCATCAACAACAAGGACTAGTAGTACTATTAATTCATCTGTAATAGCCATGCAGGAAAAAAAAATCAGCAAATCACTCTAAAAAGGATAAGACAGTATTGTTGTATTGACTAGACTACATTTCTTTTCATGCAAAATTTTCTGGTCTATTTCATGTTTTCGAGAAGGGAACAAATTATAAATCTGCTAAACCAATATAGTGTGAACTTGTTATATGCTAATAGTAATAGGTAAGGAAACTGAAGCTAACCACAAGAAAGTGAAGGAAGTTGGTGACGATAGAATGGTTCAAGAAGTATTTGCTAGTCTGAACATAGAAGGAGCTTTAGAGACTCATGCTTATATAATTTCTAAGGACACAAGGTCAAACTTTTCTAGCAAACAATAGAGAATTACACTAGCAATAAAATATGAATCTGGATCTCATAATTGTCACATACATGGTGGGCAACGAAGTTGAAGCAAAATTTAATATTTCTATGAACCGACACAAGGATTATTCAATACTAAGTGACTGATGTAAGCACTTATGTAGATCATCTTTTCCATAATTATGGTGCTTACAAAGCAAAATAAGCAGTTCGAGAAGGTGTTAACTAAAAAAACCAGATGGCAGCAGCAAGAAAACTAGAAGAATAGAACTAAGCTTTTCCTTTATGTCCCTTTTGTGTTTTCTTCATCATTTCATTATTATGGACAGTTATGCTAATATATCAACTGGGGAAACTCTATGAATGGTGCTACTTACAACAATTTGAAGTTGAAATTGTCCAGTGAATACTTCAACTTCTGTCTGTAATAACCAGCCTTCAAAAAGAGCTTTCCTTGGAACTCAAAACTGGTATCATTCATGTGAAACAGTATATCATTTCCTATGTAATTCAAAAGTGAACAATTTGCTTTGCACTAGGTCTATAAGGGCAGAAGGTGAAACAAACAAGTGCTGTAATAAACAAAACGAAAGTAATTTTTAGTCAAGTTTGCTTAGTTAATGTCAAGACTTTGAATATCTCGTTTTACACACAGTAAAAATAATATGAGCTAATTTTCTATTTTATTTGAATATGACATACACAAAAAAAACCAATCAGCATCCAAGCATTCTTTAGCTTTAAATATGAAGTTACCACTCATAATATGCTATACCCGGAAAAGGATTTAAGAGTTCAAGAATCAATCAATGGCCTTTTAGAACTCAAAAAACCAACTTGACCAACACCAACCATTCACGTCATTAGATAGTTAGTTCATAGTTGAATAAATTAATGACACTCCAATATCCAAACCACTATTTCATACTAGATGCCAACCTGCATTTTTTTAAAAAGAAGAAAATTTGATAAAAATGTGGTTCAATCGTGTCTCTAACATCATCCCAGAAGCACAAAATCGTAAAAATCCGATTATATGAATGAATCAGAACCCCAAGTTTCAAGTCCAAGGTCCCTTTCTACCAAAATGACTATTCTCCGAAACTGCATACTTTAAAAGAGCGAATAAAAAAAAAAAAAAAGGCAACCTATACTACACATAATTCTTTTTTTTTAAAAAAAAAGTCTACACCTCACCTCCTTCTCTTCATATTCCTCTCACAAAAGCCATTGATAGTGGATTATCATAAGATTACAACCCCACAAACCCAAAAAGTCCTTCCTCAAAAAAAAAAGCACTTTAGCCTTCAAACCTTCTCAAAAAGCACTGTATCCTTCAACACACCTGTTAGGTTAGAACAAGGTTAAAAGAACAATAAACAACACAAAAAGACAAAAAGTAGCATGCATACACCAAAAAAAAAAAAAAAAAGTAATGCCATCAACCTTTTAGTTTTCACCTTTTTATCTTTTGCTTCTCCGTCTCCACACTTGATGGCCTTCATGTGTTCCCCTTACATTTTAACCCCAGCTCATGCACCAACCCTTTGAACAAAACCACCTTACAGGAAACAACTCCAATCCCGTCCAGGTTCAATGAACCCACAAACTGTTTTTTACTATTGTTTTTTACCCTATTTTATTGGTTTAAAAATAGATTTTTTTTTTTTGAGAGATTTTTTTTACTAGGATACCAACCCTGAAACGTAGTAACTACCTGACTAATAAACAATATAATAAAATAGAAATAATATGAAAAATAATCTGTTTGGTCACCGAGAAAATAGTTCACCATCCCGGGAGAAAGAACCGAGACAGATTGTGTGGGAGGAGGAGAGAAAATCTGAAATCTGAAATCTGAAATCGGATTTTTCAGACTAACAGGAAAAAAGGAAAAATTAGTTCGAAAGAGGCGGATATTTACGGAAACAAAAAGAGTGACACGTGGCAATAATAATTTGAAAATTAATGCAGAGATGGTTACGATTACGACAAGTGACTTCTTTGTTGATCGATGTTGTCGATGTTTTATGACTTTTATTTTAGTTTTCTCGACGTGGACCCCGCAATGTCACATTCTTGGACCATTTTGTATCTGGACTTTTCTGCGGCTTCGTTCAATCAATGTGTATGGATGCGAGGGAGTCAAAGTCTGGATGCTTGAAAGTTCAAACTTCATTTAATAATTTATGGTTTCATTTTTCCACGGTAGAGCCTTGTTCGATGTGATAAAGTTTGGTTGGGGGAGAAAGTCATGCCATCAGATCGTTTACTTCGATTTCGTGTGTGCATATTGAATAATCTTCCACATTTAATTGATTTAGTTTGGTGGTAAAAGTATAAAACGATTATTGTTTATTGTGGATCTTTTGCCTTTTAAATGATGGGTACGATAACATTAGATAATCTTTTCAAAAAGAGAAATCTCAAAAAATCACTTGAATTGTGAAATAATCCCGTTTTATTATTTATTATTTTATTTTTATCTGAAATATTATAAACATTACAATATAAAAAGTTTGATAAAAGTTAAAACGGTAATTTTACCTCTAAAAATTTTATTAAAAAATATAGTAATAATAAAATAAAAAATTATATATTAATAAAAACTAATCTCTACCATCCCTCTCATATATGGGCGATGGAGATTAAAACACAAAATTAAATATATAAAATAATTTATGAAAATATAAAAAATAATTAAATATTATTTTAAAATAAAAAATTAAATAATAATAAAAATTTATATTCATTGTCCATCTCATAAATGAACAGTGGAGATTAACACACAAAATTAAAATATTAAAAAATTAATTTAAAAAATGAGCTTTCATATTGGATCCAAGCCACGAACTCTATCATCATCATCAACCTTCAACCTCTCATCTGTCATGGACTCTTAACATCAACCCAAAATTTTCATGGTCAATCTCTCACAATTAGCAAACATCGTTAGAGAAAAAAAAAAAAAAAAACAATCACAAAAAATAAAAGGCAATGGTGGAGGATCTCCACATGGAGACTCGAATGGTCTCCACTATCGAAGACCCAGATGGGTCTCCAATGGTGGACACTAGACCATCGAAGACCTACCTGGGTCGTAAGGGAGCTTCATGTGCTATCGCCAACGAATTGCAATGGCATGATGAAGTCATTCGCACTGTTGAACCCATCTTGTCGTCATCGTGATCTACCTTCAAATTCGAACTTACTACATCATTGAAGCTAATCATCAACTAAAAAAACCCAATCATCAACCAAAACCCACTACATCATTATCACCATTATCATCGATTGGAAAAGAAAGTGATCAGAGGAAAAGAGGGGAGAGAGAGAATGGGGTAGGTGAGAGACCGAGAAAGAGCAATAGAGAGGGGTAGGGGATGATGGTGGCTTCATTTAAAAATAAAATAAAAATATCTCATTTTTTATAAAATATTATTTATTTTGATTTTTTATATTTTAATCAATATTATTTTAATTAATTTTTATTTGCTTTTCCTTTTTTGTCTCTAGAGTTAAACGATTAACTATGTTAACATAACAAAATCCTTGACCGTTAAGGAAATTGTCGTCCTTTCATATGTCTCAACAAGTATTTTGGATATTTATTTTAATATTAAGTGGTATTTTAGATAAATATGAAGCAACGAGTGGTAAAGTCTACATATTCCCATAAATCAAGGGTTTTTTTTTGGGGGGGGGGGGGGGGGGGGGGGGGGGGAGAGATTAATAAATAAAGAACATTATATGATATTTGCAAAAAGTGCGTTGGTGCACTGACATAACACTACCTTAGCTAATGCAGAGGGCAAGATTCAAAACATCAAGCTTATAAAAATTATGGGCAATTTTTCTACTAATAATATGGGTAGACCTCTCTTCTAGGAACAGTATTTTAGGTGCCACAATAGAGTCTTATCTCAACTAGGTTTCAATAGCTGTCTGACCTAGTGTGATAGAAATAGAAACGAAAATAGTAAAAACTAGAAGCGAAAACTACAACAAGTTTCGATGACACCAATCGGCAAAGGGTTTGATGAAAAGAGCTCAAAAGTCAAGACAGAGGTGTTAGGTTGTTAGCAAAGAAGAAAATAGAAAAAAGAAAATGAATGGTGAAAAGGGTTCGGGCAGTTCGAATGATCAAATTAAGGTTAGATGGATGAATTTAAGCATGTACCCTTAAGGGTTATTCAAAATTTTGAATAACTCTTGAGGGCACATACATAAATTCGATATATAAAAAAAACAATATCTATATAAATATTATCTGTGTATATGTATGTATATGGTATTATCAATTTCAGTTCAGGTCTCCAGTCTAGAGATCTAGAATTGAACCGAAATCGAACACGGGTTGATTCTTCTATGTGAGAACCAAACACCCTACACATATTGACATGAACAAACTCCAACACCTAAGTTGTTGTTTGGGTTGGGTCATGTTTTTTGTCCACCCTTAGGCAATAGTTTTCTCAAATTTATTTTTGATTGTAGCAAAGTTTAGGATTCAAAATTTTTTCTTAGCATAGAGTTATTGCCACCTATAAAATTGATTTAAACACTCATCTTTTTAAAAATATATATATAACAAAATTATTCCTAAATAAAATTATATAAAGTACAAACACATATTGGTAAAATAATCTATTTACTTTTAAAACTTGAAATATATGTTCTTTATTAATTTTAAGTTAACAAAATAAATAAAAATCCATAAATATTTCTAATAGAAAATCCAAAAAAAAATGTTTATGAATTTTACATATATTAAATGATTCTTTATATATTTTTTTAAAATACAAAACATTATTTTCAAATTTTAATTTTTATACATCTAAACTGTAAAAATTGATTAAAACACTAAATAAAGCCTCATTCTTGATGAAAGATTTGGTGGTTTCAACCTTCAAATATGGCTTCTTCTTTTGATAAAGTATAAAATTAGGATTATGATTAAGAATCTATGCCTAGAAGAAGTGAGCAAAGAATAATGATAGAAATTTTGTTGTAAATGAATACAATATATGTTGTTTAATTGAAATAGGGTTAATATTGGTATATTTATGAGTGCTTATATTAATATGCAAATTTTAAATGTAATTAATGGATGTATTACTAATTTGAGTGTAAAAATAATATTTATGGGTAGCATAGCAATATTTATACCTTTTTGCTTATCGCAATTGACTCGAGAGTTAGGGGATCCGTTTAAAATAATAAAAAAAAAAAAGTAAAAGGAGTAAAGAGATCCAAATTTTTAACTTCAAAACATCAATAAACATAATTTGTACATTATTTTTGGAGACTAACCAATTGCGAAAGAAAAAAAGGAGGGGATTACATTAAAAACTTTTCCTAAACCTATGGAACGGGGATTTGCAGATTTTACAAATCTAATTGGATTGGGGAAATATAATAATCTTTTAAATTATTAGAAAACAATTTGTCAGATTTCGATTTTACTTTATTTTCAACTCGTAGTACAAAGCCAATTATAATGGAAATGAAGAGAAAAGTAACCTCATACTAAAGAAATTCGTGGAATTTTCGATTAAATGGTATTTATCTTCAAAATAAAAAGAATAAATAGTAAAAAAAAAGAAAAAAGAAAAGAAAACCTACTTTTTATTAAAAAAATATTAAATAATAATTAAAAGCATATGCATAGTCGGGTGGTTGACCTTCCAACCAAGTTGAGATTTATTATTGACTTGAAAAATAATTAACATATACTTGACCCAAAAAAATATGAAATCTTATCCATTCCCCATGTTAAAATTTATTTATAAGAATAATAAATGAAATATTTTAAAAGATGACTTATAAAACAAGAGTACAAGACTCCTATTAATGAATTAAAACGGTGTCAAAGCTTATCCATCTCACAAGTCACAACTCCCTGCCTTATCAACTTCCCTTATCATCTTGAAACAAAGCCTCATCTTCATGGGCACATATTTCACTTAGTCATACCATTATATTGTATCTTTATTGATCAATGAATACATTATTGTAACTTGAGCAATAATTAGATTAGCAAGTACTAAAAAATTGCGTTTATAAATTGGACATGTTCAATAATGTATATAACCAAATCAATGAAAATGACAATTTTTTTAGAATACAAATTACATCAATATCTTAGGGTTGTTAGATTATTAATCTTTTTATTCACATAAATAGAGCTTATATATTAGAAATTTCACTAGAAGAAGTGATACAAACATGTGGAGTCTTCTACAGAGCTTTTATATCACCATTTCAAAATAATTTTATAATTTAATATGATTTACAGTTTTTAAAGTTTAATAAAAGTTTGGGTGTCATGTTAACAACTGTTAGGTACAATAACATTATTTTGTTTGTAAAGAAAAGGTCCAATAACATTATTAAGATAATTACGATCTATTGAATGTAACCTTATTGTTGGAAAATCTATATAGTTGAAAAAAAGACCGTGGACTCTAGGTTCTTCAAAAAAAAAACCATCTAACTATAAAATGAAAATATTTCACATAATTCTTCATCATCATCATTATTATCTTCTCTTCCAAACTTACCACATGTCAAAAGTTAAATGATGTTTTATAAGCTCCTAACTTTGACTAAATTTGAATCTTTTTACCGGTAAAACAAGCCTCCCTACCTTTCTAGAAATAATTATGTCATTAAAGACTAAGAAAACAGTTATAGTAATAAAACTGCACCAAATATAGGAAAGGTTCCTAAAAATTATAAAATATATAAAAACTAATAATAAAAGTTTAAAAATATAAGTATACTGTATACATAATTACAAAGTATATAAACTTTAAAAAAATAATTAAAATATGCTAAAAATTTAATAATAAAAGTTCAAAAAATAACACAATACGTAAAATGTAGGAGGAGGCAGCAGATCATGCTTCCACCTTTTCTTATTTTTATTTGTTTAATTATATTTATTTAATTTTTTTAGAATATATTTATTTAATTTTTAATATCTCAAAATTCAATAGTCTTTATTTTATTTGAAATTTGTTTAGTTAAGACAAATTTGCGTGGTTAAAATGTAAGTGATCAATAGCTTTGTTTTTTTTTTTTTTTTTAAATAAAAAAATTAATAATTTTTTGGAAGTTAACAAACCCTTTACAAATTTGTCAAGTTATCAAGATCATAATTATTTATACGGTTTAAATATTTATCCTCATAATAATGATAATAGAGAAAATTATCCACACAACCTTATTTGGATGCACTTAGTATTTGAATTCCCAAAACCTTAGGTTCCTATATTTCAATAAGACGTTCGTAGCTAAAAACAAAATAAATAGTTAAAATATAAACTAAAATAAAATTTATTCAATAATTTTATAATTCACAAATGTAATCGCTTTCAAAGTAGAAAATCAATAATTGCATTTAAATTCTTATCCTATATATGACTTTTTGGTTTGCGCGTGGACTAGTTGTAAAATGGTTTACACCTCCCACAGTCGGTTGAAAATTAATTACATCAGATAATCTACTTAAACCGTGAAAGAAGTTCACTTACAAGTCCATATCAGTGTAAATATTCTACTCCTTATTGTGTCACATGTGATGATGTCCGTATTAGCATGTCCTTATAATTAATATATAAACAAAATGTTCACATTTCAGGTCCAATAATTGGCCTTAGATAATAAAGACTTTCATTTGATTGGTTCTGCAATGATTGAGGGGATAAAAGCATTAAAAGATCTCAGAAAAATTAATTGAGTAGTAGGTGTATTTACCGATGCTTGGTAGTCTTTAAAAGACCTTTCAAATTAAGAGTCCTTAAATTCCTACCGTTGGCATTTATTGGTATAATTTCATATCTAGATTTTAAGTTTTGAATGAATACAGATGGACATGTGGAGTCCTTATCGTATTCTTCTTTCATCATACAGAAGATTATATACATACAACAATCCATATAATAATCATCATAGTCTTATTGCATACAACAGTTCATATATATATATTTGATTAATGATCCTAATAATTTAAAAGTTTGAACGCTTTCATCATAGAAGCTATATGTATATAATTTTTATCTTAGTGTGCACCGAAATTAATTATCTGAGTGTATTATATATAAATCATTGATTAAATATAAGTGAGTGTTGACTAAATCAAAACAAATGAAAGTAAGTAAATGTAACTGTTGAAACTAAAATTGTTATGTCAATGCACACTAGCGAACAAAGAACTAATATATAAAAGTGAGATTGGACAGCAAATGTCTTTAATTTTGTTCCGATGCAGCAGGTCAGATCAAATCCACCCCAACGCGTGGGGTGTAGCAAAAGACTATTGTTCCTTGATTTTTTTAATTTGAGAAAATTTTTTACATGTTTCTTTTCCTTTTTTTTTTTAAAAAAAAAGATTTATATTAAATTTAATTATATATTTAAAAATTAAGTTAATACATCAATGGAATATTTCTAAAAGGTAATATCCTTTTAAATTAATTATCAAACAAATATTGTTTTATTTAAAATTTATTTTATATTGTTATATTTATTTATAGAATAAAATTTAATATTTTATATTACTTTTAAAATCAATTTAAATTTTTTAAGAATGTCATATATCTATTTTATTTCAAATTAATTTAATATTTTGATAAAAAATATCATTTTAATATTAATTACAAACTTTTATTCTTTTTAACATTAATTAAAAACTGTTATTCCTTTTAATATTAATTAAACAATTTTATTTTATCTTTGTTTATTTTTAAAAATTATTTAATTATTTAAAATCAATTTAAAACATTTAAAATAATTTTATTTAAATTTAAATTATAGCCATTTTATCTTATTCAAAAGGGCAAATTACACAAACCCCTGATATTTGACATAATTGCATAAAAATGATGATGTTTTGAGAATTAGCACTAACCTCTCTTGAGGCTTTAAAAACTCATCACAAACCTTCTCTGCTATCAATCAACCACCATTATGTGAAATCCAAAACTTTTGGAATATTATTTTCCAAATGAATAGTATTTTCAAGCGAATAGTGTTTTTAGATGAATAGTAATTTCGAGTAAATAGTGATTTCCGAGAAACAGAAAATTTCCTTAACTTTCGTGAGATAAAATTTTTCATGTGAATAGTATTTACGGGTGAATAATATCCGTATGAATAGTGATTTTTGGAAAATGGACCCCGGACATCATAAGCCTCGGAATATGAATTAAATTTATTAGAAACTGAAGCGGAGTAAAAATGAGTTCATTTAAGTGGATTTAAAGGGTTCCAAATATTTATCGATAAAAATACCTTCGGTGGAAACGTTGTGAAATTAATGAGTTTAAACCTAATTGAATTTTTTTGAAGTATGAGATTGAATGTTAAGATACCCAATTAGAGTATTGCATGATCAATTTGGTGACAGAATGACCATAGAATATTTTTGAAATTTATTAGTCTTAAATGAGGATTAAAATTTAAGTTTAATGAATTAATATAGGTTGTATGAAAAGATAAAGATTCAAGAAGCACAATCCATGTGAAGTTTGATTAACCAATGATGTTGTGACATTTTTAAGTCAAAAAGGAAGAGTCATTAGCTGACATTTAACTAAAGTTGAAGGCATGTAGTTGGAAATTAATTATATGAATTGTGTAATCAATTAAATGAGAGTATTTATAACTAGTGGTATTTGTGTGATTTCTAAGTTAGTTGATTGGCAAGTTAGATATTTGTAAGGGACTAGTATATAAAGTGAAGTGTGAGATGAGTGAATAGAGGGAGGAGATTTGGTTGAAGCAAGGAGTAGCTCGTGAAATTGAAGTAAAAACCGTGAGCTGTAGGAGAGCTGAAGCCGTGACAAGTGCAGACCAAGAGGAAGAAGGTTGCAGTTGCGAGAAGAAGAAGGAGAAGAAGAAGAAGAAGAGATCTCTAAGGTGCCATCCATCCTTCTCTCTCTAGTCTATCAAGATTTCAAAAAAACAAAGTAAAGAGATTTAAGGTTAGTGAGTTGATTTGTGATCTAGTTGATGAGTTTTTATAGATTATTGATTTAATGAGTTCTTTGATGGATGTTATGACATGATTAGAGTTAGATCATCACCAAATCTAGCTTGGAAGTGGAAGGAAAGCATCAAACAAGTTTGGGTCAAAAATCTAGTGAGGTGAGTTAGGGTTTGATTATGTTAAAATTGATGGAATGTGATTAATTTTGGTTTAAGGTTTTAGTTGATCAATTGATGGTTTGTTGATACTTTTGTGTGTGAATTTTGAGCTTGAAACGAAGAAAATTGATTAGTTGTAATCTATATTAGTAAGTGGTTAATTTAGGAAAATTTATGTAATTGAATGAATGTTAGTATTTGGAAGATGATGATATGAGATATAGTGTTGATTTGAGATGATTTTGGAAAGAAAAGAAAAATGAATGAAGTGCTGAATTGTGCAAAGATATCTTAGTGCACAAGCTGTCATGATTCTTTTGTTAAGTGTATTGAATTGTATTTACCTCATTCATGAGTTGTTTTAGTATTTCGTGCTGTCTTGGATGATATTCAAAAGCTGTTTTAGTGTTAAGTGCTGTCTTGGATGATATTCAAGAGCTGTTTGATGTTAGATACGATCTTGAATGGATGTAATAAGCTGTCTTGTTGATATGGGCTGTTTTGAGTAACATCTAAAGGCTGTTTTGAAGCTATAAAATTGAATAAAAGTGATAGTTTATAAGTTGTCTTGCTTTCATTATTTGTGTATTAAAATGTCATGAAATTATTTTTGAAGGATGTGAAGGATTTTATAATCTATTTTGATAATAGATTAACTTGGAATGGCCATTGATGCATTAGTGAAATATGCTATAATTGAATTGGATGCGATTTGAGGTTAGTTGCCAAATTACTAAAAATTAGAATGTGATACGTATGGGTAAAGCGGAAGCAAGGGAAGGCGGATTAGTGTCCGAGTGTGAGTTAATGGTGAGTGGTTATATTTTTATTTAAAGTGTTTATGAGATTTATTGAGTTATAATGAATTTTATTTAAAGTGTTGTTTAAATACTCCCTTTATATTTGTTTAAGTAATCATTGTTATTTTAGTTACCAAGTTTATAATTTTGAATTATTTAAACTTTAGCATGTTAACTCTTTTAGTAAAAAAGCAATTTATTTTATTTGAGTAATTATATACAAGAATTCGACATGCTAAAGTAGCTCTGAAGTTAGGCTTTGGCCTTAGGAAAAAAAAAAAAGATGAGATTTTAATCTCAAGTCTTTTGTTAAAAGAAAAGAAATAATTTTTAGTATTTTGAGAAAAATAAATTTTAGACGCCTATGGTTTACCCTAGCCTCAGTTAAATGCTCAGTTGAGTACCTTATGCGTGTATGGTAGATGTGAGGGAGTCACTAACCGAGAGTGAAGTCTGGACAACTCCTAAGAGAGAGAATCAATTGAGTCACCCTCTACACACATAAGGGTAGTGTAGATCGGACCGATTGCGTAGGGGTAATGCGTGCCCAGAGTTCGCGCATCGACGACTACATAGGACAGATTCCTTAATTTTTAGTGGCTAGTTAGAGATTTGATGCTACGACAATAACAGTAGTTTTCCTGGGTTACCATCAAGGTAAGAAATGAGAAAGTTTTAGAAAGAAATTCAAAACGAATTTCAAAAACGGTTTTCAAATGAGATTATATAAAGTATATCAAAAAAAATATTTTAGTTTATTAAGTTGTTTATTTCACTAAGTTATGCTCACCAGTTTGTCTCCATTGTGTTTCTTAAAAATTCTCCTCAGGTGCAAGTACGAGTCATTAACCAGAAGAGGCTCCGTCGGACGCGTAGGTGGTCTGACCCAAAGATATCACTGCATAGGTTTACATTTTAAATTGTATGTCATGCATCATAAGTAAATTTTGGTAAATATACTTGTAAATTATCCTTGGGTTCTATAATATATTGTATTTATAAAATTAAATTTTGGTAAAGGAAAATTATACTTTTGTGTTTAATAAAAATAATCTGCCAATTATCGATTTCCATTTGAACAATTGTTTGTGGTTGGACTATGGAAAATGAATTGAGGGTCTGAGGCCTAATAGTGGAGAATTGTGTGTCATAGAAGTGTTAAATTTTTAAATTTATAAGGTGACATGTTCGAAAAACAGCCGTTATGCTGCTCAAATTTTTATAAATTCGTTTAATGAATGTTTAAAATAATAAGAAAAGTAAACGAAAAAAAAATTTCACCGTGTTTCCGCATTTCGAAAGAAAGTTTTGAAAAGTAAACGGCGTAGCTTTACGAGAACTTTCCAGTTGAATCAGATATCCGCTGGAGGGCTACCGTGAGGCGACCCACAGGCCTAGTAAGGAAAGGGGTCTGTCACATTTAATCAAAATTATAAATGGTAAAATGATCAATTCATAGTAATAAGTATTTTAATTAAAATATATATATCACATTCATCTTCAACCTCTCATCATCTTCTTTATCTCAATTTTCATCTTTTACCTCTCATCATCTTCCCCATCTCTATTTTTATCTTCAATATTCACTAAAATCGTCATCTCCATCATTTTCATCAAATCGATATCACCCAAATCAAACATCATCACTAAACCAAACATCACCCAAATCAAATATAAATTTTAAAGTTTATGAAAATTAAAAAAAAAAAATTGGAGATGACACATGTCTCCACTATCGGAGATAGACGGTGGAGACCCTTTAGTCTCCATCTCTGAAGACCAAATCTAGTCTTCAATGCTAGAGACAAGCCCGTCTCCAGCTATGGAGAGCATCTCCATCGTTGACATCTCCATGAGTGATCTCTATTGTTGGAGACTTTTAGCGATGGAGATCACTGGTCTCTATCACTATTTGTTGGAGACCATTTTTTTAATATTTTAATATTTTATTTTTTAATTAAATTGAAAATGTATATTATATTAATTTTAAATTTATTGAAGGGTATTTTAATCTTATTGTACCTTTAAAGATTGATCATGAGGGTTTAATGACTGTTGATTGATGATAGAGGAGGTTTGTATTGAGTTTTTAAAACTTCAAGGGACGTTAGTGCGAGTTTCCCAAATAACATCATTTTTGTGCAGTTATGTTAAACCCTAAGAGTTTGTGCAATTTACCCTATTCAAAAATTAACTTTTTTTAAATATTATATTAACAAATCTCACACTCTACTTAACACACATATATATATATATATATATGTATCGCTCATCACAGTACATATATATATATATACACACGCACATATCCCTCATCAAATTTAAAGGAAAGATGCACAATTGACTGGAATAAAGGTTTGTGTTTGAAACTTACACTATCTAAAAATAAAACGAATATTCTTAATTACAGCCTAAACCGAATCTGTTGTCCCTAACTTTATTAGACTGGAAGATCGTTCTGACAAACCAAGCATAGTTTGCGAAATTCAAATGGAAAGAACAAAAAAAAGCAAAATTGCTATCAGTCCTCCAATCATTGCTAAGATCAATGATTTGTGTCTTGAAAAGTTGATAAGGTGAATTTAGGGTGTTGACTTAAGCAGAGGGGGCCCTTTATTAACAAATAAATTGGAGTTGAATTTTAATAACATCTTCCAGTGATCTAAGTTGGAGTTGAATTTTAATAACATCTTCCAGTGATCTAAGTCCTCCTTTGGAAAAGATGGAATGTATTTTACTTTCTTTTCGACTTCAATGGATTTGAAATAGTAGTCCTACGGGCATGATCCTTATCAACTCATGATGCTGCAGTATGCAATTACCTGCATTTTGGATAAAAATTTCCTACAATTAAGAAATAGCTTTGTACAAAATGATAAAAGTTTAATTTGAATTGTTTACAAGATGATGTTCTATTTGAGAGGCAGATTCTCTCAGTTTTAGGGTTATACAGAATTAAGTTGATGATTTTTTGCTTTTGCGTAAGCTCCATATTCCAGCTCATCCTTCTAAAGCTCCCTGCATTACAGAGATTGTTTGGACTCCTCCTCCTCTAGGTTGGCTTAAGGTCAATTTTGATGATTCTACTTTTGAGGCTCCTAGTTTGGTTGGTTATATTAGAGTTTTTCAGACTTTTCATGGTTTTTTTTTTTTTTTTTAAAGTGCTATTGCTATTCATTTAGGAATTGATTACGGTTTTAAGGCGGAATTGACGATTGCTATTCATGCCATTCAATATGCTTGGATTTATCACTAAACGAAACTTTAGTTGGAGAGTGATTTTACTTATGTTCTCTTCTTCTTGCCTGTATGCTCTTCTAAGATTCTCTGACGTAGACATTTAGCTTGGGAGAGATGAATTTCTTATTTGCAATATATGAATTCCATATTGACTTGTTTATCATATGGAAAATTCTCTTGCATATGTTTTAGCTTCTTTCTTCTTTTGTTTGCCCCACTTAGTGGTGGATGGCTCTAGATTTTTTTTGGATCCTCTTCTTTCTGATGATTTTCTTGACAAAAGCCATTATCGATTTAGTTAGTTTTGGCTTTGGGGGACGTTCTTTTTTTCTTACCGGATTTTTCTTATTAAGTTTTTCTTATAAGATTTTTAATGAGGTTTACTATAAGATTTGATTTGCAAAAGTTTGATATCAGTTGAATCTTCTAATGTCTTTTCTTTCCCATGATCTAGTTGTAATCTTTTAAAGTTTGTTCTTAATTTTGTTTTGGCTTTTTACCTAGTACTTCTTTGTAGTTTTTATTTTTTTTTATTTTTTTATTTTTTAATAATCTGTTGACCTTGACCAATAATCATATATATATATATAAATGGTAAAGGATAATTTTGGAATAGTTGTAGAATCAGATGTTCTAAATCGATTTATACAGAATATACAAACGTAACAATTTAAATGATACATACCCTGCTATAAAATCTTAAACACAAATTTGTAATATTGTCAACAAAGTAATAATAAGTTATCAGACATGTTAGAGGAACATGGTAAAAAGAGGCCAACCATTTTGGTGGTTAACGATGCACTAACACCTGATGAAGAACTTTATCCGTCCCTCATAGAAATGAATCTTCCCTTTAGTGTGTCTCAAATTAGTATGAAAGAATCTTCCCCTAATAGAGTCCAAAATAAGTTTTAAAAATAATATACATTACTTAGGAAATCTATTGTCATTGCTTTAAGGGGAAAAATCATTTTAATCCCTAACTTTTGAGAAAGGATCAAATTTTTAACTGTGTTTCAAAAAATGACAAAATAGACCCTAACTTTTCGAAAAAGTGTCAAATTAGTCATTCTCGTTAGTCAACTAACGGTCAAACTTAACGGATGACATGATATACAAGGGTAATTTTGTCATTTTAGGGATTAAAATGATTTGATCCCTTAAACTTTTTTCTTAATTTTTTTTTCAGATCATTTTAATCCCTAAAATGATAAAATTATCCTTGTACATTATGTCATCCGTTAAGTTTGACTGTTAGTTGACTAACGAGAAGGACTAATTTGACACTTTTTCGAAAAGTTAGGGTCCATTTTGTCCTTTTTTGAAACACAGTTAAAAATTTGATCCTTTTCCAAAAGTTAAGAACTAAAATGATCTTTTCCCTTGTTTTAACCTTATTTGTAAGGTTACACTTCTAAATTTAATCAATAACTTGATATATATATTTTTAAATACCACTACGCCGATTGAATCTGCAACTTTGACAGATTGAACGCCAAATTGCTCTGGACGATAGTAGTAACTCAACATTACTGACTGTTAAGTATATAAGGATGTTGACGTACCTATATATGTTATTGATTTTGCATTCTGTATTTTAGTAATGCAATTAAAAAGCAATTGAATGGGGAGAGATACATAAATCTCAAACATGCATGATTAGTTCACATGCCACATGATTTTCAAGATGGAAATGAACTCAGATTAGTACAAAGATGAATAGTACAGTCTGGAAACACAAAAAATCTCGGAGATTGCAAGGAGACAGCTACTGTATTAAGACACCAGTTGTGTAAAAAGTCTTTCTTCACTTGAATAGAAAAAAAAAAAAAAAAAGTAAAAGAAAACATAAATATTAACAAATTAGTACAATGTATCTAGTACATTCTGCACTAGTTTCAGTGCTTCTCTCTGCTACGAAGGAAAAGATAAATGGTGCTTCAATCTGACAAGGACAAAGGCTGTATAGAATGTGGGGAGGTCAAAAGAACAGACAAAAAATATGGGGGAATTTGGAATCAAAGTAAGTGGGTCGGTGTGTAGTCATAGATGGGACTGGGGAAGGGAACCTGCACTATGTAATGATAAGTTGAGAACCAAACATATGTGTGGTCCTTAATTTGTCAGATTTTGATTGAAGCCAAGTCTAAGGGGACCATTGCACAAAGCAATCCAGGCGCTATCCTCTTCCATACATACATATATATATTCTGTTAGATTGATACGGGCTGCTCTGCCTCATCCATACATGGTGCTGCTGCTTTATGCACATGATTTTTAGACCATTTTATCACGAGTTTTTGGGCTAATTACTTCTGCTTGTGTTGAGCACCCATATTTTTCTATACATAACCAGAATCAAATGAGCGTCTATGGATATATGACTGTCCTTTTCACTTAAAACGTATCGATTATTAATGATTATTATGCTGTTTGGCACTCTATCAGTATATCAGCTGGTTGCAAGCAAATTAAAGCCAGAATAATTTTTAGGAACTCGGAGTAAAGCTTTAACTTGTAATACAAATTTTAACGTCCTTACAAAAGAAAGCAACTTTTATAAATACAAGGCCACATGTGCTAGCAACCTGATTATAAAATTCTGTACTATAGGTCTATAACTGAATTTTCCTATTTTTAATTTTCACAAATTCATCAACCTAAAAAAAAAGAAAAAACACAAATCTTACGTCGGCTGTATGTGAAAAATTACTTGTAGAATTGAATTCTTTGAGCTTTTGTTGATGATGCTTTACTATATTAATAGATACCTTTCCAAGATCGGATAATACCACCTATACAATAGATTACACTCATAATTTATTTGAATGATTTTTATCATTAACATGTCTTGAGACCTATAAATAAATAGATACAGCAAGATTTTCGGCTAATTACAACGAAATTTTTACTCAATTCCATATTCTCCCAATTGTCTAGCTGTAGACTCTACTCCTAACCCCTACTTTGGGAAAGCTAACCATACAAATAAAGATGATAAATACATAATAAGAACATATCACAAGCATTAATGGGCTTGGGCTCAAGCTGCAGCAAACCCAACTAATCCTATTCACACACACAATTTGGACAGCGAATACAAATATCTTTACACGACTTGGATGCCTTGTTGCACAACATGAGTAATTGCTACGCAAAAAGATGGTGAAGATTCTGAGCACCTTACCCAGAATACAATATTATATAATAGTTGCAAGTACACTTATGGGCCACTATACTCAAGAGAAAATACTTCAGTATCTTCAGAAGTAGATTTCTAACCAAAATCATATCATTCAAATGTGATATAATTATTCAATCATATATGATTTTCATGTCACATGTTCAGGAATTGATTTCATCGTTCTTAAATTTATGCCCCAAGCATATAGAAGAATCTTTCGTCAATGATGATTAGCTAATTAGTTGTAGCATTCTTATCATTCAAAAAGCAAGTTGGGCATTGTGATTGGATTTGGCGGAATATAAATAATGTCAAATGACCCCATATATGTCTTTCAAAGCAGTTGCGTGATTTAAGACACTATCCCAAGACCACCTTCCACTATATGCCAAAATAAATGAATGGTGGATGTCCTAGAGAGGGCAGGTGGAGACTTCAATGGTGATCAATAACAACGGTGGGTCAGTATGAAGTCAAATATTCATGATTTATTAGGACCTGATAAAGCAAATTCAGTATCAATGAATTCCATGATCAGTGTTCAACATTAGAGGTCTCAAATATTAGAGCGAATAAATCAAATTAGTTAAGACTGACTTTGACCAGTGTAGCTGATAAACAGTGATGGAGGTCTGAAAAATGTTTCAGACAGGACCAAAGCCAAGAAGAAAACAAATTGCAATGACCTGTGTACATGTTGGCCACCATATTGATAAAATTTCCCTTTGGATATTAGCTGCTCTAAAAGATAGTGTGTTGTAAAATAGAATTTAGAACATGCATCTTCTACTTTTCCATAATACTAGTGTTAAATGTGTTTTCATAATTTCTTTACTTAAAAAAATGTAATGTAACAGCTCAGTCTCGAAGCTGCAAAGTCCTGACTTAAAACTTATCTTGACAAAAAGCAGTGTGAATCCTTGGCCCTTGCAAGAAATTATGTTGTAAACGTCATCTATCACCACACAACAGAAATTTTAATCATGATCATAAACATATGGCATTTGGAAGAATATCAAATTGATGTAGCTGTTGATACGACTGATAAGGCATCACAATGCTGTCGATAGGAACAGGACAATTGAGTTGTCGAGAGGATCACAAACCCACTTATGATTATACTTGAAAAAAAAAAAAAAAAAAAACACCATCCCAAGACTATTATAAGCCTAAGTGGACACAATTAGAAGCATCTGAGGTAACACTATTAATAAATTACACCCATTATTTTATATAATTAACACTTAATAAGTCTCATGATACTCCTCACTTATGCTGATTTACAGTTACATCCATTTACAGCAACTGTTGCTGTCATTGCCTCTCTTTTTTCTTGACAGAAGAGGTCATTAGGCACGCTTTGAAGTTCGAGGCACGTTATCAACACTCTTGATATTCACAAAGGAGGGAATTTTAAGGGTGTATTAAATCTAGAATTCATTAGAATCTGATAAAACAGCAGGTGGTACATATTCAATCATTGTCATTAACAGGACAAAGCAGCTTTTAACTTTTGTTAATGAGTGCTCTTTTTAGCAGGTATTTGACTAACATCATATACCTATCTCTCGGAGTTCACCCAAACACTTCAAAGCAATATAAGATGGGTTCATTGCCTACCCAGGCTTTGAGTGTGGAAGAGCGTCAGCAACTGGACATGGAGGATTCCGGCCGGACAGATAGAGCAAAGTGGTTGCTTAACTCTCCAGACCCACCAAGTCTATGGCAGGAGGTCATAGGTTCCATAAAAGGAAGTCTGGTTCCTGGAAAGCAGCACTCTTCATCCAGCACAAACGAAACCCGCTCTAGACGTGCTTTTTCACTATTGAAAGGCCTGTTTCCTATCCTTAACTGGGGAAGAAATTACAAGGCCTCAAAGTTCAAAAGTGATCTGATGGCTGGTTTAACTCTTGCTAGCCTAAGCATTCCTCAGGTTGCCCCATCTTGCTTCTTCTTCTGTCTGTTTCTTGAGCTAAGTGGTTATGGCACTAATTCTCTAACCATGATTTTTTTTTTTTTTTTCAACTGTGATGTTCCGAAAACTTGTTTTGCAGAGTATAGGATATGCTAATCTAGCAAAACTTGATCCTCAATATGGTCTATGTAAGTAGCCAGCTAGTTTAAATATTAGTTGTCTAGTTTTAGTTTCGGTATCTATGTGGTAACTCTTTGATTTGGTTTGGTTTTAAAATTAGACACAAGTTTTGTTCCTCCTTTGATTTATGCTTTGATGGGGAGTTCAAGAGAAATAGCCATTGGACCAGTAGCTGTGGTTTCAATGCTGCTATCCTCCCTGATTCAGAAAGTTGAAGACCCTGTAGCTGACCCCATTGCCTACCGAAAGCTTGTTTTTACTGTCACTTTCTTTGCCGGAATCTTCCAATCTGTATTTGGGCTGTTTAGGTACTTGCTCATTTATAAAATTACTTTACTTTAATTAATGCTAGAAATGGGTTCGGTCACTGATATCTGATGATGCAGGTTAGGCTTTCTGGTGGATTTTCTTTCACATGCTGCCATTGTTGGATTCATGGCTGGTGCTGCCATTGTAATTGGTCTTCAGCAATTGAAGGGTCTACTTGGGATCAGTCACTTTACCAACAATACTGATGTGGTCTCTGTCTTGGAGTCCGTGGTTTCATCATTTCACCATGGAGTAAGTTCCGTTAGGAGATCCATATTCAATGAAAAGGAAAAACAATTCCAAAGATTATGCGGTGGCTTTGTTTCTAAGTCATATTTATAATGTTAAAAAAATAACGAATATCTCTTTTGTCAAAAAATGACTAATGAACAGAGTTCATCCAATGATCATTTATTCGGTCAAAACCTTTTTTATTTTTAGCTTATAATCACATAATCTTGGCACTCCCTGATTGCTTTTTTTGCAGTGGTATCCTCTGAATTTCGTCCTCGGTTGCTCATTCCTTATTTTCCTCCTAGCTGCCAGGTTTATTGTAAGTAGATAAATTCTTTCATTTTCAGTTTTCTGTCCGAAAGATCTTCTCACTAACTCTAGTTCAACATGCCATACTCTTCAGGGCAGAAGAAATAAAAGGCTCTTCTGGTTGCCTGCTATTGCTCCTCTTATATCAGTTATATTGTCCACTTTTATAGTGTATATAACCAAAGCTGACAAGCATGGAGTCAAGATTATTAAACACATCAAAGGAGGCCTTAATCCAAGTTCTGTCCATGAACTACAGCTCAAAGGTCCTCATCTTGGGCAAGCAGCCAAAATTGGACTAATATCTGCCATTGTTGCTCTTACTGTGAGTGTTTAATGTGTGTTTACATATACATTTTTTTTTTTCTCTAATTTTCCACATTTATCTTTCTTCATGGTAATTGAAGTACTGATATCAGGAAGCCATTGCTGTTGGCCGATCCTTCGCTTCCATAAAAGGCTACCACCTTGATGGGAACAAGGAAATGGTAGCTATGGGCTTCATGAACCTTGCAGGATCTTTAACTTCTTGCTATGTGGCAACTGGTGAGCTCGTTTAGAATCTTTCACTTTACAATTTCTTGTGAATTCTGACATAGACTACAAGTGAAATAAGGAAAAAATATATATATCTAAAATAATGCATACGACAAATTTTGACTCATTTTTTTCATTTTCCAAAGGATCATTTTCACGAACTGCTGTAAATTTCAGTGCGGGATGTGAAACAGTTGTATCAAATATAGTGATGGCGATTACAGTGATACTATCGCTGATATTGTTTACCAGGCTCCTATACTACACTCCCATTGCCATCCTTGCTTCAATAATTTTATCTGCTCTTCCTGGACTATTTGACATAAATGAAGCTATACATATATATAAGGTTGACAAACTAGATTTCCTTGCCTGCATTGGTGCCTTTCTTGGGGTCTTGTTTGCATCAGTGGAGATCGGTCTTCTAGCTGCGGTATGTAATAATTCTTTACACAGGATTTTCCTTTTAGTGATTCTTCAATGGTGAATGCGTAACAATGCTGGGGTTGGAAAAACTACTTATGAATTGTAGAAGTGAAGGCAACCTGTTAATTAACTAGAACAAACTTGTACAACTTTAGTATACTTAATAGCAAAATGGTTTTATCAGTAGAATCACACTGCAATGGTCCTTTATAAACCTGCCCCTTCCTCTGAGAGGCCATTTTCAGAAAAAATCAGCTGAATAATTTGATGAAATCTAACGATTGAACATCTGATGAATTTGTACAATTCAAGTGACTATATACTGCTCTTTGGCTTGAGCCAGTGTCTTATCTCCTTGATCATGATATTCTTGATAAATTACAGGTAGCAATCTCGTTTGCCAAGATATTGCTACATGCCATTCGACCCAGCATAGAACTACTGGGCAGACTTCCAAGAACTGATATATTTGGTGACATCAGTCAATATCCAATGGCCGTTAAGACTCCAAACGTGTTGACAATCCGTATCAACTCTGCATTATTTTGCTTTGCTAATGCCAACTTCATAAGAGAAAGGTATTAACCTGTCCGCATGCTACTGAGAGAGAAAGAAGAGCTGCAATTAATCCATGAATGTTATCCACTGCAGGATACTTAGGTGGGTGACAGAAGAAGATGATGAATGTCAAGAATCCACAAAGAGAACTATCCAAGCTGTAATCCTAGATATGTCAAGTAAGTTCAATGCAATTTTTCAGATTAATTCTACTTCAAAAGTTTCACTGACTCACCTGGATATCCCTAACAATTAACAGGTGTGATGAACATAGACACTTCAGGAATTCTTGCACTAGAGGAACTACACAGGAAGCTAGCTTCAAATGGCATACAAGTAAGGCAGTGACTAAGGAATTTATATATAATTCAGCTTATTTGGTTTCTGAATTGTGACTGATCATAATTTTCATGTGTATATGTTTTTGCAGTTAGCAATGGCCAGTCCAAGGTGGCAAGTAATTCACAAACTGAAGTTAGCCAAATTTGTAGACACAATTGGAAAAGGGTACGTTTTCTTCACCGTTACTGAAGCTATGGATGCATGCCTTGCTTTTAAATTTGCTGCTATCAGCAGCTGTTAATAAGGATTATGTAAGGCTTCTGAACATGATGTATAAGCTATTTTGGTAAGGCATTAACTTCAACCAAGTTCATGGTGGTATCACATGTATTTGTGACCGAGTATGATAAGACGGTGACAATTTACTGCTGTATTGTATGTCTTCATTGAGTTAATATTTCATACCTCCTCAATTGTTTGATGTTCAGAGAAAAGATGAAATATGCAGTGTGGCCTTAATTTTTAGTTCATTCAGGGTGGGCATCTCCAACTCAATCCGACCATTTTTTATTGGGTTGGATTGGGTTACATCTTAAAAAAAATTAATGGGTTAGGTTGAAAATTAAATTGGGTTGAGTTGGGTTAAAAAATTTTCAACCCAACCCAATCCGAACCCGACGAACGCCTATCCCCAATTCTAAATCCAAGATTTTCTCCCCTCTCTAGAAGAACATTTGTTCATGATAAAAATTAAGGACAATTTTTATGTCGAATTTACTCTTTTATTTACAATAATTAGATCTTTATTTGTATTCATTTTATCTGTAATCAAATTACTAAGACTAAGAAAATTATCAACTAGACCATTTGTATCTTTGTGGTAAATTAAATCTAACTCAATCAACCCAACCCAACTCAACCGGACTATTATTAGGTTGAGTTGGGTTGGGTTGAAGAATTTATTGGGTTGGGAGATTTTCAACCCAACCCAACTCGAACCCGAAAATACACACCCTTAGATATAACTGATTCACAAGAGTAACACATTGTTTGTTTTTTCCACTTAAATTTAATAGTGCTGAATTACATCTATTAAGTTGTTTTCATTTGTTTTTTAAGTAATCAAACCACTTAAAAGTATCCATAAATAATTGAAAAAATTAAGTATGGATTTTTAACTTTTCACTTAATTACAAATCATTTAATGACATTTAAAGTTTTTATTCTAAATCTATCATTCCTAAAATAACATAATTTTAACTTTTTTTTTTTTTTGCTTGATACTTACAAAAAAGAAATTTGAAAAAAAAATCTAAATACGTCTCATCTCAAATTGTCTTGAAATTAAATTAATATATTTTAATTTACAATTTAAACATTCATTTTTTAATTTTTAAATATGTAAATATAGTTAATACTCTTATATTTTTAATCATATTTTAATTATAAATAAAATATTATTAATATGTACATAAAAATATTTTAGAATTTATTGAATTATTTATTTTCAGATATTTGTATTAAATTAATTAAAATTATATAACAACAAATAGTTAAAAATGTATAAATATCAAATTACTAATTTTTCAAATAATTTTAATTTTAAAAAACAAATAAATTTACAATATATTCAGAGATAAGAAAAATATATATATACATATTATTCAGATTTTAAGTTTCGATCACTATACAGTCTTTAATCTTCAACAATGTTGTATAGTTTTCAGATAAAAAAACAGACGACTCCTTAACACTAGTTATTCTAACTTATATTTTAATGTGTATCTTAATTAATGATGAGTCAAATACTGAACAAATATAATTTGTGAGTGACATAAATTATTATTATATGTATTCACTTACCGATTGCTATGTCATTAGTGGGATTGTAAATGAGATATAAATGATGGAAAAAAAATTTCATGAGATTGTCTCACAATTAATGTAGTAAGAAGAACCAATGAAATGATGCAATTTATTTTTTTTTTACCTTTTCCATTGTTTTTTTTTTTAAAAAAAAAAAATATTTTCTATTGATCTGTCTTATCACATCAATGGTAAGAGAGTCCCATGAAAGATTTTTTTAAGAATATGAGATGTCAAGCATTATTTTGTTAACAAAATTTAAAACAACCATTGTTTCTATTGTTTAAATAATTATTAATTTCTTCTATATTAATTATTCTTCATTAAAAAGAAAAAGAAAAGAAACAAATAACATCCCTTGTTTAAAGTAGGGATGGGCACTTTTAAGTGTGATTTTGTTTTTTTAATATCAAATCAAAACTGACTATTTTCGATTTTTGAAAAGTAAAATCAAAATGACCTGATTTTAAGATGAAAACCAACTTTAACTGAATATGATCATGTATCAGTTTGATTTGAATTGGTCTAGTTTTGGCAGTTTCAACCCACTAAACCACCAGCACTAGGTGCTCAACCAATCAATCATAGCCTCAATTACTTCAACTAGAACAATCAACACCACCCAATCTACCACCACCCTCCACACCAACAAAACCTAGCCCACAAAATCACCACCATCGCCATCAATCCACCGATCCTAACCTTAACCCAAAAAACCCACACCCTCGTTGACAAGACCCAACTATCTCATCTTTTGAGTTTAGTAAAGTCTCGCGATATTATAAGAAATTAGATATGTTTCTTAAGCATGGGTATATATAATTTGGCATTGAATTAGAAAGTTATTCTCTATTTTTCATCCATAATTAATGAAATTCTCAGATATATAGAATTTTGTGTATTGTCCTAAATCTGTATTATACTTGTAGCTTTTTTTCCCTAATTCTCAAATGTATTAAACACTAATACACAAGTAATAACTGGAAAAAAAAAAAATTAAAAAAACGAGTTTACCTTGGAGAAAAACAAATAGAAGATAGAGTTTGTTTCCTTCATTTCTAAACGACATGCATTTTAATAACACGATTACATGTTACAATTAAAACTTTTTCTTATTGTCCTCAATCTGCTGTAATAATGACTTTAAAAACACATAATAATATCACAAAACAATATAAGAACCACATCATTGTTATATAAATTATATGCTTTTATATTATATTTAAATGAAGGCACATATGTTTCCTTAGCCATGTTAGAAAACAGCGTTGTGGTGTTGCTAAAAATGGAGAATTAAAGGATGTGGCAACCGATGGAGAAAAGCTGTTTAGACAGCTGATAAGCGGTTGGTTTGTGCTATCTTGACCAACATGAGATTGTCTTGGAAGGCTTGGATTTGTATTCGCCTGGTCCAGTCGAGGCTGATGATTTTCTCGAGTCGAAGGTTGGGAGTACTGCGCTGATCTGCTGCTTAACAATAAAAAAAAATATATATATATATATAAAATCATGGCTCATGAGTTAGTTAACAATTAATGACGTTAATAGCGACATAGTTGGAATTAGAAATGAAAGTGAGTCTAAGCAAAAGCATAATATTTTTGTTGGATTGTAGGTTTGTAATGTGCTCATAAATCGAATCTAATTCTGCAGTGCATCAAACCCATCATAGAATTCATTTATCTCATACTTTCTTATCCTAACCAGTCCCATCAAAACAATCCAAGCCAATCTTTTATGCTAAACGAGTTCTAAAGCAAATATAATAACAATTCAACAAAACTTTATTTAATTGACTGTGATTGCAATAAATGTTCTATTGACTTGTCTAAAGTGGTGATTGAATGAAGAAGATTGATCATTATGATGCGGGTAAAGCTATTGTCACCCATAAAAATAAATTAAATATAACTATTTTTAAAAATATTTATACAACAAAATTATCCTTAAATGAAATTATATAAAAGGACAAACACATATTAATAAAACAATTTGTTTACTTTTAAAACCGAAAACAATTTTCTTTTTTTTTTTAATTATAACTAAACAAAAAAAAAAAATCATAAATGTTTCTACCATAAAATCTTAAAAAATGTTTATGAATCTTACATAAAATCATTCTTTAGATTTTATTAAATGCAAAACACTATTCTGAATTTTTTTTTATTAATCTAAACAATAAATATTAATTAAAACATAAAATAAAATCTCATTCTTGATAAAAATTTCAGTGGTTTTAACCTTTAAATATGGCTTTTTTTTTTATTTCTCTTGTTTTTTTTGATAAAGCAAGAGAAATAAGGAAAAAATAAATATAAAATTTTTATTTTAAATGAATATAATTAATATTGTTTAAATAGGGTTAATAGTGATATATTTATATGGGTAAGTAATTTTAAATTTAATTAATTTGTGTATTAATAATTTAAATATTGTTGTAACTAGGTAGATGATCACCAAATTTAAGCACCAAAATTTTATATATATTTGAAGCGGTGGAGGTTCACCGATTAAAGAAATAATTTTATATCTATATATATGTGTGTGTGTGCATGGTTTATGAAAATATCCAGAAAACTTTTTGTCGTTAACGCTGATTTTGAAAATTGAAATTTGACTGTTAATATGGACTAACAAAACTATATGAATACTTTCACCATTAAAGTCATTTCAATAATGGTGGCAACGGTAAGGGGAAAGTGAGATTACCCCTTGTTTCAATGCTGGTCAATTCTATTGTAGGTACAAACATATCATTTTACATAAACTTCAATTATTTGAGCACTCTAATTTTATAATAGAGCACCTGTCTACCAAATTGAAAGAAAAAATTATTGTTATACCTATAACTTATAAGGTAGATCAATAACTAACATAAAATATCAGGCTAATGTTGATGCATTATTAACATATTATAATTAGTCTTTATGTGTGAATTGATATTTCATTCTCATATGAATTTTTCTCCACTTCTGTATAGGTGAATCTCTTCCAATTGAGAGTAGTTTTCAGACCGCATCATTGATATTCTATCTCGATTGGTCCCGATGATACTTTAGATCCGTTTTAATCATAATTTCTATACTTAAAAAAAAATAATAATAATAATAAAATAATAAAGTCTTTATATATATAGCCTGTGGAATAAAACAGCGAATCGACAAAGCTACAATTGTTCGGTTTATGCAGTAAAATTTTCAGTGACTTGTCCAGATTGGTACTTCTGTTTTTTTGGGAGATGTCCAAATTGGTACTTGAATGGACAACAGTGGACCCAACTGCGAACAACGATGGCTCCCTGAGACTGCCAGTCTACGACGAGACTCTAGACGTCAGGAGCAAGACAACTGAAGTTTTTCTTATGTATATAAATAAAGGCAAAGGATAAAAATAAATATATCTAACAAATTGTTTATAAATACAATTTATAAAAAAAATTTGTATATTATAATCCTAATAAATATATTTATCTAATAGTGGGAGCTTTTTCTTATATAAAGATGAAAGATAAAAATTAAAATCATACCTAATCACCGTAGTAAAAGATTTATTTATTTCGTTTTAAATATTTTTTTTAAAAAAAATAAAAAGACAATGCAAAAACCCAAATGAAAAAGGAAAAAGATGAATGGGGAGCTTGAATTCTCTGACTTTTAAAACTGGCAAGATGTTTTAACTCTAGGAGGGTATTAGAGGAGGATATATCCTCCACAAATATTTCAAGAGCTCTTTTTATCAATCAATCAACAACATTATTTGCATCGTGAGGTATAAAAAGGATCTTCAAATGCCAATCATTTTTAAATAGTGTTCCACATATCTAAGATTACAGATCGTAGCAAATGATAGTAGGATCTGAATGAAGAATTAAATCAATGATCTCCTTACCATCTAATTCTACTAAGATAGTAGGACACAGTAACTCTCAGACAAGAATTAGGTCTATCCAAATGGCTCTTAGCTCAGTATCCAAAATTGTGCATACACCAAGAGATCACATAAAACCTCTCTTAAAATTTCCTTGATCATTACAAATTAAACCCCCAATCGCAGCTCTTCCAGGAACTCTATCTAAAGCACCATCTGTATTTAATTTGATCCATCCAGTAAGAGGAAGCTTCCAACCGTAAGAAAAATCAAGAGCTATAGGGGAAGGAAACTTATTGTAGCACTCTCTTTAAGTAGCACAAATAAACTAAGTCTGTTTGTTGATAAAATAAACTCCAGTCAAATGTCTTATATATATATATATATATATATATATATATATTAGGAAATAAACATTTTAAAACACTAGATTAATGAACAACAAAACAATGTGGAAATAATAACGAAATTAAAAAAAAAAAAAAAAGGTCAAAACAGCACACACAAAATTTTAGAGGTAGATGATAATTCTTTCTTCTACTCAATGCATTCATGAGTAAAATTACCTATCTTGTCACAATTAAAATATTTCAACTTGCTTTTGTCATTATTTGCACCATTGCGCCTGCCCCTTTTAGGTTTATCGGTCTCACACTTGTTGGACTTAAGATTCCCTTTCCCTTTCTTCCGATTCTTCTTCTTTCCTCCCCCTTTTTCGTTTAGAGTTTAAACCTATGTGCATGGTGGACTCAGCCATATAAAATTGACCCGAAGCTTTGACCACCTTTAATGCTCATCTTCTAGCTCAACATGATGTGAAATATCATCAAATGTCTTGATATTATCGTTGTGGGTCATATTGATTTTCATGTTTTTCCAACTGTTTGAAAGAGATCGAATCACCGTTTGTACTTGCCGCTCATCAGTTAAGGCATGACCAACAAATTTCAACTCATGTATTATGTTTTACATCTCTCTCAGATAATGTCTTATATTATGATCCTAGTGCTTTCGATAAGTGTCAAACTTAATTGTAATTCTTCTCAATTTGATGGTTGATATTCCACCATATTTGTCTTTCAAAGTCAGCCAAATATCTTATGTCATCTCATATCCTTCATAAACGTTGTCTCATATTTTGTGAGGTCATTAGCCATACTGGACAGTATCATTATGCTAGCAACGTCGATCTTTCTCTTTCAAGCTTGATACGCCTCAATATCTCTTCTGCCTTTACCAAAAGTGCCATGTTCGAGTTCAACCATAATATTGGTTAGGGTTTCAAAGGTCTCTTGCTCCTCTAGGATATAATAAATTTTGCACTGCAAAATGTTATAATTATCGTAATTCAATTTGTCATTCTTATTCAAATCAAAAACTATATATTTCTATTTAGAGACGTATGATTTATATTTTTTTACGTCTATACTAGCACATTCATTATTATTTCACTAAAATATTATAGTAACTATACACTTATAAATATGATAAAAAAATCTTTTAAACAAAAATCGAAAATGTAGTGCAAGCTACGCATCATCATCCATTTTCAAATATTTATCAAATCATATATGTAAATGTTTTGTACAAAACAATCCTAATATCTTTTTATAAAAGATTTTAGGACACTCATAATTTAAATAGCATCATATTTTTTAAAAAAAAAAAACAAATGTTAACATTTCGTTAATAAAAAAATATAAATTTCAAAACATACAATAGTAACCAATATTCAAATGTTCATGAACGAAGTATAATGTGAAGACATTAGAAAAATGACATCATTCAGCTAGATTCATGGTGCAAAAATAGAGCTCATCACAATAAACATCCAACTACTGGTGGAAGTCAAACGTCATATTCTGATCCTCCTCATCCAATGAGATATCAATCACCTCATCCTCATCGCCTAAGATCATTATGATCTCAGGCATTTGGTCATTTGAGATCGTTATGACCTCAAACGCATCATTGTCAAATATCTCAATGATCTTGGGTATCTCATCATCAAAGATCTCAATGATCTCAAACATCTCGTCATTAGAGATCTTGATGATCTCTAGCATCTTGTCATTAGAGATATCAATGATCTAAGGTTGTTGTACGTTATTGGAGATCTCAATGATCTCCTCCTCATCAAAGATGACAATAATCTCAGCCATATATCAGATGCCTTGCCATCCAAATACGTTGATGCAGTACCAAATAATCCAAGTCATATTACAAAGAAAAATTCAAGCGATCCATTGTACTGCAACACACAAGACATACACAAGCATGCGTGTTAATTTTAGATCAAATAAATTTAATACAAAAACTAAAACATTTTAATTCAACTCCTTATAGAGCAAAATAATAAAAACAATGCAGTTCAGCTCACTAATTAGAGTGAATAAATAATTGAAATGAAAATTAAAGAAAAAATAAATAAAATAAATTTATTTGTCAAAAAATAACACCACAATCCAGGCTCTTGGGACACGTGTCTTGCTCTTTGCCTACCACGCATCTTCATCAGATACGCGCATCACGCATACAACTAGACACGTGGCAAGCTTTGGTTGGTCCACATATTATTACGTTAACAATCTGCGCATCTCACATTCAACCAATCACATGTAACCACGTGTTTGCTCATGTGTTGTCACATGCTACTTGCATGTCGCCACGTAGTGTTTACTTAGGTAGGCTTTGCAACCCCGTATGTCACACGTCGACTTCTCGATTTCGTCCAACAGTCAAACAATTACCAGTTTCATTAAAGTTTCATCCCGATTCCATTATGCCCTTAGTTTTCACTTTTGAGTTAGGGTGAATCACACTTTTCGATTATGAGAGTGGGATTTGTTTTTAAACCTAAAATAAAAAATAATGTTTTCAAACAGAAATCAAATTTTGATCTCTAATTTGTTTTAATCCATTCTTACTGGTATTTCAATGAAATTTATAGTTCAAATTGCTATAGATTTGGTCATTTGGCTGTTGGTGCCGTTGGCACCAATAGTCTCCACGCCATGTGTTGGCATGAGTTCGACGCCCGCTGCATCCAAAATATATGTATATAATATAATATATAATAATAATAATAATAATAATAATAATATAATACTATAATACTAATGATAATTGATTAATCTCTCACCAATTATGTGGGTTGCTTTTCCATCCTAGTGTGGGTCTCTCCCCCTTTCCGTGTGGGTCGCTCTCTCCCAATTGAGAGTAGTCCCCCGGACCGTGCCACCAACGTCATATCTCGGTTCAATGGTCCCGGATGTCCCCTGAGCTTGTCCCACTACAGTTGTTGTATTAAATAAAAAAAAATGCTATAGATTTGTCGCCAAGTCTAGTTTTATAAAAAACTGAATTACACAAACAGAGGTATGTGGACGAAGAAATCAAGAATAGAAGGTCCGGTGTTAATGTTTCAATTTCTTAGGTTTTTAATCCAAAAATCAAGTTTCATGGTCTATTTAATCATATACACATGATCGTAAGCCAATAAACAATCTAACAAACATCTAATGCCAATGAAAACATTCAAACCAGTATAAAAATTTGTCAAAAACAACAAAAAAACAAAACCAAAACAACAGCGGATGTCCCTGACTTCTGGATTGTTCAACCGGTCTAACTTTATTCACCAATTAGTTGGAATCGAAAGTTCTAATCACAGTATTAAATGCCTTTGCTAGTTGTTTTCTCTGTATCTCTTTTTTTCTATTCTTGTTCTGTGTTTGTACATCTGTTTTTTCTAAGTCTGATTTCAATGTGTTTTCAACCAACATAATAACCACCCACTCTCCTCTTTTTTAAACATGGGATTTGATAACCGCTAAAAGCATTTGAAACTATAACTTAACTTCTTGTAACCGGTCCAATAGTTTACTTGATTTAATACAATTATGATTTAGATTTTAGACATAGGTTTGGGTCATCTTGGATGGATCTGACCTGAGACCCAATTACCCAATTAGCATATATGTATATATATATATATATACATATAATTGTTAAGCCAATAAGAATGACTTAGTAATTAATGTTGAATTTGATTGCAAACAACAATGTTGATACTTTATATAATTTTGAGTAGTGCTTGAAGAATGACTAACAAGTTTTCTGATTATTTTTGGTAAAAACTAAATATAAGTATTACGTTGTATATTTTTTGAAAATAAAATAATTTGATAACAAATTATTATACATTTACGCCCTTTTAAGTATGTGTTATCATATTCTAAAACTTCAGTATTCAACAAAATAATAACTTATAAAACAAAATTATATAGTTATTTTTAAAACAATTCAAGCTTGTATTTTTATGATTAGCAATGTGAATATTTGGGTTTATATATATATATGGTAATTTTACCATTAGTATCTCTTAACTTTTAAAGTTAGAACAAACCATTAAATTCATCCATTGTATTTGAATTAAATAAGAGAGAAAATTTATTTTAGAAGAGAGAATGCAATGGATGAATTTGATTAATTCATCATAACTTTTTATAGTTATGAAACATTGATAGTAAAATTACTATATATATATTTATAAATTAATTATTGAAATTTGCAAATTGATTTATCAAATTTACCATTGATTATTAAATATATGATTTGTACTAAGTTTATAGGTCTTTTATATTTTTATTTTTAATAACTTATAAAACAAAATTATATAGTTATTTTTAAAACAATTCAAGCTTGTATTTTTATGATTAGTAGTGTCAAATATTTGGGTTTATATATATATAGATATAATGATTTTACCATTAGTATTTCTTAACTTTTAAAGTTATGATGAACTAATCAAATTCATTCATTGCATTTGAATTAAATAGGTAAGAGAATTTGTTTTAAAAAAGAGAATGCAATGAATGAATTTAATTGATTCATTATAACTTTTTAAAATTAGAAAACACTGATAGTAAAATCACTATATATATATTTATAAATTAATTATTGAAATTTGCAAATTGATTTATCAAATTTACTATTAATTATTAAATATATGATTTGTACTGAGTTTATAGGTCTTATATGTATACTTTACTAATTATCTTAATGAGTTTTGATTTTATCCAAATTGTCAACTTCATATTTAGTATTTACAATTTCAATTTGTAAATTTCAATAATACTTCTTGCCAAAAAAAAAACCAAAATCAATAATACTTAATTTATAAATTCGGAAAAGGGATTTACTAATTATCTTAATGAGTTTCGATTTTATCCAAATTGTCAACTTGATATTTAGTATTTATAATTTCAATTTACAAATTCGGCTTATATTTTGCATGATAATTTTTAGGGCAATTACCAAATAAGTGTCAGACTTTTATAAAAAAAATTGAAGTAGTTAATGACATTTACAAATGTGACCAAATTGGTCCCTAACTATTATGTTTTACCAAATTTATCCCTCAGTCAAACCTAACGGTCAAGGTGATATAATCTTTTTATTACTTATACAATCAAACATAAAAACTAAAATTAAAAAAAAAAGTAAGTTATTTTATATTAAATGATTATAAAAATAAATAAGTTATTGCAATTTGTAAGATGAGAAAAAAAAAAAAAAAAAAAAAAGGAAACAAATAAAACTACAAGACTCACCATACAACATAGAATTGTGGTTTGATTTGGTGGTGAAGTCTTAGCCCACTCATACATTGTCTCAAGGTCATGACTTTAATCTTTTGCTGCCCCATGTTTATGGGCAATTCTCCCCACCTGTTGTGGATTGTTTCTCACTTGATATAATTTGATCCCTGCCATTTTTGGGAGGTAATCCTCGGGTGATGCTTCAGAATCATATTTCAACTGATTTTCATTACCCAGGCATGTATTAATACTCGAAAAATATATATATATATTAAAAGCTTTTACTCTCTCTCTTTATATATATATGTATATTTATATATTTTTGACAAAAAAAATATGTGATTGCATTTTAAAATGTGTGATTGTGATTTATTATATGTGATTACAACTAAACATGTGTAATTACGTTCAGTAAATGTGATCACATTATCACATTAACTGATTGTGATCACATATATTTAGTTGTAATAACATATAATAAATTACAATTACAATATATATATATATATGACATATACATTTATTGGGGATTAGATAATATTTTAATTTATTTTTACCAAAATTATTTTGTCCTCATCAGTCATTTTATTAAGGATTATTTTTGTAATAAATATTTTTAATAAAATATGGGTTTAGAAATCATATTTTTGGATGGAAATACCGGCACCCTAAATCTAACCATTAACCCTTTCTTAGTAGTGAAAAATCCAATTACCCCTACCACATCATCTCTAACTAATCACTAATAAATAAATTCAATTAATTAAAAATAAAATTAAAAATTTAATTAATTAATTAATTTAGACTCTCAATCTCCTCCAAAGGAAGAGATCTTAGATGATCTCCTTTGCGATGGAGTTTTAGGACATTCATTTGCACTAAACTCATGATGTTTTTGTAATTATATATATAAATATATAAGACTCTCAATCTCCTCCAAAGGAAGAGATCTTAGATGATCTCCTTTGCGATGGAGTTTTAGCACATTCATTTGCACTAAACTCATGATGTTTTTGTAATTATATATATAAATATATAAGACTTTTATAATTAAGTATACCTGATTTTAAAAATAAAGATCAACTAAGTAAATTTATCAATTATATTTTTCTCTCAAAATAAATTCTTTCTTTTATTTAATTCGAATGCAATGAATAAATTTGATTGATTGATCCTTACTTTTTAAAATTAAGTATATCTAATTATAAAGATATTATGTATATATATATGCATATATAGTTTAGAATTGAGATCCTCTCCTAAATTTTTATTGTTTTCATCTTGATATTTTGTAAATGAAATGAAAGTTTGAGCATTGCAGGTGAGAAGAAAAAAATTAATAATCATAATCTTTCATTATTTTTATATTAATATATTATTAGATTATAAAAGGTCAAAACCAAAAAAAAAAGAAGGGAAAAGGAAGGATTCTAGCTTCATTGTCGAACCAGCTGTAACCTTTGCCGCACCTAACATAAAAGACAAACGTATGACAATTTTACAAACCGCGCATTGGCAGCCAGACGTAGTTGCTGTTTGTTTTTTTCGCAGCAATGATTTTCTCTTTCATTCCTAAATTTCAACTATTGTTGTGTAAATATTTCAAAAAAAAAAAAAAAAAAAGAAGTTGTGTAAAAATTTCAAAAATTGCGGCTGACAAAAGCATCCCCACATTGTGGCTAGTTGTATTTCGTAGCCAAGCTTCTTGGTGCTTCTTCTCTTCTTTTTCTCACTGCTTGTCCCCTGCTCACCGATCAACCGTGTGGCCAGTGTCACCGCTTATAGTGAGTTTTTATTTTTTCTTTTTTCTTTTACTTTTAACAATTTTTTTTTGATATTTTAGATAAATTTATTTAAGATATAAATTTATAAGCACTAAAAATTTATATTTTATTGTATTAGTTCTTAAGTAGCAATAAAAAAAATTTTCAAGTTTTATTCTTTATAGATTTGATCAAGTGTCGACAGTCAAACCGAGATCTCTCCATGTGATTGAGAATTTGCTATTCGCTACCTTACCAATGGAATAGCTAATAATGAATTCTGAAACCTAAATATAATTTATTTAATTAAATTTCGAAATAACGCACGTTGAATTAAAAAATCACACGCATTTACGCTAAACCCGAGAAGGCGGTGCACTGTCAGCAGCTAAGCCAGTCCATCCATGCGGGGGAAGTGGCCCCTCCCTTTTCAGGACACAAGATGGCTTGCTACAATGCTAGAAAACAAGCCACCCCTGTCTTGTTACATTAAATCACGGCTTCGTCTCGTAGTGTTGATTTTGTTTGCAGTAAGGTCCCACTACAGTCGTTCTACTTCTACACTTACCAATTTAGACAAGCCTGATTCGAAAAGGATAAAAGTTCAGATATACGTTTTTTAGCAATAACAGTCACATGACTAACATAAACGTAGCTTTGTCCTACTGTCATTATGCTGCGCTTCGACTGCCGTTTCAATATTGTCGGTATAGAAGTCACGTCAGAGAATAATTACAGGTTAACGACGCTGTTTTATAATCTTCATAAATTTATGTCTAGTTGTGGATCTAACTTGGTACTAATTTCTTTAAAATTGTTACTTATTTCTTGGTGTCTCACAAATGCATCACAAACATTGTTATTAAAACAAGTTGGGAATACTTATATTTGTTTTCAACTTCTTAATTTTTCATAAATTTCATGTTTTTAATCATGGGCCATTAAGATACCCACGACAAAACCCATCCCACACATTAATGTTGAGGTTTAAGTGAGTCACTGCCTGAATGTTAATACTACTATCTAACTTACTACAACTTTTGAAAAATATTCTACAAAACTTACATCCAATGAAATTCAAAGAATCCAAAAAAATTCAGCAAATTCTCAATAAATTTTACAAAACTTCATGGAGGTTGTTCATATTTTTTTATAGGTAACCAACCTATAGAAATCAATTCAAAACAAACACAAAATTTTGAGACCTCCTAATTCTCACCATTGAAGATAAAATTTCACAAACAATAATGTGGTGCTTGGATTCCTTTTTCAAAATGGTTTCTTATTTTCAAAAACAAAAAATGAGTTAAAAGTATTTGGTTAGGTATTTTGTAAAATGTGTTTTTGAAAATAATAACTAAAAAGTCAAAAATAGTTTTTTTTTTTTTAATTTATAGTTTTCACAATTTTCAAAACTAATTATTACTATTTTAATCATTTTAAAAAAATAATATCAAACACATTTACATTATTTTCTATTTTTGAAAGTAAGTTATTAAATATATTACCAAACCAATTACATTTTTAAAACATTATTTTCAAAACATGTTTTTTGTTTTTAAATATAGTTTTTTAAAATATCATTTTAAAAATGGTTTCAATCGAACCCTAAAATTAACAAAATCAATTGTTAAAAGTTTTTTATCCCGAGCAAGAAAAAATCAATTGTTAAAGTAAAAATAAGAGATACTTAAAAGTCTATTGAGCATAAATATCTTGTTCATTGTTAGTCTTCTACTTATTCACAATGTGGACCTAGTAAACTTTCATTGCTCGTTTTATGGAAAAAGTTTTTTACACTACCTAATTCTATCCTCTAGGGTATCTCAATGCGCTTTTATAAAATCGGACGTTTTTTTCCTCAAAATGACGAATCAAGGACCAATATATGTGAAGGAAAAAAATTTTTTCCCTTGCACCCTTGCTCCAAACAGTGATATGAAAACGGTGGGGATTTTTTTTTTTTTTTTCCAAAAACGCATAAGATTTCCAGGGCACTAAACGGGGTCCTAAAGGTAAACTAAAACTTTCACTATCATGTACAGTGATACAAACACAAAGGTTCAAATCTAGCTAATTCACATTATCGAACAACCATCCATGATCCTTCGGTTACTAAAGGCCATCATAAATAAAAGTAGTTTATTTAGGGAACATAATTTCCAGCATTCAATAATTTAGTAATATGATAAAAATTCTAGTAATAGTTAAACGGTAAATTAAATAAACAAACAAAGCAACAAAAGCATGTAAATTCTACGCAGTGTCGGTAAGCCTTTAAATGTTACGCATGTCTGTTGAAATGTAAAACAAAATTTTCAGTCACAGGAGGAGAAGCACATATTCTAAACCGTTCCTACCTTCTGCTCATTCTCAGGCCTCGGCACATGTAATTTCTCTGTCGACCTTCCATCTTTTTCCTCTTTTTCTCTACAAGCAAGCCCCCATTTTGTTCTTTTATTTTCCCTCACATACAGCAGGTCGTGTTCTCTCTCTCTCTTCTTCTTCTTCTTCTTCTTCTTCCTATTTTTCATTTATCAGATTTTTTTTTCTTGTTGTTGTTGTACTAGTGGGCTGGGTCGGGTCCGGGAATACTTGCCTTTCAGATACGGGCTAGCACATTAAAAAACTTATGGCCGAGAAAGTAATTGATCCTTATATAAGGAAGTATGTAGATAATTGCATGAATGCTCTTCAAAATTATGCACCTGAAGATACAGAGTAATAAGCATAATGGTGACAACAAGAACAACAATATGACAGGAAAAGAAGGTCCAGATCGTACAAAATTTCATATTTTTCCTGGAAAAAATTGATAACTCAACAGATAATACATTTACAGTATATATAAGCTTCCAACGAACCATAAAGAATCTTTTCACAAAAAAAAAAAAAAAACAGAGAACCATAAAGAATAGACAGAACCCCGTTGTGTCACATCTTTCACTTCTTCCCACAAAACTTATTATCAGCCTTCTCATTTTAAGGATCTCTCTTTACTTCGTAATTCTCCATCCATATAAATACTTCTGCCACCTTTTACACAACCAAACCTCCAGAGGCAACAGTGTAAGGGAAAATGCCTTGTCTACTGCATTTTCTCTCTTCTTTTTATTATTTGTGTTGATCAAATTATCAAATTTAATATTGACCCCATGTTCTGTTTTTTTGTGCACTTTATGATTTTACAGTAATCATACAAGTTTGATTCGCACGTCGTTCTACGCATTTGTAATGGACTTACAGGTAAATTCTATATAAACTATTCTTTAGTTAATTTCTGTATAATGTTTTTCTATTTACGAATTTCCTTATTCTGTGAGTTTATATAATAAAAGAAATTTTAAATTTATTATCTATTTTCAAATGAAGTATCATCTTTTTACACTACTTTTCCATATTAGATTTCAAGTCCCTAATTGTTTAGAAATACACCATTTCCCTTTGTTAGTTATTTGTGGATCACAATTAACCATTTTTAGAGTTCTTTGACTTAGAAGTAACACAATACACTCCAAAAGTGTCCAACTGAATATATAATTATAGTCCAAATTTCAAAATATTACGGTTCCTTGAAAAGAAATTTATACAAGACGTCTACAACACCACTTTATCGCCAGCTGCCATCACCAAAGTCATGTTGTCACACATTGACCGATCGCATCACCAAAATATACCCCATAAGCTGCCCAGACCCATTAGCAACTAGTCCCTCAATAACCATTGTTCTCAAAGATTTAACCAACATGAGATGTTTGCAACTAATTGCCAATGGTGCTTGACGATGTGGGAGGAAGGGTAAATCTCAGCCCACATAACGTCTACAGTCTATGTATTTCTTCTTTTAAATATATTAAAAATATAATCAGTGTACCAAGACCTTTCGTCCATCTTCAAATAAACATAAACCATTTTCTATCGAATCTCTTATAAAGTAATTTGTGTACACAACCGAAAGTAGTTTCTTAAATACAAAACTTAGCTTATAGTTTAAAACAGTAATAACCCAAAGCTTCGAAAAGCCTTCATTATGCCTTAAGTCTCAAAATACAAATCCACGGTTTTTTAAAAATATATCCTAGCTCGGTTGAACTCAGAAAATTCATAACTAACCATCTAAGTATTCCAAACCAGAATAAATTTGCAAAACTTGAAAGAAAGTATGAGCTACATACAATAGGGAATCAGGATATTGACTTATAAGGAGTAGAACAAGAACTAAATAATGTGTAAAAGAAATATAAACTAATATTTAAAAAATGTGTTATTGTAAAAGTAATTGTTATATTATTTAGTATCATTATCATCTATTGTGGCTTATGAGTAAATAACGCTCATTCAAGATAGTATACATATTGTTTAATGTAAAATAAATAGAACGGTTCATAAAAGTATGTAATTACGAATAACAAACTAACACACATGCATATAAACCCCACTATTGTTTTATAGTCAATAAGATCAAAATTTTAGATAAAATCAACCATCGACATAAAGTCTTAAAGGATAACAAAGTTCAAATTAACTCAAAAATAAAATTTAATATATTGAAAAATCATGGGATGGAGCTCCGGGCTTTAGGTATAAATCTGTTCATCAAGTTTAACTTTAAGGCCCCATTACCTAAAATAACTTAATTTTATTATAGCCTTTGTTGAATAGCTTTGAATCCATTAAGAGTTTTATAAAGATTAAAAGTTAAATTATGTTTAGAGTAGCGATATTCACACCCCTCTAAAATTGTATGCACACCCCTTTATAAGTAAACACTATTCCATATATTTTTAAAATATTCTAATTTGTTTTAAAATAATTTCAGTAAAATTTATTTACAAATATATAATACAATTAAATTAAGAAATAATATTTTTATATTAAATGAGTTCTAAGTATTTATTATTATTTTTTTAAAATAATAATTAATTGGATGTAGTTGCAAAAGGGGTGTACAAACAATTTTTGTGGGGTGTAAATACCATCTCTCATTTTTAACCTTACTCCAATAGCTATAGATCTTATCTCAATAATAATAATAATAATGCATTAAAAAATCATGGGATGGAGCTCTGGGCTTTAGGTATAAATCTGCTGATCAAGTTTAACTTTAAGGCCCCATTAGGTCATTACATAACATAACTTAATTTTTTTAGCCTTTTTTTAAAAAAAAACAATTTATTTTTTTTTAGCCTTAGTTGAATATCTTTGGATCCATTTAGAGTTTCATTAAGATTAAAATATAAAATATTTTTAACCTTAGTCCAATAGCTTTAGATCTATTAAAACTTTATTAAGGTTAAAGAAAAACAAGACTGAGGATACAAGTAGTAACCTCAAGCTTAAAATGCATTGAAGTTACCACCACAGTACATGCAAATTCATTTATGGTTGTTAACTAGCAACAGTTTTAAAGTAAATGTAACATATAAAAGATCTTATAAATTTATATTTGGGCCCACTGGGTGGACTTTACCGCCGTTGGACCTTCATTAGTCCTCCCATGACCATACATAATAACCTACTCAATGACTGACTACATACGCAATTCGGGGTGTGCAAATACTGCAATGGTTCGAATTAGAGCTTAATATCAAACAAAATCCATATTCATCGGGTTAGTTATAGCTCAACCCAAACTAAACCATTATGGTAACATAAATCAAGCCAAACCGATTGAACAAAAATGGGATTGGTTTGGGCTAGTTGAATAGTTGTTGCTCTAAATTTTAAAAATCAAGACTTCATAAATAATTGTTAAACTTAATTCTTATCTTCAAAATATTTAATTATAATAAACAGCAAAAATAAATAAAGAACACACACATATCTATATTTATATATATACATACATACATATACATAATTGGTTTGGTTTGGATTACATAGTTTAAAATCACACACACACACACACATACATACACACATATATATATATATAATTGGTTTGGTCTAGGTTACATAGTTTAAAATTTTTGCTACCCAAACCAGACTGTAAAGTAATCGGGTTGTTCATTTATCAACCCAATCTATTCCAAACTCATTTTTTACACCAAATCAATGTAACAAAATTATATTGGTTTGGTTCGGTTAATCGGTTTGACAGGTTTTTTGCACACTTCTATACGCAATTAAAGAGAAATGGTCATTAAAAGATTAATAAACCATACCATTTCCATCATAACTTTTAGTTCAGAACCCAAGAATAAAGCAATAATTTCATCCAAAATAATTAAACCTCACGTATTAAGTTGATAAATTTATAAAAATCATATATGATGATTTAGCCACAATTTCTTTGATCCAAATTTCACATAATCACTTCAAGTGCATTGTGTCCTCCATGTACTTTTTGGCATTATTCCCAAGAGTAAAGATTCTCTATTAATTGTTTTTATTAAACCTTTGATGAAAGTAGTTTAAGTTTGAGTAATGTATGAAAGAAAAAAAAATATATAACAATCTTAATTATTCATTATTTTTTATAGTGATATTTCACTATATTATTAAAAATTTAGTTAAAAAAAAAAAAAATGAGATGACAGATAATCTTTGCTTTATCTCCAAAGATTGCCACTTATGATTAAACATAGTGTAATTTTGATGCATTAATCTCAAAAACTGCCGCACATAATCTATATGTTTTTAGGAGAACTCCCAAGATTGTGACCCATAATTTAAACAATTGATGCCTACTTTGAAGGAATGAAAATCGTGGCTTTAATATATATGATATGTTTACTAATAGAAAATAAAAATAACAAGAAAATCAAATTTTATTAAAAAAGATAATTAATTCCTTTATGGAAGGAGGAAATTAAGTTCATTTTCTAGCAAGAACTTAATTAAAAAGAGCTTAATTCTTATGGGTTGATTACATAAATTTTTAATAAATATTATAATCATAAATCAAGAATTAAATTCTTTTTTCATACTAAAATTTCTATTAACAAACAAGTCCTTAAATAAGCTTTTAAGTGAAGGAATATATAAATGAAGATTTTTGTGGAGTTGAACGTCCACCATACCTTGAGAAGGAACCAAATAGTAGAGAACCAGCACTCAAATGGTTTTTATTCTCGTGGCGTTGAAATTTCAAGAATATCCATGATTGTAATCTTAGACACGCCAGTAAGCAACAAAACGTACACATAACCCACCACCTATCTCAATCAAACTGATCAAGCCTGCCAACATAATGCTGAATAATTCGAAGGGAGTGCAAATATTAAAATCCATATTTTTATCTGATTTATGGGCATCTTGTAGGAAAATCTAAATATCTCAATCATATGTTTAATCAAATGCCACAACATATATATATGGAAAATCCTAAAAACTCACCTAACGTATGAAATATCTCATTTTATCATCTATTATTTCATTTTTATTCAAAATACCATAATTGTTAACCAGTTAACGATAAAGATAAACAAAAGGTAGGAAGACATTTTTGACCTCAAGATTTTTATTAAAAACATAATAATTATAAAATATTATTTTATAATTAAAAAATTATAAATTAATAAAACTTATCTCCACTGTCCATCTAGGAGATGGATGGTGGAGATCAACACTCAAAATTTTTAAAAAAATGATGAAAATAGGAAAAATAATTAAATAATATTTTTAAATAAAAAATATTAATAAAAATTTATCTTCACTATCCATCTCATAATATCAAACACACAAAACTAAAAAATTAAAAATTAAATAAAAAAATGGACATCCAATTGGATCCAAGCTATGAACTCCATCATCATCATCAACCTTCAACCTCTCATATGCCCTGGACTCCCAATATTAATTCAAATTTCTCATCATCAATCTCCCATAATCATCAACAAACACTATTAAAAAAAAAAAAAACAATCAACAAAAATCAGTAACAAAATGAAAAAGAAAAAACCCAATCAACAAAGAAAAAAAATGGAGATTTTGGAGACCAACATGGTCTCCAATGGTGGAGACCACTACCTCCACTACCATTGTTGTTGAGATATCCGCCAACATCATTACCGATCGGAGATAGAGAAGAGAGAGAACGAAACCAGCCAAAGGGATAGGAGAGAGAAAATTAAGAGAAAAAAATTATTCACATATATATTTTATTTTTAAATAAAAATATTTTAATATTTCTATTTTATATTTTATTTTTCAAATTTTAATAGATATTATTTTAATTAACTTTTTAAGGCTTTTCTCTTTTTACCCTTGGAGTCAAACGGTCAACTACATCAACCTAATGGAATTCACGACTATTAATGGCATTGTCGTCTTTTAATAGCCTTTAAGGGATATTTTGACTATTTATTTTAATGTCAAGTGGTATTTCCGATAAAAATGAAACTATGGGCTATAAAACCTACATATTTTAATACGTCTTAAGAGATTTTATGAGATTTTTCTACATATATATATATATATATATACATAGATATATAACCATTTTATTATTAGTGTCTATTAACTTTAAAAAGTTAAGACGAACAAATCATATTAATTCATTACATTCTCTCTCCTAAAATAAATTCTCTCTCCTATTTAATTCAAATGCAATTGATGAATTTGATTTATTCGTTTCAACTTTTTGAATTTACGAGGCATTAATAGTAAAATATATATTTTTTATCCAAGAGTTAGGATTTTTATGGAATTTTCAAAAACCTTTTAAATACAATGAATTTTTTAACTATACCTTTTTTTTAATTTTTTTTTATTCTTTTACTTATATTTCAAATATAACGCATTATCTTTAATTGTTTGTAGTTCATTTTTAAACTCTTGTATAACGCCAAGTATCAATTACATAATACACATATAAAGCTTTCAAACGGTTGGTTTGGCAGCAAGGAATGGAAATGAACATACAATGATTTCATAAATTCACTTATAGAACAAAATACAATTCCATGACTAGAACCAACATAGCTCTATGTAACATACATTCGAAAGAAGAATTTGGATTCAAAGTTATCTCAAACCTTTTACAATAAATATAATAAGACTGCTTCTTAGTTTTAGTTTATTATCTTCAATTACAATCGTATACCTACCCTGATTCCATTTTCAGTAGAATATTTACGACTCCAAATTCCTCTCTCGCATGGCTTTATCTCCTAAAATCATTACAAAAAATGTATTATAACTCCGATATTACACCATTGCATTATATTTTCTGCTTCTCTCCTTTTATTTCATTTTAGCAACACTAACAATTATGAAAGAAGCTTAAAAATATGAACCATGGTAGTTGCAACAGTTTTACAAGTTGTGCACCCAAAAAACCATCACAAAATAGACTATGAAAGGAAAATTATAGGTTGGAACTTGATTTTTCGAAACTCAAACCAAAGAGTTTTATCTCTATACAAATGTGGTTAGTCTGTCATACCTCTTTGGTTTTGTCTCCTTTTTCAGCTCCTTGCGTGCTTATCACCACTCTCTAAAAATCCAAGGGGCTGGACACTTTAAGGGTACATAAGCTGGGTCTGATAATAAATAATTGGATTGGGTTGTACGAGGCCCGTATTGGATGAGTTGTAGTTGACCTTTAAGCGTTTCTTTTTACAATAATCCATCTTCTTCAAATACATACAAATTAAGAATTTGGTCATGGAAATTCACACACTATTTTAAACAACCGTGACTAGTATTAAATTGAAGAAGAAAACTTTAAAATAATGAAGAAAAAAAGATAGAGAAATTGCTGAAATGATTTTTCTCATTCTTTCTGTGAAGAATTACAAGTATATATACACACACACATACACTCAAATATCGTGATCCCGTATCAGTGAGAAATATTTCTAATTTCATACATAAATCAATGGGATACTATTTCTAACTTTATGCCTAAATCAATGGGATACTAATTAATTACAAATATATGGTAATCTTAATAACTAGTGATCATTCTAATATTCCTTTACGGCTAAATCATTCACAAGTAACCTTATGTTTCATGTAATATGCATACAAGTAACCTTATGTTTCATGTAATATGCATATGCATGAATGACAATTATTTCCTAATATTCCTTTACAACTAAATCATTCATAGGTAATTTCAAAAAAAAAAAAAAAATCATTCTTAAGTTTAGAACTCCAAATTAAAATTTATTATAATTAATCAGGCATGATATGATTTATTGGATGTGATTGTGTTTTATAACTAAAAAAACTGGTATCTACCTGCTTAGCCTGATTATTAATATTTGCGTTGTTGATTATGACATGAACCAGATGGAAGTTGACTTAATTCAAGAATTGAAACTTCTTTGATATTTGATTATAGAATTGACTTTATTGATAGTGCCTGTTCTAAAGCAAATCCAAATAATTTATCACATGTATGTATGGTGACATCTTAACATTATAAGTTTCTCTAAATACTCTCTATTTTTAAACGCGTATATAAACATATCAATTTTGGGCCTGTTCATGTTTATAAAACAAAACATGGTATTAATCATAGTTATTGTTAGGAATTCTGTGGACAACCTGTAAGTGATTGTGTTGCCTAGCATGTTAGATTCTTCTCTCAAGCCTTTTTAGTATATTATGATTTAATTAATTTATATTTGTGTTGTTGACCATTGTGACACGAACAAGATGGAGGGTGAGTACTTGACTGATCAACAAGGAATTCCTTTCACGTTTGACTTCGAGTTTGAAGATGAGGTAATTGACAACCCCTTTTCTCAAGCACATCCTGATAATCAGTCGAATCCAGCGGTTTGGAATACATCACATGTACGTGTAGGTTGCTGACCTTTTACCGTATGATAATTTTTTAAAAAAAAAACTCTCGTTTTAAAATGTATATAAATATCTATCATTCTAAGTGATGTTTAACAGGAGAATGCAGAGCAAGGGTCATCCACTGGAAGCAATCCACCGGATTCAATCTTCGAACAACACCTCTCAAATATTAATAATATTGGACATTCGTATCCTTCGCTGGAGATTGCTTCTTTCATTTCACCGCCTAGCCCATCGTCTGTCAGTTCAGATTCGATTACAGGCACCCCACAAGCCAACAATCCAGCAGCAGTACCAAACTTTTGTTTAGCCTCACTCTCGTTTCTAATTCAAACCATATCGCTTTTAACATCATAACTATAAAATTAAGCCATGAACCATGGTTGTATTTTTTTGTTTCTAAGCAGGAGATTAGCTCAGTACTCCAACCTCCAACTCAAGAAAACCATCAACCTCAGTTGGATCGAGCGAATACAAATCCAAGCGTTCCAAGACAGGCTCATATTAGTCAAGATAGCGCAAAGCAACCACTCATCTACTCTCTCAACAACTTTTCTCCGTTTGTTACCACATCCTTGAATACTTCATTTTTAGCGGCACCACAACCTTATTTTCCAACATTGGTAAGTGTATATATATAGAAGCAGATGGTTTATATATCAGTAATGAAGTGATTCTTATGTTGTTTTGTGATATTACCAAGATTTCAAAAATTGTTATTTTCTAATCGACTGGTAAGGCAGTGGTTAGTGATTTATTAGTTACTTGGTGATTAATCGGTGAGTAGTATTCATTAACGGTCAAACTTGTAAAAAGAAAACTTGGAGAGGTTAATATCATTATAGCCAAAACTTAGATGTTGATATAATTTCATTTAATCTAAGGGGAGCTTTTATAATTCTCCCTAATATATACACACAAGCATAAAACACCCAGACACATACCCTCGCCATCCAGCCTCCACCCTTCTCTCTCTCTCTCAAAACCACAAATTGTTCATCACCTCACCTGACGCCTCCCCTCACGGTCTCATGCACACCTCCAACCTCCTTTAACGATCTCACCTCCCTCTCTCACTCTCCTCTCTCATCTCACCTCAAGTCGTATCAGTCACCAAAACCAAATCATCATCATCACCACTATGACGCCTCACCAGATCATCATCATAACTGCCTCACCGATTCCTCTCTTACTCTCCTCAATTGTTGTCTCTTTCTTCTTCTTATTTCTTTTTTTTTTTTTTTTTCAATGTATCGTGTTGGTTGTTGGATAAAAATCATATTTTTAGGTGGTGTTTAGGGTGATTTCCAACCGAGTGTGGTGGTTAGGCTAGCTGGTTTTGGGCCGAGTTGGACCGATAAATCACCAACTCAACTGAATACTCACCTTTGGTGAGCAGGACTCCCGATCTGCAGGTTATCGAACCAGCAGGGTGTCGATCAGTAATTAACCGGTGAAAAATCGTCATTAATTGGTGATTTTTGGAACAATTGATATTACTATTTGTTTTTTGAAGTCATTCTTACATCAAATTAAGCATAATAAGAAAAATTTCAATTATAACTTGCAAATAAAATAAAATGCACGTCATTTAGAATAGAAAGAAGAAATAATAATAATAATAATAATAATAATAAAGAACAAACCTTGTGCTTGAAAGAGGTAAACTCTAGAGTTTATTTATTTTTCTCCAATTAATTAGTTGTGATTAGTGTTTAGTATAGATGACAAAGAGATTAATATAAATAACAATTAGGGAAAAAAATGCTACAAGTATGAACACGTGTTTAAGACATTTAGCAAAATTCTATACAACTAAGAATTTCAATAATTATAGATAAAATAATAATAATAATAAAGGATAACTATCTACTTTAATACCAAACCTAAGCGTGAATCTTTGTATACTCTTACTTTAGAAACATATTTAATTTCGATACAATTTCCGACATTTTGGTTTCATACTGGTTCTATTATTGCTTACTTAACTTCACTTCGTGGAATACATGGCTAACTACTTGAAAAACTATATGCACTTAGTTCAATATCATCATTTTTTATTTTAATCTCTTTTATAAGGATGATGGAGTTTGGAGTGAGTTTCAACAAATAATATGGATAATACAATATTTACCACTTACATTTCTACGTACCTTAGTGCTTTAATTACTTTGATATTTTAATTTTTAACATAAGCACCTTCGAGAACTCTTTTTCACCCATCAAATTCTTTTGCTAATCAACCAAAAACTCAGTTGTTTCCAAATGCACGTTCTCTTCTTTTGCTCATGATTTTATCAAGATTTTTCAAGTTATTGGTTTTTTTTAATCTTCATTAGGGTCATGTGGAGTTAGGACCATCAAACTGGAAGTAATAAGTCCACACCAAGTTATCTGTATCAAAAATCAAAGGAAAAAAGAAAAAAAAGTCTACACCAAGTTAGCTAGGCTTTAGGGCCAATGAACCTTCGCTTGCAAATGCTACATGTCTCAGCCAATCAAAATTAACCTTCTTTCCTTCCAATATCAGGGGTGGCTCAGAATCCAATAAAAGTACAAATTTTTTTATTTAACCTTAGCACAATTGATTTTAAGTTACTTCGTTAGTCATTTCGGTTGTCAAATTAATTCATATTTACTTAGACTGAATCCATGATGAGTATGAGTTGAATAGCGAGTTCCTAAAGATATTTGATTTTCATTTTTTCTTTCAATTTCTCAGAATGAAGGGGAAACATTCCTCGAGAGTCATGATGAAGTATTGTCGCATCAATTCAATACTTTGTCTGGAAATAGCCTTCAAAATGAGTCTCTACCATACAATAACAATCAACCAGCAATTTCTTACCAAACTTCTTTTCCTATCAACTCGGTGAGTACTCAACATTTACTTAATAATAAAATTTTGCAAATTTTTATTAAATTAATCTTCCATTGTATTGTACAATAAATCTTATTATGATTATCATTTTCGATCATATTCTTCGCCGTGGACAGACAGGACTAGGAATTGGAAACGGAAGATCCCACATAAATCAATTGCCACCGTCTTGTTTCTGTAGCTACCACAATCCTCCTTATGCACCTTTAAATCCATTAAGGTATAGATTACTTACATTTTACCATCTTTATTATTTATAATTATCTACAAGAGTTTATAGTGGGCGTCATTAACATGATTGTCATTATATTTGACAAATGATCGAGAGGAAGAATTCTAATAGTAAGTCTCAATATGTTTCGATAAGAGACATCTACTGATTATTGCTCTGATGATTATCACTAATATTTTAAATGGTAGTAAATATTAACAAGAGAATTACTCAAAATCCCCTGGACATATAACTTATTATAAACAAAAATCATTTGTGTTTTGTAATAACGTTCTCTACTATATTAACAGTTTGACTATAATTGATTATTTAAGTTGACTACAGTAAGAACATTTAAATCTTTTTATTATTTTTATTTTTTAAATTACATTAATTAATTGGTTGTTTTGGATAGATTGTGAAGATTAAATTTAAATGAAAATTTTAAAAATTATAAAATATATTAAAATTTAAATGATTTTGAAATTAAAAAATAAAACATAATTTTAAATATAAAAAATAATTTTTAACATTTTCTTAAAAATAAAATCAATCAATCTCCCCGCGGTGGAGATCAAAAGAATTAAAAATGAAAAGAAAAAAATAAAAAAATTGGAAATATATATATATATATATATATATATAGAAGAAGCAGTTCTGCACTTCTTCCAAACAAACCCAGGTGAAGAAGCAATTCTGCCAGTTCACAAACCAAACACAAAATCAGTGTAAAAATTAAAGCAAAATAACATAAAAATGTAAACCAAACACCAAATCAATGCAGAAATTAAAACAAAATAACATAAAAATGTAAGATTTTCTCAACTAAACCAAACCAAACCCAGATTTTTTCAATAACAAACACAAAATCAATGCAAAAATTAATTCAACCAAACCAAACCCAGATTTTCTCAATCAAAACACAAAATCAATGCAAAAATTGGAACAAAGTAACATAAAAATGTAAGATTTTCTCACACACACCCGGATTTTTTCAATCAAATAAACACGAATTTCTTCAGCCAATCAAACAAACCCAGATTTCTTCAACCATTTAAACCCGAAACATCACAAGTCTGGGTTTATTTGATCTATAAACAAACCCAGAACATAACCCAGATTTCTTCTCAAACATCACAAGTCTTCTTCTCAGAAACATCACAAACCCACATGAAGAAGAGCAGAACTTCTTCTTCTTCGACGGCAGTGGTTTTTATTTGATGATGATCTTAGGTATGTTCTTGCGTTCTATTTGATGATAATGGCAGAGGTTTTTGTTTGAAGATGGGAGTGGTTTCTGTTTGCGTTTATGATCTGTTTGTCTATGGTGGAATGGAAAGAGAGATGAGGAGAAGTTGATGAACTTGAAGGAGCAGATCGGTATGGTGGGTATGGTGGAGAGGAAAGAGAGAAGAAGTTGATGAAGCAGATCGGAGGATGCTGGTTTGGTGCGTAGCTGATGGATGTGATGATTTTTAGGGATGGAGATCGGTTCTCCGGATTGCACCTCTACCTTCACCCCTAAACAATATTATTATTATTTTTTTTTTTTATAATTAAAAAAAAAAACACACTTTTGTTTTTAATTTTTTAAATGATATTTACCATAGGCTCGATATAATGGATGGTGAAAATCATTTTAAAATTTTTTAAAAAAATTATTGTTATTTTTTATTTTAAAGAATTTTTCATTTTTTAACTTTTTTTTATTTTTTCATTTATATTTTTGTTTGTAAGATGAATATACAATATATTTTTCTTTTTTCTTTTTTTTTTTTAAAAAATATATCTTAACCGTTCATTTTTAAGATGGACAGTTAAGATTTTATAAGTTTTTAAAATTTTTCTTCCTCAAAAATAGGGCCACAAATTAGTTAATCAGGGGTATTTTGATCTTTTGACTCTATTTTGTCATTTTTTAGTTATCTCAAATGATCAATATGATCAAATTGTTAGTCTAAAAGAGGACATTGTTATAAAAAACAAAATGATTTCCTTTTGTGATAAGTCATATACCCAGAAGGTTTTGAGCAATTCTCTCAAATATTAATCAAGTAATATATGAATTTATTTATTAACCAATTTGATCTCTAATATTGTAGATCCCAACGTTAATTAGCTCATCAACAACAGTTGGTTAATCAAATGCTAACAAATGTATTTAAAAGTATTTAATGTCTCACAATATCAATACCCTATGATGCATGGAAATTCTACAATCGACGGGTTTCATTCTAGCCTTTCTTTAATAAATTAAATGTGAATTGTTGTGAAATTGAGACTTCATTAAAGTTAGCAAGTAACTTGAACTACTTTTATGTTGGATTTAGGCCACAATGTTCACCAGGTCAACTCGATCAATTCCCACTGGCATCTAATTTACAAAATTCACAAGTTCTTTCCTTTCCTATGTTGAGGTATGAACTTTCATGCTAACATTAATAATATTTCTTATCCTTCGTTAAAAATAATACCCAAAAAAAAAAAAAAACCAATTCTTGTCCAAATTACAAGATTTTTTTTTTTTTTTTTCTAAACAGTTTTTAGTTGAAATGATATAATTTTGAATATAGGCCACAACCATATCAACTTAATCAAGTTCTATTGCCGTCCAATGTACAAAATTCACAAGGTCCTTCAATGTTTGCTCTAAGGTAAATGGTCTTTCATTTTAATTAAATCAAGATCACAATTGCATAAAGTCTATTTACCCTTTGGTTTTTCCAATTTAGGGCCCCTACTTATCATCAGCAACTCAATCACGCTGTAGTTAAACCTAACGACCTTATTATGCATGTCAGTGATCCCAACCAATGCCAAGGTACATTATCTTTCATTTTTAGTTTGTTACAAGTTTGTATTGGATAGCTTGCATATCTACCTTTAAGATACGTACATGCATATTTATAAACTTAAATCTGCATTTTCATTTTGTTTAAAAAATTCAGGAGTGATCAAGAGTTAAACCATCCTAATCAACAACTTATCTCCAGCCAAGTGATGCCAAATTTAATTGATTCGCAAATCGCCTTGCCTTCACAACCTTCCATGTTTCAAAGGTACATTTCAAATTTCTATTATTATTTCCTATCATATGACCAATTTGACACTAGTGTAAAAAAAAAATAGACAAAACCATTTTTGTTTATAGCTATTGAATATTCTAAAAGTACTCACTATTGAATACTTTAAAAGTACTCACTAAGATATTTAAAGTGTAAATGTCGCCTACTTTATTAATTACAACATTATAATTCTACATTGCTTTATAGATCCTATAAATATAATTGTTAGTTACCATCAGACCCAAAAATTTAAGTTGATAGGAAAGATTATGTACATTAACATGTCTTTTCATGTACAACGTGGATAGTTGACAGATGTTAAATACATGCTAAATGCCGCTCCTACCATATAACATGTGCAACAAGGATTGATTTCAGATAAAAAGGAGAAAGAGAGTTTGAACCAGTAACCTCTAAACTCTGATATTATGTTAGTCATCATCAGACCCAAAAACTTAAATTGATAAGAAATGATCCAATTATAGTATCTAAAACTTAAGGTTATGATATGTTAACAAAAATAATAATAAGTAACGAAAGTTTTTACTTTAGCACTGGCACTTCGTGCAATTACATGTGATGCATAATGAACAAGGTCATCACACATATGATGCAGAGTTATTTAGGATCTATATGCTCCGTATCTTATCCATTGAAGCTGGTAAATGAATTTGAATTGATCAAGACTCAACAATTGCCCAATCATGGACCAATAAATCAACCGTTCAATATGATGCCTAATATGTTTAATCCGCAAGGCAACAGTTCCTTGCTTCCGCGTTCGTCTATAGCTTCTAAAGTATTAGAATCCTTCACAACCTTTTCTTACTTTCTAGGAAAATACAATCCTTGATGAAATAACTGAATAATCATCCATAAAACTTTAGTTTTTAGCCACAATTTTAGTTTAAACTTGGAGATGTTAAAAGACGTGAAGCCATTTTTATTGGCTAAAGAAGGGTTGCCATATTTTACTTATGGCGATGGATCATGGAGCCAAATTTGTTCACTCTAGTCAACAACATGTATGTGGGAGCTAGCTTAATCATGAAGAACATGAATTTTTCATGTTGAAGGAACCGCAATTCATATATTATATTGATTGCTTCATGTTGAAGTACGTGTGTTGGTGACCACCATTGTTTGTTTATATATAGGCATGTCATTAGTTCATTTTAAAGTGTCCCACATCCCAATCTTAATGTAAATTTAAGAATTTCTTTCTCCTTAATTCTCTCTTAAAATTTGAGAGATAGGTAAAATTTTAGAGATAAGTTATAATTATCATAGTTTAATAGAATCTTTCTAGTCTTGATCTATGAATATTTTCCTTATATTGAGGATTAAATAATAAATAATTGGCATGTTATCCTATTCATTGTTCTCTTCTATTTGTTAGGTCACAGATTCTTGAACAACAAGGATTGTCGAATCAAATTACTAGACAATGTGTTGCATATCCTAGCCCCAGAGGTTCTCAATTGAGCCAAGTTTTGAACGCAACTGAACAAGTAAGAATTTTCTCTCTTCCAGACGTTACTGAAATGATTTCTGACCATTTCCACTCATAATCAAACGTCTCACAATTATTCAAACAGGAAATTAGCGGTCATAACCCGTCGGTAATGACACTTTCAGAGCTCAAAATGTCTTTGAAAAAACACAAAAAGGTAGTAATTTTATAGTTTGATTTGTCCCAAGTTTCGAGAAGTATTGGTTAACATGATTAATTGTTTTCAGCAAACTTTTCATAAACCACGACGTTGGAGCCGATTTGAAGTTAAAGAATCATCTTCAGTTCCTAAACGCCCCAAGGTATAAGTTTTTTCATAATCGAGCTCATATGTTTCACAAGTCTTTAAGTTAAAGCCAATATACAATTTAAGTTTTCCATACAAAACATTGGGGGAAAAAATGCAAAATTAGTTTTTAATATTTCAAAGATTATTTTCCTATTTGAGATTAAAATAAGAATTTTCTTCTCCCTTGTTTCAGAAAACATTAACCCATATCTGAATTATGAATTATATACTTCTTACCATTTGTTGTAGCAAGGTCATCCTTTTTCACTATTTGATTAAATATATAGAGGGATTTAGTCGGGCAAGAAAATGGTCCACAAGATTCAATTTCTCAAGCCAAGGACAGTGGAAGGCATAACCATTTCAATGTTTCAAGGTTGTTTCATTAAGTCCAATTTTTAAATTTCACTTACCTTTATAGATAAATCATATATCAGATTATATGTTTTATTAAAATTTGAAGGAAGTGAAATGTTATATATGATTTCAGGTCACTGAAGATATATGATCGATTGTTTGAAAGCATCGGTCTACCAATTGATCCCCATTTACGACATCTTGCTAAACTGAAATAACTGCTCTGTTATGTAAATTGCTTTGTAATTTTCTTGTGCTTCGAACCTATTGTTTAATCTAATGGCATTTCTCTAGGAGATTGGACTGAGATTGAATAAATTCCAATCCAAATGACATGTTTGGAGAGATCATGAGAATGGACAAAATTCAATCCCGTGCTTTAATTTATCCTGTTGTGAATCCCGCCACAAATAGGGGGACAAAAATTGTTCCACTGCTTGATTACTATTATATATTTTTTTATCTTTTACATATTTACAACTTACTTTAATAGATTTTATTAAAATATACTTGAAAAGGTATTTCAATATTAATAAAAAACAGTATTATTTTCTTGCATAAAAGACAATACTAAAAAAAAAGACATTTAATATTTGTTAAAAGTAAATATTATTTTATTTAAAATTAATTGTAAATACCTTTATTTATTTGAATTTATTTATGTTTAAACTATTAAATATATTTAAACAATAATTTCAGATATTTTTATTATTAAAATATATACTTTATTTAAAATTAATTATTTTAATTTTAATTTTAAAAAATAGTAAATATTTGTATTCAAAAATGAATTTTATATGACATTATACTAACCAAATTTACAATATCAAATATAAAATATAATTATTTTTTTCCAACCTTATACTCCACCAAACATGAAACAATATTATTTTTATTTCAATCCCAACCACAACAAACACACCACAACAATAATTTAATTTAATTATATTCAATCTTTATCTCTAAAAACAATTTTATCTAATTCTGCACATTAAACGGGCCCCATTTGGTGCATGCGATACGATTGAATTTTTTTTATATATGATTAGATTGAATGAGATTGGATTTATTTAATGTAAATGTCATCCCATGTTTGCTAATGTATAGGATAGGATTAAAAATAATGTGTACGAACTTAATTTTTAAAGAAATTTCCCAAGAGCTTTTCAAAATTTTCCAGATAATATGCTATTTTATTGCGTAGAAGCTGCTTATCTTCTCCACCACCACCACCTTCCTCCCTCTCTTATCACCCTGCTTCCTTCCTTTCATTGCCCAAAAGAGGTCGCAGCACGCCGTCTCCGCATTGAAGCTCCTCTCTCATCCGTGCATTGCTTCTCACCTCCGCCACCACCACCATCTCCCCCCAAACCCATCCAAAACCCATCGCTCCACTATCTTCACCATCAATGTCAACCTCCTACGTCAATCCAAGTGTTGCAACGATCAACAAAGCTAAGAAAAGAGACGAGAGATGAGAGTAGTCTGTGAGAAAGGAGAGGTCTAGTAAGAGATGCGAGTTAACCCGTTTATTGAGCAAGTTTGAGTTCTCTCTACCGAACGAGATAAAATAGCGAATGGTTAACTCTCATTTGACTGTACCAAAGATGGGTTTGGATAAAAATTAATCCAAATCTAGTCCAATCTAGCTTAACAAATGAGGCCTAAGAGTTAAAAGAACTAGCTGAGCTCTCTTGCTTTTCTTCTAAAAGGGACCCCCTCTAAAACTTAGTGGCGAAATAGTTTCTAGAACTTAATTAAAAGCCAACGATAGTGGTAGCTTTTGTTCTAACTGTTAGAGTAAAGGATCAACATCATCAGCTTATAATAGCTGATGATGCAGCAGATCAGTTATTGTTGACGTCCGGAAACGATCAATCAGAGATTCTGGGGCCCAGACGGCGAGCTTGGTAATTAAAGGTCCTGGTCGTACTGATAGAAGGATAGTAAATGGGCAATTAATAGAGTTCAAGGTTGGTGGTGATTAATTCGAGTGAGGGAATGTCGGTCTTGGAGGTTGGTTGGATTTAATGAGGTGATCAATAAGGAATTAAAGAGAAAAGAGAGAGAGAAGAGCGAAGAAACATGAGGATTTTTACGTGGTTCGGTGACTGCATCTACATCCACGGTCACTCTGGAGTAATTCCGGCAGAGTGACAGTTCTCTAGTATGTTCAACTTTTTTTTATACAGTAAAAATGTCTCTCATATTTATAGAGAAGGGGAGATGAGAATAGAAAATACAAAAGAAAGTTACACACGTTACTGGCAACGGTTAGTTTCAACTAATCCTGACATTGCCATGCTACATTAATTGTAAAGGTAATGATGATTCTCTTTCTGCACAAGTCTGCATTTAATATACCTGAAGAGGCCTTCACTTCATTAAATGTTTCTGGGTAATTGTGTAGACAGTTTCTGGTGGGGCATCATGAGAGTAGGTGAACTTGTTGACTTGCCATACACGATATCTCCTGAGTAAGCCCTCCGTTCAGCCAGGTGATGCACACTGGAGGGGAGCCGACGCGACCAGGAGGAGAGGTAAGGAGGTCTGGAGGTTTCCGCGAGCTCGCGACCTGAGCGACCTCGCGAGCTCCACGAGCTGAAGGTGCGGACAGGAGGCATGCGCAGGAGATCTAGGAATTATTGCTGGCTTGCGACCTGAACGGCCTCATGAGCTGGGTTTGCAACCGCTGGTTCCCACCTTGGGCCTCCTGGGCCCTTGCTTCTGTTCAAGTTAATAAGGCCTGTACTGACCCATTTGGGCCGAACGAGAAAATGGGTATAACAGTTATCATCAAGATGTCTTCAACTGTATGATCAAGTGCACCTCATGAAGATTCCTTGTGTATGAGCTACAGCAGATTACAAAAGAATATGGTGGGAGAATTAGTCATAGATGTACAGATCGACATTGTATTATCCAATGAGATTCTAGCAAGTGAAAGAGTAGTTGCTTAAAATATAAGCAATATTTGGTGTATATATCTATTAGTCTTTCGGTCTGTTTTATAACAAATATATACAATCATTTTCTCAATCAATAATATCTCTAGAATTCTCTCTGAATTTAGGTTTTATTTCTCATTATATTACTTGAAGAATTCTCCTAGAAGAATCAAGCACTAAAATTATGTATCAAACTCAGAAAGTTATGTTTGATTCTAAGGAAATAGTTAAATACCATCCTAATTACCTCAAATAAAATTATTCGGTTATGTTGTTAACGGATCTTCTTTGTCTTAATTTTTTTTTTTTTTTGAAAGATGTAGCAATAATAAAACCTGCTAGTGCGGTTTGCTTTAAGTTCAAGAGATGTCTCCATAATATACGAATATCATTCAGTCTAACTGCATTTATTATACCATATCTTAAGTGGTCCATTGAAATTTCCCCCCATCAGAAAACGAAACCACTCCTCCGTCTCCATAATATATGAATATCATTCAGTCTAACTGCATTTATTATACCATATCTTAAGTGGTCCATTGTAATTTCCCCCTACCAGAAAACTTCCCATTTCCCCTCCGTCTCGTCCGATTCAATAATCAATCATTGCACCCCTCTTCTGGCAATGTTGACACATTATTTTGTTTAGGAATCATCTGATTATTTACAGTTGGGTCCACTTTAGTCACTCATAAACGAAATACCAATTTATATTTATGATATGTTTACTAGGAAATGAGAATGAAAAATGAGATTGATTAATTATGTTTATTTAAAATTCATTTCGTAATGGGAATAAAAAGTGTGAGTTCCACATCAATTTATAAAATTAGAATCTTATTCTCACCACCTTACTTGAAAATCTCATTTTTATTCTCAATTTCAATGTAAAAAGTCTCTTATACCTCTTCTGTAAAAAAAAAATAATAAAACTATTTTGATAATTCTATCTTTGCTATTGAATTAATTTATTGCACTTGGTTGTTTTTATATTTATAAATATGAATATTTATATATGCTAAAAGCTTTCCAAAAAAAAAAAAAAGTGTTAGTGTAAAGTGTTATATTTTATTCTAATAATCTGTAGTTAGTACTCAAATTTTGTGATCAATTAAAGAATGTTACATATTAATGATAGTTGTTGTACTACCACTGCCATGGTTGCTCGGCTACTACATTTACAAAACCAAAGCAAATTTAGGGTAAATTTTATATAAAAACAAATCAGGATTTGATAGACAATATAGATATACAATATATTCTTTAAAAAATATATATATATATACAATATGCTTATAATACTATTATCGAGAAAGTTACATATTAATGATAGTTGCTTACTACCACTGCCATGGTTGTCCGACTACTACATTTACAAAACCAAAGCAAATTTAGGGTAAATTTTATATCAAAACAAATCAGGATTTGATATACAATATAACTACACAATATCTTCTTTAAAAAAAAAAAAAAAGATACACAATATGCTTATGATAATATTATCAAGAAAGTTTATTTTTTTAGTCTATTATGACAAGTTATATAATAAAATTATGACACTACATCTTAAATAATATTTTGCGTATTGTGATTAATCTATAATTTTTATCAAAGATATTTTTGTAACTTATAATTAATTCATTTCAATTCCAAAGCAAAATGAATAACTTAATGAGATTATTGCTAATTTCAATTTCGATTCTTACAATTAAATTAAATAATTTATTCTGATTCCGATACATAATTTTGATTTCAAGTCATTTTAATTTCAGATAATTCTAATTTCTATTCTGATTCCTCTCATTGAAGTAAACATATGATTAGAACAAAGAAATAAACATACCTATCAATGCCGTAAGATTCCGAGTTTAAGAAAATATGGAGAATACTATCAATGTGTAATGATCATTTAGCTAAAAATTAAAACAAATTATGAAAATTAAATTTTATAATTTATAGTTTTTATTAAAATTTTAAATTAAACTAAAATAACTAATAATGAAAAGATAAATTACTTAGCATACTTATAATAAAAACAATGTTAGGCTTTCCAAATTTTTTACTCAAATTGATATTCAAATAATATAATTTGTGGGTTGTCAACATATCATAAATTCATATACTATAATGTGGATATAATGGTTTATATGTATATAAAATAACATTTTGTACAACCTAAAGAAAATTAGTATGTACTTCCTTACTTAATAGTATATGCTTACAAAATTTTGGAATTTAAAACAAAATTGAATTCTTCGATATTTCAACGAGATAAGTTAAATTAATCATCATTAATTTGTCTTATTCCTCCTCATTGTTTGCCACGACTTCTTATTACTTTAATCCCTATACTAACATCCTTACAATCATGATCTTCATCTTAAGTTGGGTGAGAATATCAATTTTACTCGGTACATGGGCTTACGGTTTCATATCTTGACGTAGGATCAATGGCGCGTGGCCAACTTCACACATTAAAAAACAAATTAATATTTAATATTTGTTTTTATAATTAAAAACTTTATATAAATATATAAATACACTGTCAGAATCTGCTGTGAGATAAATTAACCCTCAAGCATATATATTATTTATACACACACACACACATTACTTTTATACATTCAGTGATGTATTTATATTTTTGTTGATACAAATTAGTAATTTTTTTTTTAATAAAATGCTTACACTCTTTTTGAATCTTTTATTTTTATAAATTGCAATACTTTTTAATTTGACCCACTTTTAATTTGTAAATTTCAAAATCATATCTAAATTTTTAACAGCAAAAATTCCAATAGATTAACAAGTTTCAATATTTATTATCTCACTTTTTTTAAAAAACTTTTTACCATAATTTGGTTTTATTGTTTCATTTATTTATTTATTTTAAATATTTTAATTACGATTCAACTGCAATATTATTCAAATCTATCAATTAGTGAGATGCTTGTTTCGATTTAAAACAATTTCTCATGCAATAACTCTTTTTATAAAGCAAGACCATATATACTATGTGACAATATTAATTTTTCAACATTATAATTATTATTTATAATAAATGGTAATACTATTGAACTCGAAGGAAATATAATTGATTCATTCACAATGTATCCACATCCACGTATAGCTTAAGTTATTAGTACACTTTCCATTAATTTTTAAATATATTTAATATTTTTTGAAATAATTAAATTTAATATTTAAATATAAATAATATTTAAAAAAAAAAAAAAAAAAAAACGTTAACAATCTCACAAGCACAACTAGGGGACTAATTTATCTCACAGTTGAGTGTGGGTTTAATTAGTCTCACAACTCATGAGATTGGATTTTATTTAAACTTATATCTCTTCTAAATGTAGGATTAGACAGAAATTAAGCCAATCTCAATCCAATTCGGCGCTCCAAACGACCCATTAGAGTAATCGGTTGGTCTTATGTATGAGCTTAGAAAATACATTTACACATGTATGGTTAGTATTTTGTAATTGGCTATATCCCGTATTCCCATCACAAAATGCTTTTTAGATGTAATGTTTTTATTTCTATAGTTTTCATGAAGACTTGAGTTTGAATATTCAACCTAATTCGTTGAGATGCATGAGACGATATTCTACAAGATAAAATATACAATTTCTTATGATGCACACATGCATGTATATGAATTTGCATTTTATTTAGTTAACCTTGCTGAATTGTAGTTATTATTTTTATTTTTTTCTATTTAAAAAATATTTGTTGAAATTGTTTTGAATGTTTTAATATAAGAATATTTTTCTAGATTTATTTTATTGTTGTGCTTTAGGGGTTGGATGGCCACGAAGTTAGCTTTCCATGACTTTTACGATTTATGATTTGGAATTATGTTAAAAAGGTTACTAGCATTTCGGATGATAATATTAAAAAAAAAAAAAAAAGGATCCTGTGTAGGGATAACAATAAATTAGATCTGATCGGATTGAGTTTGCCCCTTACCAAACCTTATTCAAATTTTTTGAGGGGTGTACAAAACCCAACCCATGTGCCAAACAGGTTGCAACTTTTCATCCCAAACTCAAATCTAATTGAAGAGATTTGCCCCGAATTCAACCCATTGAGCTTATTTAATTTTTAACTAATGATAATCAATAAAAAAATCTATGATATCCACATCCTTCTAAAAGAATTCCAAATTCATATAAAAACTCTGACAATTAAAAATGCAAGAGTTGGACACCATGTAATAAGTCCATTTAATGGACAATTGTAGTTTAGGATTTTTTTTTTTTGTTTATATATAGACTAGATGATCGAATCAGATTGAGACAAGAAAGCTTGTCCCAAACCCATTTCAGAATTTTTGAGGGTTGCTCTAAACTCAACCCATGTCTCAAACGGATCTCTATTTTTTGCTTCCAATTGGTTCCAAATTGATTGGGTTTGGGCGGATTTGGAACGAAATAGGTATTTTTACCATCCCTAGTAACGTGAAAGAGTCGTTTTGGTGATTTGCAGATTTGTCTCTAAGTAAAAATGTTGAGGTTGTTTTAGTAATTTTCCATATGAGCTTTGGCAATTTGCCACTTGGTCATTGAAAATTTTCCTTACTTTTAATGTTACATTCTTTTTTTGTGTAATTTTTTTCAACTTGTTTTTAGAGTTTCTTACCTATAAATCGAAGTTTATTTTTGCTAAAAACTATGGAAACTATACTTAGATTTTGCCTTCTTTGAATTCTTTGTTTTTTTGCCATTAATTTTTGGCTAGATTTTTTGTTTGTTTATTTTATTGTTTTAATCTACATAGAGTTTTTGATCTTGCATTCTATATGTTTGTCCATACATTCATAAGTACTTAATTATTCTTTCAATTTATCGAGATCTTATTTTCTAGAGGGTGTCTAAGAAGACTAAATGGATGATCTAAAATAGTCATTGTTCTACAGGCAGATAGATAAGAGACTATACCAAGAGAGTATAAGTAAAAGAATAGCTTGAGAATTATACTTAATTGCTTAGTGGATCTTGCGAGATCACTATAAAAAAGGAATGCGAGTAGATTATGTATATATATATATATATATATATATATATATATTTAAAAAAGATTCTTATTCATCAACTTAAGAATGTACTCATTTATCATTAGTGAATTAATTTTGTGACAAAGTGGTCAAATGTGTTTGGTCCTGTGATTTTGACCTTTTTGATTTTTTCATATAAAAATCTTATATCTATGTTTTTTCTCTCTCTCCTTTAATTTTTATTGTGGTTATTTTGATTTGATTAAATTTTTCATTCCGTGAAAAATTTGCTTAAAGTTTTTAGTCTAAAAAATTTAAATAGAGCTTATTCACCCTCTTCTAAATTCTCTTTTATTAATAATCAGCATCTTTTAATATATTTAGTTATAAAATGAGCTTAGAACATGTTTAAAGGTTAAGACTGCTTTATCTCCATAAGTTTTGTTGACAAATGAGATATGAAAATTTCTAAAATGTATTCATTTATTGTTTTAAGAGAAAATTGTGAAAATAACCCTTTTTTGAGACTAAAATTAAAAGTAATTCTTTTTGAAATTTCTTATTTTTATCAAGTGTATTTTTGTTCGAAAACAGTTATTCTTCCAAGATTTTGAAAACAAAAAAATGTTAGTGTCCAACTTGGATATGAAAAAAAGGGTCATTTATGAAAAAAAAAAAAAACCATTGTTTTAAATTGATTTTGGTTTTTTAGGTAAAAATTATATTAATTTTGATATTTTAAAAGTATTAAAAATAAATTTTAGGATAATATAATAAAGGTAATTTTTATATTTTTTATTTGGTAAGATATAATATTATATATTGCAATGTAAGATTTGGTTTAATAATTCATTTATATTATTTTTTTATTAATATATTATAAAACCATTATATTATCTTTCAATTATTACTCCAAGGGTTAGTTAATAGTTATTCAACTAATGGTATGAATTATTTTATAATATTTATAAAGGAAAAATCCACTATCTTTAGATAAATTATTAATTTTTCCTCATATAGTTTCATTTTTATCCAAAATTTCCCTTATGTTATAAAGTCCATAGAAAAATTAAAAACCAAATAAAAAGACATTTTTACCCCTCAAATTTTTATTTAAAAAATTATAAAATAATATTTCAAAACTAAAATTAATAAAAATAATAAAAATTAAAAGAAAACAGTGGAGATCTAGATTGAATCTCCACCAGCCATTATTCTGGCATCATCATCATAAACCTTCAACATCTATCAACCCATATTTTCTATCATCAATCTCTTACAATCATCAATCATCACCACACACCATCAAAATAAAAAACTCAATAAACAACAATCAATAATCCAAGAAATAACAATCAAATAGCAAAAAAAAAAAAAAACACCACATCAATCAATAAATAATAATAATAAAACAACAAAAAGGTCTTCAATAGTGGAAGTCGGGTCTCACCATGTAAACGGATTCCATCATTGGAGACTCGAACTGGGTCTCCGACGATAGAGACCCCATTTATGGAGACCCACCATGGGAGACCAGGTTTGGTTTCCCATGGTGGAGTGGGTATCCACACGATGGAGACTCGAACCAGATCTTCATCGTTAGAAACCCAGTTTAGGTCTCCATCGTGTGGAGACCTCTCTCATGGGAAACCATGATGGAGACCCAAACCAGTCTCCATCGTCGAAGACCCAGTTTGGTTCTCAAATTATTTCGCCGTCGAACTTACCATGCCGTCACTGTTGATCCACCTGTAAATCTGGTCGAAGGTGGAAAGAGAATGGGAAAAGAGAGGGGAGAGAAAGAGAGTAAAAGAGAGAGGAGACTAAGAGAAAGAGATGAATTGAGATGATTTTTTTTTATATTTTTTATTTTTATTTTTAAATAAAATGTTTTTTATAATTTTTTATTTAATATTATTTATTTTGATTTTTATATTTTAATTAATATTTTTATTGAATTTTCATTTTTACCTCGGAGTCAAACGATTAATAATATCAACCTAACATAATTTATGACTGTTAGAGGTATTATCGTCCTTTCATATATCTTCAAATGGTATTTTAGGTGTTTACTTAAAAGTTAAAAAATAGTTTGAATAAAAATAAAACTACATGAATAAAAATAGATAATCTATTAAAAATTAAGGGCTTTTTTAGGATTTTTCCTATTTAGGAAACGTCAAGTAATGTTAATATAGCCAAATGTCATATATTCGTATAATATTGAAAAACTTTGGGATTAAGTATGTTATTTGCCCTTGTTTCAGACAAAGTCACTTGAAACATTTATTGCAATATCAGTCACATAAATGCAGTCGTACTATTGTCATGCCTGCTCTTAGGTACGATTTATTATTGAGGGTTACGTCATAGAATAATTAGGATTTAAAAGTTAATAATGGTTCCATAATCTTTATATTTGATGTCTAGTTTTTTTTTTTTTTTTCCTCCTTCTTCTTCTCTGAAACTTTTTTTTTTTTTTTTTTTTCACGATAGAGGATTGTATTAAGAACTAGAAGAGACACCTCCCGAGGAGGTACCACACTGCAAATCCAATTCTTCTTTGAAACATTTGATGTTTAGTTGTTGATCAAACTTCTACAAAGAGTACTTCAAGATTATCACTTCTCTCTTTGACAAGTAAAGGAACCACCTTAAATATATTACAATTGTTTTAGACTCGCCAAATTTTCATAAAAAGCTCTTATTTTTTAATGAGTCATTGTAATACTCGCAACCGAACTTATCATTGAAATTACAAAACCTGTCCAAGAATTTTCGAAGGTCAAGTAAGGGATCATGTTATTATCCGGATTTTATATGGTTATAGAGTTGGTTAGTGGTATTGGATTTTAAATTTAAAAGTTAAAAATTTGAAAATTAAGAAAAAGTAAAAACTAAATAACAATAAATCACTTTCATAATAGTTCCCTAACTATATAGAATTTATGTAGTAACTGAATCTTTAAGTGAGTCATCGCTTGATGCTACTATATCTAAAAAATATATTGTAAAAAAAAAAGTCACATCTCAGGAAAAAAAAGAAGAAAGAAAATCAACAGATTCTTATGAAATTTTACGAAACTTTTCAGAGTTGTCCTTGTTTATCAATCACATAACCAACCTGTAGAAATTAAATTAATTCAAAACAAACACTTAATGTTGAGACCTCCTTTTCACCACAATACATAATTCCAATCAAAGATAATAAGTTTTACAATGGGATGAGTTTTATCGATCTCTTATGTTTTAAACCAGCAAAATATGTTATTTAAGATAAATTAGGTATTTTAAAATATGCACAAATTGTGCATATAACTTGCCTAAAATGTGATTTTTTTTTTGCCCCATTTTTCATCATGCGGGCCCCCTCCCTATATCTGCGGAACACCATGTGGTTCACCCTCCCCGTGTAAGGCAATTATGCAAGAACCTGACAACGGACGAGAAATACAGTGAAAAGAGATGAATCAGTGACTCACGATTCATGAACTTAGAAAGTAAAAGTAAAATAATTTCTTGAAATTAATAACAAAATGAATCATTTTCAAACAAATTTGAATTTATGTTAAATACTACAGTATCTTCTAGTAATATATTTCTATAAAACATGATTAGAACTTGTTAAATATTGTACAATTCTCATTAAAATTATCAAATTGTTATTAAATTATATAAAACATAAACTATGACTGTTGCTATATGGTTAAATGCAAAAGTAAAATATAACTTGTACTGAATTCTCTTACAGCTATAACATCATGTAATATAATAAAATCCCGTTGGATCATCCTTTTTTTTCTAGTTTATTTAGTACATATTTTTTTTAAAGAGTTTAAATTTTGTCATATATATATTTAGAGTGAGGATTATCAATTAAGTTTTAGTTTTTGTTAATCTTTTTATGAAAATAATTTAAGTTCGAGTGATATATGAAAAAGAAAAAAATATAACAATTCTGATAATTTATTATTTTTTATGTTGATGTGTTATTAAATTATTGAAACTTTAAAAAAAAATAAAAAATTCTTTATATATATATATATATATATCTCGCAAAATTATTTAAGAAAAAAAAAAACATAATATGGGTCTCCACAAAGTTGCACAAAGATTGTTCTTTGCATAGAAATCTTAGGTCTTGCATAAAAACATATTTTGTGTCGGCAAGCGCCGAAAGATCTCGGATCCTTCTGAGAAAGTAACAAATGTGCATGTATATGGTGAGTGGACTCAAATGCAACGGTGCCTGAATCCTGACACATTGTCCAATGCATGAAGTTGAACCTGACAGGGAGAGGGTACAACTAGTGTTTCAGGAACTGTATATGATCTTTTCCCGTGACTGATCCTTTTTTTTTAATTGTCATTAAAGGAAACTTTCGGTTCCTTTCAAAAAAAAACGAAAAAGAAAAAACAGAGACTTTTAGTTAAAGAAGAGAAGCAATACAAGCAGGTTTAGAATCTAAGTCAGAGGCTGTCCTCTTTAGAGGAAAAGACAAAAGCAGTGTATGCCATCCTGTTACAAGCTCGTGAAATAGGAAGGTATTTTATGACCCCAACAGGCAATAGCCTTAAATAACGCCTTAACGTCTTCAATAATGGGAAAAACAGGACTCCAGAGGGGGACCTCATTTTTTTGAAAAATAGGGTGTGAGTGTTCAATTTGATTTTTTTTTTTGAAAAGTGATTTTTAATTTTCACACTCTATTTACAGGTTCTTCTCTCTTCTTGAAATTCTGAACAAATATAAAACGGATAACTACAATCTAAATCTGAAAATTAAATAATTCAATTCATAGAATAATTTGAATTTTGTGATTTGATCTAGACGAAAGTCTGCTAAAAATTCCTACCACTGTAACTGTTTTCCTTAGCATATATGTAGAAAATAATGTCAAATATAGATTTTTTTTTTTAATATTGAAATGAAGAATGAACCTTTTTAAAGGAAAAGATTTTATAAAATAACTAAGCAAATCAATTACATAACTTAAATATCAGAATCATTACTGAAATTCTTAATCAAAACATTAGCTAAATAAATCTCAAATGTTAAAGTGAAGTTCTCCAATGTCCACAAATTATGTAAACTTTTTTCTTTTAATAGAAGTCATGTAAACTTGTTTAAAAATATATATAGAAATCTTGTAAACTAGATCCAAACAATTTCTCAACTAAAATCGCAAATGATGTAAGCCGATTCCTTAGGATATTGCTAGAATTAAAATTTGCGCGTGAAACGCGCATTACTCTCAAAATAAGAAAAAATTTCTCGTCTTAAAATAAAAAATATACCAACCAAATCAATTGGTGAAGTCCCTTCTTTCCACCTGGAAAGTGAAAAAAAAAAAGTGAAGTAACATAAATTGACTAAAATTCTGATTAATAGAGAGACAGATATTTCTTACTCATTATTTAACAAAATCACTTATTACCAAACTTTATGTGACGGCTAATAGCTTTTATTTCTCATATTTTAGTTTTCCATTTCACGAAAAATCCTTTTCACTTTTGTCTAACACTATTCTCTTTGAAGGATATATATTCCGTACTCATTATTAGACAATAATTTATTCACAAACTTCATGTGAAGGTCAATATATAGCTTATATTTCTCATGTTTTGCACATTTCCCATCTCTTGAAAGATCTTTTTCATTCTGTCTAACCCTGTACTTTTTTATTTTTTTATTTTATTTTTATTTTTTTATATTATTAGTACATTTACAATGACACTTTATATATTCTACTTTCAATTAGACGAGAGAAAGACTCATACTAAGTGAGAAAACTGTTCATCAATCGAAGGAACTTAATAAGAATTTATCCACACACATATGAGTTAATGGGAAATTGTTGACTTCCTGTAGACAATGATATTCGAATCCTTCCATTTACTTGGAGAGAGCGAGCTGAGTAGGAATAGTGTTACTGTATTATTCCACTTGGGAGTGTTTGACCCTATACTTCTATAAGAGTATTTTAGTGATAGGTTCTTAGGGACCCAACTCCTATTTGGTCGAAATATGGGAATCAGTAACTAATCTTAAATAAATTTTTGTTTTGCGTTCTAAATGAGCTTTAACTCTTAACATTAAAAATAAAAAATTCTGTATGTAACAAGTCACAAGGCAGTGATTGAAAGTTTTCAATAACGGGATATTCATTAATTAAAACTTTTATCTTTAGAGATAAACTAAAATTTCACAACTCGAAAGAGGTTTTGGAACTAATATGATATAATGTCCAGTCATTTAGTGGTAGGCAGCACAGCTAGGTCCTCTAGGCTAGTCCCCGTGATTGAAAAAAATAAATAAATAAATCCAAATCTAGCTGATACAAATCATTACCAACCATCATGGTTCTTCAATTATTAAAGACTATATAATAAATAAAAATAATTTATTTACAAATTACACATCTTTGGCGTCCAATAATTTAGTAATAGGAAAAAAAATCTGAAAAACTTTTTAAAGGGTAAATAATTTTATTGAACTTTAACTTTTGAAAATATTAGCCAAAGTCCCCTAGCAATTAGTCCAAAAACATAGTCCGAAAACGATTTTCATCCAAAATTTGAGTGGTTTTGTAACAAAAACATGAAAAGACAAAAATACCCCTACCAAATTGAAAAATAAAAAATAAAAAAATCAATTAAAAAAAATTCAAAAAAAAAAAAAAAAAAAAATTAGAAAAATTACAATTACATTTGTATAAAAATAAATAAATAACCACAATTAAATAATCAAAATAATAATAATAATTATTATTAATAAAAACCATAAAAATAAATATAATAAATTAAAAATTAATTAATTAATTAATTAATAATTTAAAACAATTAAATTTTTTTAAAAAAACAATGGAGTTTGTATTCTTATATTCAAGCCAAACTAGATTTTCATCAACATAAATCTAGTTTGTACATCTCTATCATTCATGAAGATAGATGAACAGTGATGATCTCATCTGGGATCTCCACTTTTAATTAAAAGAATTGAAAATTGAAAAAAAATTATTTAGTATTTAATAATTAAAACACTGTATATATATATATATATATAGGAAGATTAACCCAAATCTTCATTAAGGTTGGGAAAAAAATAAAAAAAAAAAATTATGATTTAATCTAGATCTTCAAAGTTTGAAAATCTAGGTAACCGAAATATTCATTAAAGCAAAAAATAAAATAAAATAGAATAATCAACACAACACAAGTTATCAAACAGTAAGCAATCGAAGTATGAACCCATGTGGTTTGTTGTTAAATAAACCCTCCTGGATTCGATGATTAGGATGAACCCACCTAGGTTCATTGTTGAACAAACCCACTAGGGTTTGTCAACAAACCTAACAGGTTCATTCGATGATCTAGGTTTAAAACCCAAATCATTTAGGACAATTTAAGTTTCAAACGCAGATCATTTAGCAATTAGGTTTCTATGGAAACCAAATTGATGGTCGTCGATTTGGTTTCAATGTAAACCAGATTCAATTAGTGAGCTATGCTAATCAACGGTATAATCAATTTCGACCATCAATTTGAGTTGATCGAGAAGAGAGAGAGAGAGAGAGAGAGAGAGAGAGATAAATGGTGATGGTGAGAGAAAATTTGAAATGGTTGGATTAGGTGAGATGAGTGACAACGATGAGAGAGAAATTGAATGATGGAGATGAGTTATAGCTGTCTCACATGAGTGATAGATAAGAGAAATTGAATGGTGGAGATGAGTGACAGTTGTCTCACATGCATTATTTAAAACCTACATTTGCCCACTTGCCCTTTTTTTTAACAATCTGTAAACTTATTAACGGAAATCACCAATCCATTAACACTTGGATCTTTTTGGGTGATATTTTCAAGGGATATTTGTAAAAAAAACCCCTTAGAAGCAAAATAATAAGAAAATACTCCCACTTTTTTTTTTATTAGGAAAACTACCCCCTACCGTTAAAATTCGTACAAATCGTTAGAGATTTCCATCCACAATTGTTAAAAATCCAAAATGCTCTCAGTTTGGGAGGTATTTTCTAATTATTTTGCTTTTCAGGGTTTTTTTTTTTTTCATAATATCTCTCTCATTAACTTATCAAAACTGAGTGTATTTTGGACTTTTAACAATTGTAGATGGAAATCTTTAACGGTTTGTACGGATTTTAACGGTGGGAGGTAGTTTCCCTAATAAAAAAAAAGTGGGGGTATTTTCTTATTATTTTGCTTCTCAAGGGTTTTTTTTACAAATATCCCTATTTTCAAAACTAGGGATAGTTTCATATTATTTTTCAAACCACGGATATTTTGATAATATCTTTTAATAATATGATAAAAATTATATCAAAAGCAAAACAAAAGGTTAAATAAACAAATAAAGTAATCAAACATGTAAATTCTTATTTAAAAAAAAAAAAAAAAAAAAAGTAAATTCTTAGCAGAGTCACTGTGTCAGTGAACCTTTAAGCGTTATGTATGTCACCATCAGAGACGGGCAATTGAATGCATGATTGTAAGAACTAAGTTTTTTGTTCCTACATTCTGTTCATTCTCAATGTGCTCATATAATCTCTCTATTCAATTTCCTTTCCATTCCAGATGCAGCGAGTTTTAGGCTCCTTCCATACTTTCCCTGCATACCCCCATGTGTTACTTCCATATATTTCTCTAACATGCAGAAGTGTCGGCCAAATTTATCCTATCCTCTCTCTATCTTTCTCTTCTCTTCTTCTTGGCTCAGCTTCTATTTCTGTCGGCAAAATAGAAATGTTCAAAATGAAATGTTCTATGCCCAATTATCTGCTAGTGGCCAAATGTCCAAATGTCATGGAATAGTTTCATTTCAGCTATGGGCTAGCATGTTAAAAACTTACGGCCAAAAAGCTGAAAAATTAAAAATATGATATAAATTAATTAAGAAACTGAACCTTACGATAAAGAAAGTATATTTATCTATATATATTTTGCGTAGGTTAGATTATGCTCTCTGACCCGGCACTTGGTAAGATGTGTCACAACCAAGCTAAGATTGGGAAGATCTCAAACTCAATTTGATTATCCAGTGGTTTAAGTATGCTATAATAGAACATATTTGAATTTTGTTAATTATACGTCATCAACTAAATCAAAATTATTGTCTTTAATAAAAGAATAGGTATTAAAAGTAATGATTACTGTATAGATACATACTAGTCGTGTCATTGATTTCTGTTGCCATCACAATGAATGATCTTTAAAATTAGGCATAACCTTAGTTGCATTTGTTGTTTGACATAGTCGTTACTTGTTTCTTATAATTTATAAAATTCTATTTTATCTATTCTGTAGTTCTAATATATATATGATGAAAAAGATCAATGTGTTTTTTGAATTTTTTTTTTAACTTATAAGAATTTTTTGAATATTTTCTTAAACTACAAAGGATGTTTTGTCTATTTAATAAAATGTAGAGAGTTTTTAGCGATTTCTTAAATTAGTTATAAATTTTAGCTATTTCATCAAACTATATGGGAAAAAAATAAGATTATCCTTCGAAATTATGTACATAGTGACAAGAGAATTAATTGGGATGATAACAAGGACAAAAATATGAAGGCAAAAGAAGGTTGGAATCACAAAAATTTCATAACTTGTCTTGGAGTAAGTGTTTTTTACGGCCTTTAACTCTACCACACAAATATTACGTACATTTCCACTATATATATAAAAGCTTCCAAGCACCATTAAAAAGACACAGAATTTGTTGTGTTCCATCTTCTTTTCCTTCTTCCCATTAATTTATCAGCTTATCATCTTAAGGATCCTTTTTACTTGGTATATTCCATCCATATAATTCAGCCACATTTTACATCACCAAACGCCTAGGACACAACAATGTAAGAGAAAGTGCATTAATACTTCATTTTCTCTTCATCTGTTTTTTTTCCCCTTTTCTTTAACCATATCATCAATTTAATCCATTTAATAATGATTCTTTTTCTGCCTCATCTTAGTTACATGCTTTTTTATTATAGTATTTGTACAGGTTTGATTCGCATGGTTATAAGCATTTACAAAAGACTTACAGGTAAACTATACATAAAACATTCTTTACTTAATTTTTGTACAAGAGTTTTTGTTTATGAGCTTGTGAAATCATATAGGAAACAATTTCCAAATATATATCTCTCTGCGGTTGAAATATCACCTTTTTACACTACTTTGTCATATTAGCTTTTAGCTAGGTCTCTAACTGTTTAGAAATACATTACTTTAAGGTTACTTTAAGGTTAATCCATTACCTTCAAAAGGTGTCTAATTGAATAAAATAAGCCTCAAACCTCAAATTTTCAAAATATATTATGGCATAAGCCCTTAAAAAAATTTTATGAATCTACAATAACACTTCATTGCAAGCCGCCACCACCAAAGCATATAGTTGCACATTGGCACCTTCCACGCCAAAAACTTCCCTAGTCATCAATCATCTTAAGTTCTTAACCGCACTCCTTTCATTGCCGTCTGACCACCAAAACATATATCCCACATAAGCTGCTTAAACTCGCTAGTGAGTAGCCCTTGAGCCCTTCAGTAATCGTTATTATATTGTCGAATATCTAACCAACATAAGACGTCATGTCGAACCAATTGCCAAACATTGACGATGAAGGGGAAGGACAAACCTCAGCCCACATAATGGAGGAGTTTTTCCATCTAGCCGTAAGGAGGAAGCTTCCTACCTTCCTCCGCCCATATTGCAACCCAGATAGGGCCATGAAAGTACGAGAAATATTTTGGAAAACAAAAGCATTGATAAACTATTCTCAATGAATTACATAATTAAGATAGACTTCTTAAATTTTTAACATCATTAGACCTTTGACTTGTAGAATTAGCACCAACTTAATAACATCAATTTTTATAGCATCTAAAATGAAATTTGGACAAAAACATATTTATTTCTTTTTTAAAAAGCATTTATTATTCGAAAAGAAAACCAAAAGGAGAAAGTATAAGAAAACCAAAAGGAGAAAATGCATCTAAAAACTAAAAACAAGAGGCTCTTGGTTGAGACTGAGTCTCTAGACCAAAGACTTGTAAGCTCATATTTTTTTGTTTACATGCATCTGTAAACTGGCATGCTTTTTGTTTCTAGACCTGTAATATTTCATTCTTCCAGTGTTCAAAATTGAATTTATTAAATTTTTTTAAAAAATCTTAAAAGTTTAAAGTTGAATTTAATCAAGATAAAATTTTAAGAAACATATCCGAATCCAAAGAACAAAAAATCAAAGAGAGAGTGATAGCTTTTCTGTTTACTCTTTAATGAAGAGCATTTTAGGCTGTTTAATATTAAAAAAATTAAATTAATTACTTATGACAATCCCACAAATTCAATCTAATAGCTGTTATTTCATACCATTTTCACATTGTAAGATAACGTAAGTTCTATATATAGAGTTTCATTTGCTTATTGGAATTCCCGTATTTTATAAACTATGTAATTTCATTCCAAGTATATATAATTAATGTGCCACAAACATCTTTAGTCGATCTTCTAAATATACACATATACCATTTTCTATCGATCTCTCTTGTAAAAAAAGTATGTATAAACAACCAGAAGTATCTTCTTAGATACAAAACTTGGCCAATACTTTAAAACAATAATAGCCAAAAGGTTAGAATAGCCTTTATTATGCCATAAATCCCAATATAAATATACATGGATCTTCAAAAAAGAGCAGAAACCCATAAAAATTGTCCGTAATTGGCCTAAATCTCTAGTTTAAAATTTATCTAAATTTTCTCCTAAAGTTAATGTAAATATTGAAAATACCTTTTAGATATGTGTGAAAAAATAACAATACCGATAATTATCACTGATTATATGAAGTTAAAAATATTGACCATTTGACTCAGAGGTAAAAAGGAAATTTCATTAGTCAATTTAAATAAACATTTAATAAACAATTAAATATATATAAATTAATAAAATAAATTTAACAAAATCACTGTTGTGAAAATTGCTAGGCACCAGATGGTCGTTAGCCTGGCGCCTAGTGATTTGACCGCCTAGTCGACATTAGGTGGTTTCATCTATGGTCAATGGACCGGCAATCTACAATGGTCAAATCAAAAAAGAAGGAGGAGAACCAGTGGTGTCTCTGTTTTGGGTGTGAAGAAGAAAAAGTGATGAACAAAATGAAGAAGAGGCACCTAAAACAAAGACACCAAAACCTCAACAATCATAAACACGACAAAAAACAACTTCAAAAACAATTGTGAACGAACACAACAATTTCAAAAACAATTGTGAATAACAAACATAATAATTCCAAAAGCAGTCGTGTATACAAACATAAAAAAACCCAACAACTAACATGCTATGGTCTTTGATATGAGACTGTGCTCGATTGTCTCCATCTAGACCATGCTCTCACTTCTTGCTCTCATTCTTTACCACCACCAACTCGGATTGGTGACTCGGCGACGATAACTTGGGTTTAGTCGCCATCATCCATCGACCCGAGCTTTAGGATTGATGCACCGTTGATCGACTTGGAGAGAGAGAGCTTGAGGAGAAAAAGGAGATAGGCTTTGAGAGAGAGAGGTTGAGGTTGGAGAGAGAAAGACTTAAATGGCAAAGCTCTTTTAAAAGTAGTTTTAACACCTAATTTAACATGAAATAGTGTCGTTTTGGTTGAATAACAAAGCTCTTTTGAAATCAATTTTAACATTTAATATAACATAAAACGATGTTGTTTTGGTCTCTAAAATGATGCTGTTTCGATTAATATTTTTCTTCAAAAGAATAATAAGGTCGCCTACGTGACCCTAATTGGTCGCCTAGGCAGCCAATCGATTTTCACCTTTAAAATGGTGAAAATTGAATTGATTGGCGACTGCCTCAACCGATTTTCATAACATTCGATACTATTAAAATATATAAAAATATAAAATAACCAAAGAAAAAAAAAATCTAGTATTTTAACCCTAAACCACCAATCATTTATAAACCATCAACCATCAAACCATCCACTCACTCACTCTTGTCATTATGTTCCGGTGACAAGGAAGAGAATCTATCTTTGGCGTTAGCGAAGTTAGATAGAAAGTGGTGATAGAGTGTCCATCATCGACTGCAATGAGAACACTTCCTTTCTTTAATTACCGTATGACTAGCTAGTATAAACTAGATATGAATCACCAGTCAAGTCCTTGATGGAGTTGGCGTTCAAGTTGAAGAACAACAAGGAGTCGTATTGCTGTTGCGGGTGGTGGAAATGTGACAGTTATTATGGCTATGGTTCATCATCGAGATCGATGGAGAAAACCAGAAGATAAGGCGATCGGAGAGGAAATGAGGGCGATAAGGGAGAGAAAGAGAGAATCTGATGCAATAGAAAAGAGTGATGGTGATGATGTCGGTCTTTTTCTCACCGTTTCGATAGTGACAATTTTTCTAAACCTCTAGTGTTGTCACAATGTCTAATGAACATTGTTTAAAAACTCGACAAGTTCTTATCGGGTTATCGCTAATTGGCATTCGTCAATCCAAGAACCTATAGATCAAAGGTGCTGGTCGCCGTAGATAGGTACCTTGCCAACTCAACTAGTCCTACCATCATAAAATTAATTGGAAATCATCACAAAAACCACTAAAAAATTGACCGGAAACCATTACAAAATCCAATACTCCCAAGAACCAACAAATATGCAACAACCATAATCTAAATCCATAAAGAAATCACATAGTTACACACACAAATGAAAGATTAGAGAGACAAGTGAAACTCTCACATAGTTCGGCGACAACTTGACAACTTGAAGGAAAAATGTAGACAACAAGGAGGGAGAGAGAAGAAGACTTGAACGGTTGTGCAAAGGAAAGAAAATGAGACTTGAAATGGTCAATGATGATGAATGAACAAAGAGAGATTGGCTTCGGCTTTGATGATGGCAACAGCTCATTAGAACAGCAACAACAACGACAATGGCTCATTAGAATGACAATGACGACAATGATCTTAGAGAGAATAGAGGGATGAGAGAGGAGAACAGAGAGACAGAGAATGTGAGGGTTTAAGTGTTGAACATGAGGTATTGGTGTGTTTTATATATTGTGAGGATAATTTGACTATGGCCTCGAGCGTTTCAAGAAATATCAGTTTATGCTTTTAAATTTTAAAAATTATAATTCCTCCCTTACCAAACAATGCTTTTTGAATACTCATCAATTATTCATTGAGTAATTGATTATTGCTGTTTGCTGGGTTGCTAGTCGAGCAGTGAATAGTGAGTTTTGAAACACTACTAATGATGAACGAAAAAGGAAGTTGATAGCGACAAAACCTAATGTTAAGTACCGTATTTTGTGGGTTCTATCGTTGGAATCCTAGTAGTTTCCAATGTTGGAAACCCATTGGTTTTCACTTATAAACCAGTGGTTTCTATCTAGAAACCCATTTTTGGGTTTCCCAAAAGGTTTTCATTCCAACTAGAAATGGATTTCTTGCACTAGATTGAACCCATTTCTAGGTTTCTAATTGGAAACGTAGTTTGAGTTTTTGATTTTTTGTTGATGAGGTTGAACTGATGATAAGTTTGGATTTATTATTTGATGATTTTAGGTGGTAATAGGGTTGAGTTTGATTTTGTTCATGTTTGATGAGACTTTTTTTGAGTTCCTTTTTGTGTTTGAAACATTGGTTTTTGTTGATTGATGCTGATGATTTTGTTGGATTAATGATGATGAAAAATGTTGATGTTATTTTGGTTAAAGATAAGAGATGAGAGATTGAAAATGATTATGGTTTGGGTTTCTATAATTTTTTTTTTATTCTTTTTTTATGGAGATCCATCCATTTTTATTTTTTGAAAAATTTGATTTTTTTTAAAAAATATGAAAAACAATTAATATTTATTTTTATAAAAAAATTAATCTCCATCGTCCATAGGAGATGGACAGTGGAAATCCAAATCAATTGTTTTTCTTTAAGTTATTTTTATTATTTTTAATTTTTTATATTTTGTATTTTATATTTATATATTATTAAGGGCAAATTTTGATATTTTAATGTCATACTAACATTTTTGTTAGAAATTTGATGGTAGGGAAAATTTTGAGTAAAAATTACTAGGGCAAACTACAGGTAATTTTTGAAATTTTCTCTAAAAATTAGTCACACCTTGATTGAACTTAGAGAAATTATAATTAACCACAAAACCAATCCAAAACATAATTACTTTGTTGCTTCCATATTTTTATGGACACCTTAAAAGTAAGGATGAACTACAAGCTGTAACAATGGGATAACATAAAAAAACAATTTTTTTTTTATAGAAAATAATCACTTATAATTTAATTTAACAAATTATCAACTCAAAAAAACTAAATGTATTTGGTAAATTCAATTACAAATACACAACAACTCTTAGTATAGGTGATTATGAATCTTCTCATTCTCTAAAAGGTTGGAGTTCAATTCCCAATAAGTATATATTACAGTTTGTGTGGATAATTAATGGTCTCATATGCATAACAGTAGATATTTAGGTCACACAAGTAATGTTTGACAATATGTGTGGGTAATTAGTTGTCTTATATTCATGAAAATAGATATTTAGGCTACGAAAGTAATGTTTGATATTAATATATTTTGGTAAATCTCTAACTAGTTTGATGTCACTGTCAACTTTAAATAGATAAAAATAATTTATTTTTTTTTAAAGAGAAATATTTATGATAAAGTGCTATTTAAATATGGGATTATGTTAAATGACTAAAATGAAGCATATAGAATATATATTTAGAAAATAATAATTATTTATTTTGAATTTTGACGATTTTAGTTTTAAAGATATTATTACTAAAGTAAAGGAATTATTGTCTTCTTATTAATATAGCAAAATGTATTATAGAGATTCCAAAGTTTAGGGGTTATCTTCTTCAATAATTAATTTCCAACACCAATCCCCAATCAATATCTCAAAACTTGGTTATTTGAAATCCTAATTGTGAAAAGTTTACTGAAAATCTTTTATCTCACGACTCATATTAAATTACAGCAATCCCAAACACATCCAATATCATGTTGTTTCCACCATATCCAATAGTTGAGAACACAAGAGAAAAGCTATAATTTCAACTAGAAATATTAAACTTCATTTAGTTAAGTTGATAAATTTACAAAATCATAACTAGTGATTTAAGCCCCATTTTTTTTTGGAATAAAATCTTTTTATAACAATTTCCAGTGTGCCGTGTTTACTCATATTTGACTTTTATAATTTTGAGGCATTAATCTCAAGGGGACACCCAATCTAGGAGCCACACATAATCCAAATACTTTAGGAGATTACCAACCCATAATCTAACTAATAAATGCCTACTTATGTCCTTAAGTCAATGGACTGAGAGGGAAGGGTACTTGAATTTGACACTTTGGTAAAGCTTGTAAGTGAAAGAAGAACCAACCATGTAAGTTAAAATTTCAGTGGAGTTGAACCTACACCAGTATGCAACAAATTATACACACCACACACCACCCATATCAACCAAGCTGAACAAGCCGGCTAATAATGTAAGAATAACTCCAAGGATCTCAAATTTTAAAATTTAGAATTTCACTTGATGTAAAACATCTTAACAAATAGTAAAATATAACTATCTCAAACATTTAATCAACAATAAATATCACAACCTGTATATATTATCCAAACTCTTGTATAACATCAAGTACTATCAATTTAGGTTTTTGGACATAAAAGATCCAAAATTATAGGATTTAACTAAAAGTAATCCTCTTCAATAACTTTACTAAGTTTGACTCAAAATCAGTAGTGTTTTCACCATTGTTCTTAACTAATATACAAATGTTACCAACATGTTTTTAAAAATTAAACAAAGAAAACAAAAAAACTTCAAAATTGCTGGACTACTTCTCACTGGATGGAGCTTCTTGCCAAAAGGATTCCCTCACTAGCATGACGCTCCATCTCTATAGACACTCCTTGTTCCTTTTTTTATTTTTTATTCTATTTATTCTTCTTCCTCCTCTCTTCTTTTTCCTTTTTTGTTTTCTACTTCCTATTCTTTCTTCTTTTTATTCTTTCTATAGTGAGGAGCAGATTGCTCCTCATTGAAAAAGATTCCACGTGACTCATGTTGGGATTACATAGTGCGACCTTACATTGGGATTACCTAGCGTAATACACACTGCTATTGCTTGTATGAGTCACGTTGGGTTGTAAAATGTATGTCATACTAATATATAACCTAGTGTAACTAAGGCTAGGTAATCCTAGCGTAAGTCGCGTTGATTTAATGTTACTTATTTTGAGATTCGCAAATTCAAAAGATTTGTAGATCCAATTTTTCGATGAGGAGTAATCCTTGTCGGAGAAAAAAGAAAAAGAAAGAAAAAAAGATGATGATGATGAGGAGGAGAAGAAGAAAGAAGGAAACAAAAGAAGAAGTGTTGATGGAGAACTATCGTTGAGAAAGTTCACCGGAAATAGAGGCCGGAGAAGATGGAGGAGGTTGAAGATAGAGTCTAAAAGAAAATAGAAAATTAATATTTTAATGAAAATGTTAAAATATGATATTTTTATCTTCCTATGCCTTTTGTTGACAAATAATAGTAAACTTGTTGAGTTAAATAGAACCATCAATTTAAACTATCAATATATATATAAACATATTAATAAAACTTTTAATAGGGTAGTTACCACTTAATGTGGTTCGATGTTAAAAAAGTTTGTTCAGCTTGACAATATTTAAGTTTAAGTTGTTTCACCATATTTTATAATTAGAGAAAAAAAAGTTAGTTTAACACTTACTAAGTAAAAAAAAAAATTAATACAAACAAGTTGCTGAGTTCACTCATAGAAGAAAATACAATAAATTCCATGATTAGAATTTTTTCTAAAGTATTCTACGAGTGGAATTAGTATATATAGCTCCATTTAACATACATCCCTAAGAAGCATATGGATTCAATGTTGTTTCTAACCATTTTTCTAGATATGTTTCAGACCTTTTAAAATGAATAATATATTAATACTTCAGTAGTAATAAAAAAATTGCTTCTCTATTATATAATCTTATAAATCATAGTATACCTACCATGATTCCATTTTTTTTGTAGTTCTACAACTCTGAATTCCTCTCTCGCATGGCATTATGTCCTAAAATCATCATAAAAAAAAAAAAAAAAGTATATTAACAACCATAACAATTGTTAGAGAAAGTTTAAAATATGAACCATGGTGGCTACAACAGTTTCACGACTTGTAGATGAAAAAACCCATCGGAAAATAGGATTAAAAATGAAAAATTATAGGTTTGAGCAGGAAATATGTGCTTTTCTAAATCTCTCTTACCTCTGTGGTTTTATCGGTTTCTGCTCGTAGTCTCATCTCTACTTTTTTGCTTAGCCAAAAACCCACTGAGTCCTCCCTCTGTACTTCCATTTCACAATTATTTTGCTTTCGGCTTTTAATGGCAAGTAGGCACCTGACAGGCGTGCTTCTGCTCTTCACAAATTTAATGGGCTGGGTCTAATAATAAATAATTGGACTGGCACCTAGTATTTGGACGGGGATAGGAGACAACACAGAATTTAAATTTAAATCTCATATTTGGTACACTCCGTATAAGACTTGCTCCAATCCAAATAGTAACTTTCAATCCCTTTGATTATGGGATTTCTGTAACCCATTCTCACCATGTGTTATGGTTGGGTTGGATTTCCTTTCTCTTCACACACCCACTTCTCTTTCTCTCTCTTTCCCTTTTTGTTCTGTGTTATATTTATATTAATTTATTGAAAATAATTTATAAGATTATGTTTTATTTAAAATAATATTATTTTTAAACATTAACATATTAAAAAATATTTTTATTTTATCATAAAGTAATTTATAATAATTTTATTTTGCTAATATATAACATGAATTTTATTTTCTTAAAAACATGTTAAAAAATTATCCATAATTTTTATTTTTGTAGTAATTTTATTCAACCATAAAATGATTTATAATCATTTTAATTTACTTTATTTAAAATTGAAATAAATTATTTCATTAAAATAATTTGTTTAATCTAATATAATTTAATCTCATCCATGGTGCACCAAATAAAAGGATTGTATTATATTCAATTTAATGCAGTTAAATCTAATCCAATCCAATACACATCAAATGTAGCCATAGTGTACATTTGAGCCTCAGAGACTTTTTATTATTATTATTATTATTATTATTATTTTAACAACTTGAGCCTCGGTTATTACTGATTACAATACTCCACCTTCTTCAAATAAATACAAATTAAGAATTTGGTCATGGAAATTCACATATTAACTTAATTAACAAATATAGCTAGTGATCATCCTAAGCAACCTTAATGTTTTCATTTAACATGCATGAACGACAATTATTTTCTACTTTCCTTTTCTCTAAATCATTCATAAGTTTACAACCCTAAATCAATTTTTATTCTAATTAATCAGATATTATATGGTTTATGGAGTGGTTGTGTTCTTATAATAAAAAAATAATTATCTAATTGCTTGTATTGATTTATTTATACTTTTGTTGTTGATTACGCCGTGAACCAAATGGAGGTTGACATAATTGATAATTCATGAACTAGAGTCTTTTTGATGTTTTTAACTATTAAGTTTACTTGATTGTCCCTTATTTTGAAATAAATCCAAATGATTAGCAGAACCGACACTTCACTTATATGCCTTAGGCCGGTTGACGTCTTAACATTATAATTTTTCTAAAATTTCTTATTTTTAAATGCATAGAAATATATCAATATTGAGGCAATCAATCATGTTTATAATCAAAAACATAGTATCAATCATAGGTTTTTTTGGGAAGTAGTATCAATCCTAGTTATTGCAAAGATTTTTGTGGACATTTTGTAATTGCGATTGTGTTGTATAACATCTTAGTTAGATTGTTCGTTCATGCCTTTTTATGAACATGTATTATTGTAATTTAAATCACTTTTGAATTTTATTTTTTATTTAAAATTATACAAGCAAATCATATTATAATTTGCTTATAATGTAATTCATGCATGTGGTGAGTAGTTTAATTGTTTTATATTCGTATCGTTGATAGTGACAAGATCAACAAGATGGGGAGTGAAAATCTGGAAGATTTAATGTTTGATTTCGACTTTGGAGAAGAAGATTTCATTTACAACCTCCTTTCTCAAGCACATCCTAATAATCAACCGAATCCAACAATTTGGAATTTGTCACAAGTACGTCCAAACTGTTGACATTTTACTATATAATAATTTTCTAAAAGAACTCTTGTTTTAAAATTCATATACATATATAATTCTGAGAAATTTTTAGCAGGAGCAGGCAGAGCAAAGGTTATCCACTAAAAGCGCTCCACCTTTGTTGATCTCTGAACAGAACCTCACAGGCACAACAAATATAAATGCCATTGAACATTTGGATCCTTCACCAGAGATTATTCCAGACACTGTATTGCCTAGTCCATTGTCTGTCAATTCGAAGACGATTGTAGGCGCACCACAAGATTACAACCTAACAATAGTACTGTACTCTGCTTAAACTCGCTCTCATTTCTAGTTCAGACCAAGTTGGTTAACATCATTACTGCTCATATTCCCATGAGCCATAATTGTATATTTGTGTTGTTGTTGAACAGGACATGATCAGCTCGGTACACCAACCTCTAATTAGAGAAAACCATCAGCCTCAGTTGGATGAAGTGGATCCTAATCCAAGACGTGCTCATGTAAGTCAAGAAAACATAAACGAACCACTCATCAGCACTCTCAACGACGTTTCTTCATTGCTTACCTCATCCTTTGGTATTCCATTTTCAGACGCACCACAACCCTATTTTCCAACACTGGTAAGGAAATATAAATGCACCCATTTCAATCTAATATAGAAACACGCATAACTATCTAATTTAATGCCAAATTTGAGATCCGAATGTTTCATCCTTGTAAATGCCCTTACCTTAGAAATATATTCAAGTCCAAGAGAAAGTTATCTATCTTTTAATTCCTTAGATTTGTAATTGTTCATTTGATTTCACTCTCTCTAACCTTTTGTAGAAGAAAAGAAGTGATAACAAAAACAACACTAAATATTTGAAAGTGAGCACCATAATGTTCAAACTACAAATCTCAATCTTTTAAAAATATAATATTTCGTACCATCGACTTAAATCATAATTTTGTTTTTGTCTAATCTTAAATTATATCAAATAATAGATAATATTATTATTAATTTAAATCCTATTGCTCCAAACACATCGTAAAATTAATTTAGTTTAATCCAATCCAATTCAATTACTACAAAAATATAATATATCTATTACAAGATATCCACTGTAGACTTTTAAATACCAGTGATGGATAAAACAACTATCATGAGCTTTTAAAGGTCTGCTATTGTAGTTTGAGTATGCATCACATGTTTTCTTGTAGTAAATCCAATCATATGCAATCCCATTACATGCTATCAAATTAAATAGCTTAATCCAATTCCGCACCAAACGCACCCACCCCACCATTCTCTTCTTTTACTTATTATTTTCCTAAGATTTGACATTTTGTCGATTTTTTTGCTTCACTAGGATCATGTGAAACTAGGATTGTCAACTGGAAGTAATCAGTCTATTGAATTATTTAGGTTTCAGAGCTAAGGAACCTTCATTTGCAATGCTATACATATTTGTATCAAACAAAATCAACCTTTCTTCCTTCTGTATTATCTAAGATAGCTCAAAACCCAATAACAACATCATATGTTGACCTTAGCTCGGTTAATATTGACTACATAAAATTACTTTGTAAGCTAGTTTTTGAATTTTCAAACTGTTTTATATTTACTTAGACTAAATTTAGTATGAGTTCAACAACTGAGTTCTAATGATATTTTTTTATTTTTATATTCAAAATTTCAGAATCAAGAGGATAAAATCTTAGGGACTGATGAAGTACTACCAAATGATCAGTTCAACACTCAATTTGAAAATGGTGATCAAAGTGCGTATCTACCGTACAATTATATCCAACAAGCACTAATTCCTTACCAAACTTCTTTCCCTAAGACCAACTCGGTGAGTATTCATCAGTAACTTTACAATAATGCTTTGAAAATTTATATTAAAACAATGTTTTAGTATAATGTGAAACATTCGTACTCATTATTATTTCCAACTTGTTTGCCATGAATAGACAGGATTAGGAAGTGGAAATGGAGAATCTCACGAAAATCAAATGCCGCTCTCTTGTCTCTTTAACTACCCAAATCCTCCTCGTGCACTTTTATGTCCATCAAGGTATATATTACTTACATGATCATCAACAAAAGTTGTGCCAGTGTCTGTCCCTCACATGATTATCACTATATTTGGCAAATGATGAATAGAAGGAACTCTTACCATGCATATCAATATACTTTTTGCATAGACATTTACTGATTGTTGAACTTATGACTACCATTAATATTTTTAATATCTGTAATACTAAGCAAATAATAGATATATAGCTTAATTAACAAATTTGATCCCTATTTGAGACACCAAGATTTAGTTGATAAGCAACAATCACGTAATCCGAGTTCTAGGAAATTTATTTGATATTCTACAATATCAACACCCTAGATGTTTGAAAATTCTTCGCTTAAGGACTACGTTCCATTCTAACGTTAAAGAAATGTTGATTGTTCTTAACTTCAGACTTACTTGAATTTAGCATGCAACTTCATTCCTTTTTATACTGGATTTCAACCACAATGTTCACCATATCAACTCAATCAAGTCCAACAAACATTTATAGTACAAAATTTACAGGCTTCTCTCCTTCACTTAATCTGAGGTAATAGACTTCCGGGGTTAATTAATATCATTTCTAAGTAAATTGCACTCGAGAAAAATTTCTCAGCTTAATGGTTTTTGGTTGAAAGTATTTTATTTTGGACATAGGCCACAACAACAATATACTGATCAAGTTCCACTAGTATCTAACGCACAATATTTACAAGGTCCTTCTATGCTTGCTTTGAGGTGACTGGTCTTTTATTTTGATTAAATCATAATCACAATCTAGTAATTTATGATTAACATTTGGTATTCTGAATTAGGCTCCCAATTTATCAGCAACAATTAAATCAAGCTGCAATAGAACCTAGTAATCTCTGTATGTCAACCCATAATCCCGTTCTGGTGCCAAGGTACATGATCTTTCACTTCTCTCATTGGTCATTTATTAATTTTGTTACAAATGATTTGTATTAGATAACTTGCCTATCTAGATCTAAGATATTTACATGGATGTTTATAAAATAAAATCCTCATTTTCTCTTTGTTCCTATAATTCAGGCGTCAAGAGCTAAATGATCCTAGTCTGCAACTTATCTTCGGGCAAGCGATGCCTAATGTATTTGATTCACAAATTGGCTTGCCTTCACAACCTTTCATACTTCCGAGGTACCTACTTGGTTTGCTATTTTCCTTTCTTGTTAATTATATTGTCAATTTGGTATTGACAAATAGGAAGAAGAGTTTGACTATCTTATTGGTTGGGTAAGTTTATCCATTAATAACAACTCTTAATATTCTTCAATAATCACTTTTACAACCAATTCAAGGATTGTTATTAATGGATAACCTTATCCATTAATAGGGTTATCCATTAATAACAAAACCTTATACAACTAGTAAGTAACAAAACGTTTTGAAAAATAGAAAATAATTGTTTATCTATTATTTCTTTAAAAATAGAAAGTATTCTTTAAGACATTAACGGTTGAGTGTAAATCTTGCCTACTTTACTTATTTACGACATTAGATGTCCATATTACTTTATGGCTAGATTAAAATACAGAACAATAAATTAGCATTGTACAATAGTATGTATGATGCGCAGGTTGTAAGGTTTATGAATTTAGACCTTAGGTTGGCCAATTTGTGATAAATTGTTCTTTTGCTTGCATTTATTGTTGCTTCTATGTTTGTGTTTATAAATGATGTTCATTGGTGCGACATCTACAATTGAGCGGTTGATTTTTCAAGAGGTATTCTATTAAATCTCTACTTAATTTGTAGTTAGATTTGACCTCTTGAAATTATTACAATTGAACACATACACTTTTACTTAATGCATATTCTTTCATAATTTCTTTAATAGTTTTTTAAACCCTTGGTTCATTTTGTGGGGTGGGTTCTTAGTGTTAGTCCTCTCATTTTCCTGTTTACGGAAAATTTTCTAAATGGGGAGACTGTTTTTGTGTCTTTTAGACACTATAGAAATAAATGAGTAAAATTTTGAGAAAATCGTGGAAAGTGGCACGAACAAATGTTTGGGGAAAATGCAAAATCAAGCACGTAAGTATTAAAAAGGAGTGACCTTTTGGAGGAGGTACGAAATGGAGCACAACTGCCTGGTGTCTAGATGTGCCCGGTCACCCGGCCCTTAAGCATGACCGGGTGGGGTGAGTTAAGCCTTTGGCTTATGCCTCCCCAAGCCTCCTCATGCATAAGTGTGAGGAGGCACACCCTTCATCTTTTCTCTAGAAACTTTATTCCATCATCTTTTTTGGCCTTTACATGTACACTCTTAAGACGTGTTTCCGTATGTCCTCTTATGTTTTGACTCCAACCTTATGTTTTATGATTCTTTATCCTAAGAGAATGTACCTTTCTAAGAAAGATATTTTCACAATCAATTTACTTTGTCTCCGAGGCATATATAAACCCTACTATTGACTCTTTGTCTAAGCTTTTGAGAGATGAGAAAAGCCTGGAGAGACTTGAGAGAAAACCTCTGTAGTTATTTTTTATTTTTGATAAGCCTCTATAGTCTATTTAAAACCCTATATTTTTATGTGTTATTACCATTTTACCTTTTAGAATTGAAAATAGTATTAAATCACCTTTGATTTTAAAAATAATAACTCAAATGGCTCAACCGTTAATTAACACAATAAATCCGTTAACAAACAAACGGATTCATCAATTCGGAAGGTAAAAAAATAATTGGACTTTAACATGACAAATGGATTCTTACTATTTCTCAGAATATAATTTGCTAATTAAAAGAAAAAATAAAAATAGATTAAAGACCACTCAAAATGTGGCACGTGTCACGGTGGTTTCCAAACCCATCCATGCCTCTTTGTCATCACCACTCATTACTCTCTCCTCTACATATATTTAGGAATGGACATTTTTGAGTTCGTGTTAAGTTAGATTGAAAGTCTCTTAACCTAACTCAATTCAATAAATTTTTTAATCTAATCCAATCCAACTTAATTCAATAATAATCGAGTTGGTTTGGGTTAGGTTAATCGGATTGGATTTAATCCACCATAAATGTATAAAAATTTTAGTTGATAACTTTTAGAGTCTTAGCAATTTAATTATAAATAAAGTGAGTATAAATAAATATTCAATAATTCAAAATAAAAGATTCAATCCATAAAGGTTATTTTTTATCTTTATTCCTAACAAATGTTCTTATAAAAGAATGAGAAAAACTTGAATTTAAAAATAATGATGGGTATTTATCGAGTTGGGTTCGATTAGATTAAAAATTTTTTAACTCAACTCAATACAATTTAATTTTCAACTCAATCTAATCCAATTTATCTCAATTTTTTTAAGATATAACCCAACTCAATCTGATAAAATATAGTCGGATTGGATTGGATTTATCGGGTTAGGTTAAAAATGTCCACCCCTACGTACCTCTCTGCCATTACTTTCTATGAACCAAAACCCACCTCAATTTCTTCTTCTCAGCCGTCAGTCTCTCACACCCTGCTGCCGCTGCTCTCGGTTTCCACAACTCATTTTCTTCTTCTCAGCTGTCAATCTCGAAGGTGTTCTGCTGCTGCTCAGCTGTCGATCGTGGTGGTGTTCTGCTTCAATCCTCAGCCGTCAATCTTTTACACCGGTGGTGTTCTGATGCTGCTTTCGATGGCGGGGTGGCGGTGTTCTTCATCACGGGCTCTTGGTGGCATTTTCATCATGTGCTCTCGGTGGCGGCGGTGGCAGTGTTCTACTGCTGCTTCTTTCCAGATCTTGGAGCTCCATACTCCCGATGCCGTCTACGCCTCCAGATCTTCTTGCTGTTTTTGTTTTTTCGATTATTTGTTTTTTTCCAATGTGTTTGAGTTCATGTAGATTAATTGGAGATTAATTTGGGTAACATGATGAAGAAGATTATTATGGGTTTTGATTGGTTTAATTGAGCTGGGTTTTGGTTGCAGATAGTTTGACGGTTTGAACTGGTTGTGGTTGAAGAAGAAATTTTTTCTTATTTTAATTACATTACGATTGAATTTAAATAAGGATTCAAATTGGATTTATGTTGGTGAAGATCTGGGGTCGGTTTGAATATAATAATACAAACCCCTTTTTTTAAGTTTTAACTGTTTTAATTCATTATTAATTAATTAATTAATTTTACTGTATTTTTTTTTTTTTTTTTTTTTTTTTTTTTTTTTTTTTTTTTTAAATATTTAAAAATCAAATAAAATTTTATTTAATTTTTATTTTTTTTTAATTTAATATATTTAATTTTTATTTAACTTTTATTTTTCTTTCAAATGAGATATGTTGTAAATTTTTTTATTTAATTTTTATTTAATAATATTATTATTTCAATTATTTAAAATTATAATTTTTTATTTATTTTATATAAATTTAATTGTAAATTCAAAAAATTTAATTTTTTTTGATTTTTTTATTTTAGTTGTGAAAGGGTAGTTTGGTAATTGATTAATTTATTTTTTTTTATTTTTCAATATAATAAACGTATTTGGATCTTTTATTTTTGGTTAATATTTTAAAAAAATTAGGGTAAACCGGTATTATTTTTCATTCTAGAGAGGTTTTTAGATTTTTCCTTATTTTTATCCGTTGTGCTTTATGCTTTCCATTTAACCTAGAAGTACTTCTTCCTTGAAGAGATTCTTCTCAATGTAAGGATTTGAAACCCATTTGATATTCAGTTTTTGTCTTCTAAACTTTTTTTTAGAGCCTTCTTGTCTCAGATATATTTTTATGTGTATTCATTGCATCATCCAAATCTACATAGATTGCGTATTTCATGCTTTCCAATTCATTTCTCTCACATAGATTCTTTTTATCTCTTGAGGTCATTTCTAACTAAAACTTGGGTGAAGTTTGATAGCTTGTTCTTGGTCGTAAAATATCACTGGTAAAAGGCCTATTAGTAGGTATATTGGGGGGTAGGCCAAAAGGAGTATTGCGCTCAATAGTAGCTTGAGGATATACGATTGGTCACCTAATAGATTCTGTAATATTATTATTAAAAGTTCTATGGGTAGATTAAGTGGGATAGTCCAAAAGGAATGAGTTATTGTTCATCAAGCTTGAAGGGATGGTACCAACTACTGGGTTTTGTGACTTGGTTAAAATTTTGGTTAGGTTGTCCTCATAAAGATCATTGTGTAATTCTCTATTAATTTTGCTCTATTTTTTTTTTTTTTTTTTAATTAACCTCATTTAGCATATATTTTTAATTATGCTTTTTTTTTAAAGCATTTTATAATTATGCTTGTATACTTAATTTTGTATGTTTTTATTTGATTTGGAATCTACTTACAAAATCAAGATTTAATTACTTATTATTTGGTTATTATTTTAATTTAAATATGATTTTATTCCAACTTATCTTTATTCTTTTTTAATTTCTAACCTCTATCTAGTTAATTTGATATTGGTTACTTTGACAAAATCTTTTAGAAAACTAGGTTACTTATTGTGATCAGGATTTTAGACTAAACTTGAACTGAATTTTCATAAAACAGATCGAACTTGCATTTTAATATCCTATCTGGAAAAAAGTTTTTAGGTTTATTTCTCATTTTTAATTTGACACTTTTTGTTAAGTTTATACATACGATGCAAAGTCAATTGTATGGTTAATTTATACCTTATCCTCAACTTTATAGGCTTGCAATCTAATTTTTTCACTTGTTATTGTCTTTGAATTAATCAGTACCCAACGTTTTCTCAATCGTGGAAAAATCCGTCAACCACTTTTAGTGATGCCCACTATGTTATGTCCCAAAAACAAAACTTTCCTTTCGTCTGAACCCATCCATGGCTTTTTCTTTATTTTTTCGAAAAATTTCAACCCTTGATAAAATGGCTAAATAATCATTCATTTAATTTTGTTTCTGGTAACAATTTGAGTCTAAAATTGGAGATATGTCTGATTCTAAATAATTGGAATGTTATTTAGTTGGATTTTTTTAATTATATTTTTTGTTTGGTAGACCACAAAGTCTGGAACGACAAGGATTGTTGAATCAAACTACCAGACCAAGTGTCAATTACCCTAGCCCTAGTAGTTCTCAAATGAGCCAAGTCTTGAACTCAAGTCATCAGGTAAAATTCTACGCTTCCACTTATTAATATTGGAATAATTCTTAATAATATGCATTCTCAATTAAATTTCTATTAACACCTCGAACAAAAAATTTGTGTTTATAACCCGTCAATAATGACACTTTCAAATTTTAATGTCTTTGAACAACCTTAGGAAGCTAGTATTTTTTTTGTAGCTATCAATATTGTTCACAATTTGATTTGTCTTAAGTTTAAAGTATTAGTTATGATTAGTGTGTTTTTTTTTTTTCAGCAAGTGGTTCATGGATCAAAACGGAGGAGACAACATGAAGTTGGGGAATCATCCTTAGTTAAAAAACGCCCAAGGGTATCAATCTTTTTCCTTTCGTGAGCCCCTATGTTTCCTCTCTTGGTTGTTTTTCTAGTGTTATAAAAACAAATCTTAAGTCAAAATAAGAACAATATTAGTGAGCATAAAAACTTTATGGGAGTTTTTGATATTTATTATAAACAAATAGCTTTTTTTTTAAAAAAAAATACAATTTTAAGTTTTGAGAATAATTTTAATATTTTTGATATACAACATTAAAAATAGAAAGAGATTAATTTGAATATCTAAAGCTGTTTTACTATGTAACATTCTACTATTTATCTTATTTTTAGAAAACATAGAACAATATTTGAATCATGAATCATAGACTTCTTGATTTTTGTTGTAGTGAGGTCATCATTTATTACCATTTGCCTAAATGTGCAGAGGAATTCAATTGGACAAGAAAAAGGTCCACCGGCTTCAGTTTCCCAATCTAAAAAGAATAGAGGGGATAAACCTTTCAACGTTTCAAGGTTGTTTTACTATGTCATTTTTTCATTCATTTTCCTTTATATATAGATCATTTTAGAAATAATAAGTTTCACTAAAAGTAAAATGAAGTGAAAAGTTGTATATGATTCCAGGCTGGTGAAGAATTCCATGTATGATCTATTATTCGAAAGCATTGGTCTACCGGTTGATCCGCACTTGCGTCGCTTTGCTAAATTGAATTAACTACTTGGTAATGTATAATTGCTTCCATAATTTGCTTGTTCTTGAACTAATAGTTTAAGCTCACTTGTGTTTATGTATTAGGTAATATAAAAGAGGATGGTGTATTTTACATATATGGTCCTCTATATACTAGGTCTAGGTAGAAACAATATCTTAATAACTACTATAAATAATCAGATACACCTTATAATTTCAAAATTCATCAATAATCATCAATATTATGACATTGTTGGTTAATGTCAATTTAACTAATCAGGTCTCATGTTATTGTGCAAAGAAGATTTTAGGCAATTGGCTTACAGTAGAAATAATGTTTAAATCTTATGATAGCTAATCTAATGATTGGTTAGATCAATTTTGCAGGAAAATCTATAAGACACTTGCGCATGCGACAACTTTGAAGAGTGGGAGGTGGTTTCAACTTCTCAAGGAATTATAAGTTTGGCCAAAGCCTACAAATGGATAATTAGGGGCTTTTTTTTTTTTTTTTTTTATTATTTTTAAAAAATAGGATGATTAGGTTTTAAGGTACAGTTAAGTTGCTATATTTTTATGCATTTTGCTGTTATATTTCATAATTTATTTACATTGGTCCTTCTCCTCTTTTTTTTTTCCCTCTGTGTAATTGTCCCTATCTAATTAAAAATTTTTGACTTCACCCCTCACACTACCATAATTAATTTACTTGAATTTTAAAGTTAAAATATACTTATTTACCTATTGCTTTTTATCACCTCCTCCATATCATATATTAGTAATTAGTATTAGTATTATATATGAAAGTTTACATAACAAATACCCCTAAAGGTGATGTTTCTACGACTAGCTAGGGCTAGAATCCACACAAATGGTGCCATTGTTAATAATTTAATGCAAAAACTACTACACTAACAAAAGAAATGATACAGTGTGCTAAATAGATCTTTATATGTACTACGAGATCATTTATAATACATAAGTATCTTAGATGATTACGAACAAGAGAAATTAAAAAATATCTATGAGACTGAAATATTTATGATATGAGCTTTTTTCATTAGATTCGGACCCATAATACCCTAAAAAATTAAAAATATATATATATATATATATATAAGAAATGATATGGACGGAGGTCAACATTCGTCGTTTAACACCCAATTTAGGCCAAAAAACCTTGTCAAAAGAGTACAAGAAGTGCTTAATTCCTTGGAAAAGACTCTCCCCTCTTAGAGGCTATATTTACCTCTTATAAATGAGGTTTTTGGTACCTACTTAGTCATTTGTCCTTTGTTGACTTTTGTTTGACATCAAGTGAGCTCGCATCAGTAAAAATATCCATGTGTGAATGACTGTTTGACATGTCCTTCCTTCCAATAAAACGTTCTTATTATGCCATCTAAGCTTCAGGTTTGCAATTGCCTTCTCACTCAGTCTAATTGTCCTTTCTTGTTAGTCTCCTTATTGTGAGCTGGCTCATAAGTTAAGTTGTCATATTTGCATTTGTTGGAGGCATATCTGCTTCTTTATGGCTGAAGGCCTACTGACTAGTTTCAAGATTTTCCTAACCTCTTTGCCACCTTATTATTATGCTTGTACTCCATTTTTCTCTTTTCCTAACTGCCTTTGTCCTTGTATACCACTTGATATATGCTCATTCTCTGTTAATTTGATAAATTTTCCCCTTTGGCTACTAACTTAATGGGTAAATTCTAAATGAGAGACTTCACGGGTAAGTTTTCCTTAATATTGCTAGTTCATCTATTGGTTTATGATACATCCAATGTCGTGGTCCCTTAGAGTATGTCCATTGCTCTGATTTCATTGAATAAGCTTACTACCGGTTTCTATGAGTACGTTGGACGCTTATTTCCCTTATGATCTATTTTAGGTCCACAAAGTACCAATCTTGGGACAGGTTCCAAACCTTACTGGTAAATCGATTTGCCTAATTGGAGATGTTTTGTGACCTCCGATCCCTCTGATCAAGCATTGACTTGGCTGCATATCTTCTTTCTTGAAGCCCAACTGTTCAAGGACTAACCAGTGTATAATATCCATTGAGCTCTCGTGATCCACAAGCAGCCTTTTCACAATCCTGTTTGTGATCTTGACGTGTATTACCAACGAGTCACAATGCGGGAACTGCACTACCTGATCAACTTTAGGCGTGAAAATGATGGGATCCCACTTCCATGTTTTTGGTACTGACGAATCATTCTGACAAACTTCAGCATGCTGCTTACCCTTAGAAGTAGCCGTGGATTCGAGAATCTCTTTTTCGATATAATTAATAGAATCCCTTTCATTTGAATCCTCCTGACGAACTGTGACCCTCATTCATGGTGCAGCTTCTAACTTCGACCGTTGGACGACCTCTGTATTTGCCTTGATGCTACATACTCATTCAGCTTACTTGTAGTAATAATTTCTTCAGTCTGTTCTCTCAAATCATAGCATTCGCTTGTGGTGTGCCCGTGATCCTTGTGCAACTCACATCTCCTTCTTCGATCCCTCTGCTTTGGGGGAGTCCGGATCGATACAGGGACTCTCAGCAAGTTCCGACCACTTGCTATTTCAAACACCTTGTCTGTCGGTAGCTTCAACGGAGTATATCGATCGAACTTGCTCCGCGGCACACCGGAACTTTGCTGGTCGTGTTGACCTTTTTTTTTTGGTCTCCACCAGTTGCTTTTCTATATTGGTATCTCTCTCAGGGTCCAGCCTTCATGTGACCCAAATCTCCCGAAGGGCCACATATCTCTCTGCCTTCTTTGTCAATTCAGTGAAAGTCGCTGGTGCGTTTCTTGTTAAGGAATCAAGAAGTTTCCCTAGTTGTAAGCCTTTGGTGAATGTTATAACTGCTGCAACATTGTTTTAATTGCTAACCTGCCACGCCTCTTTCGTGAAACGCGCTAAATAGCTTTGGATCAACTCTCCTGGCTTCTGTTTTATGCTCGAAAGATGCATCATGTATTTCCTTCGCCTTTTACTTCCCGCCAAGCTTGTTATGAACTCTCGTGCCAACTCTTTGAATGAGTGCACGCTTCTGTACCGAAGCTTGCTATACCACACAAGCCCGTCTCCCATAAGAGTTAGGGGAACCATTTTACACTTCACTGTATCGGGGTCGCCCTGAATATTCGTCCAGTCTTGGTAGACATCAACATGGTCTTCCTGGTCCTGTGTACTATCATGCTCGCACATATCCTTCTGCGGGTAATGGATATGATTTGGGATTTATGTCCTAGCTATCGCATCTGAAAAGGCACTTTTACGTAGTTGGGTTCCCCTATCGTGACTAGTAATGATTATGTAGTTTTTCGATTTGCTCTCGAATTCCCTTTAAGTCTTCCCCATATTGCACACCTTGATGTTGATCTAGCTCATCTACTTCTACCAACCGATGAGACTCTAGCCCACCCCGTCGCCTAGACCTTCACGATAATTCTTCTGGACTTCGCCGCCTGGACTCTCACAATGATTCTTCTAGGCTCTTGTCCATCTCTTCTCTTGATATCAAAAGTCCAAATCGACGAAGTGGTGGGGATTAATCATGGACGTTACGCTTGACCCCTTCATTGGGTTCTCACTCTTCTTCTTCGATTGGACACTGAATGAGATTCCTCCAAATCCCCTCATCAGTTACTTCTGACTTCGGACAAAGTCCCTATAATCCTTGTGACATTTTGGGTGCGGGTATTGATCTGCGCCTCCAGATTTAGCAAGGGATTCTGATCCAACATCACCAGAGTTGATTGATCCGACATATGCATTTGAGGATGGGGCATTGGATATTGGATATATAGTGGCATAAATTGCGGATAAGGATAAGGCATTTAACTCGAAGATTCCCCCGTCGCTGGTGGTCTAAAGCCTGTTGGCATTTACTGATACAAAAGCATGAGTTGATGCGAAGGCATTTGATGGAAAGAAAGCATCTGTTGGTATAAAGGCATCGTAAGATTTTGCATGAGGGTGGTGTAGGTGAAAGCTGGTATAGGTGCTTGAACTACGGCCGTCGTTTGCATCTGCGGCACTATTGGAATTTTCTGTGCATTAGCCATTTGGGGGTTAGATGAGTCGAATGCTGGATTAAAAGACCAGTTCGAATCCATTTCTCAGAGGTTTGGGTTCCAGGCCCTCCTGCAAGCGTCATTGTTGCGGCTCAAATTGTCATATGAAGGCCCATGTCAACTTCAGACTATCCTCTCCTTTGTACGAACGCTTGTTTGAACATTTTGGTGCAACTTTACCTATAAAACAAGCAAAACTTTCATTAAGGTTATCTCCGAAAACACTTTCTAATATTTAAATCAGTGTTTATCTTTTTAAAATTAGTTTACCTCACTAAAAGTATATGGTAATTCACTTTTACTCACTAATGGATTGTAAAATCACCTTCTATAAAGAGATAAGAGTTTACTTTTCATGTGTCGATATACATGTAATGGTGTTTGTCATTTATCGCTTGAATCAATTTCATAGTGATAGATGTTCATTACATGTTTAACCTTTGTCATTGATTTATTAGAATAGTTCCCCCAAAAGTCAATAGATCCTCTTAAGACCAACATATTTTGCCTTTGAATTCCTTCACCTAACTTATCAAATTTAGGCTTCCTTGCTATTGAAGGCAAGTCTCCCTCCTTTGATGATGAATTATGCTGTACAATTAAGCAATTCTAACTTCACCTTCACTCAATGTCTACGCAATGTGTCATGTATTATGTTCCTCTCATGCCGACCTATTTGCTTTTTGTTGAGCAAGTCTTTTACCCATACAATATTTTTTTTTTTTCATTTTATTTTTTAAACTATGATTTTATTTTATAGAACTCTCATTGTCCATTTTGATATGGACAATACTTTTTTTTTTTTTTCCATTTCTTAATTTTTAAATACAATAAAAAAAAAAACCGAAAACAAAAATAGCTCCAAAGGTATTAAAGTTGATTAACATTAAAAAACTGTAGATTAGATTAGTATCATTTAATAAAAATTCTTTTCGCATGTATAAAAGCAAACCTTAGAGAAATATGCTGTTATTTGCACTAAATGTAATTGTAAGATTTATTCTATTATTGCGATATTAATTTTAAACGAATTTACCTACTTACCCTTCAGTATTTTCATTAAGAGGGTTTGACTTGATTGTTGGCAGCAATAGTCAGAGAGGGTTATTTGTAATTCTACCATGTGATTAATTATACGGTCGGTACCCTTCCTCTTAATCCCCTAGTCTCCAATTTCAAGCACCACAATCGATCTGTTTGGGAGAAAAACATGGGGGCAGAAGAAGAGCATGAAAAGCGTCACAACGAGAAAACACACTCTAATACAATTACTCAGGCCCAGTTCCTCTCCTGGAAACGCCAGAAGGTCTCTCTTTTTTACTCATTAATTCATTAGTACAATCTCTATTTATATATATTTTTCAATATATATACTTGAGCTGTGAGTTTGATTTGAAGCATTTAAATATTATCGGAATTCTCTTTCTGTGCTTGTGCAACATGTCTTAATTTCAATTTCAGCCCATACTAGTGTGGGAAGGGTTTCGGTTTCTATAGTGTTTGATAGATTTGGTTTCTATATATATATATTGAAGCAGGGAGTTAAATTTCTGGGCATGGGATCATTGATTTGCCTAGGGAGGAAATGATATAAAAGATTTGAAGGTGTTAAGAATAATTGAGCAAACTATAGTAGAGGTGATGGGGCTTTTCGTTTCGCTCCCCGAGCGAGATGCTACGGCGTTGTACATTGGATCAAATATTCTGTTACAATGCCGCCATGGGTAGAACTCGAGAAGTAATTTTGACAAAATTAATTAAGATCTCCTACCATACTAATACTTAAAGATAACAACTGCTTCTCTGCTACGTTAAATCTTTATTTTTGTTTTTGTTTTTGTGGTTTAATAATTCGTACAGACCAAAGCACACCCTGAGAAACCTTACAAATGTTTTCTTTAATTCTGAACATGGGCTTGTATTTATAAGACTGTGTGTAGACGCAATATGAATGGAGTAATCCACCGGCATTGTAGTGCATGAGATATAGCTAACGGATATTGCTTATGATGTCTGTTCTGCGATGCTTATCAGAGACCTCTCTTGTATCAAATGCTACTGCTTCTAATCGATTAAAATAACTACTGTTCAGCTTCACTTTATCTATGTCAGATTGGTAGAAGTTTCAAAGATGACCTGCTTTTTTTGATTTGTTGGTCAAGGTTTTTTCTTCTTTTTTTGTTTATTTTTTTTTTTTTTTTTTTTAGGGAATGGGGTGGGGATAAAGATGGCCCTAGGGCATGGTAAAATAGATTACTTTGTCCGTTGTTTAGAAAGCAAATCTTCTTAAGAATTTCTTAAAATTTGTTTTCTTGCTTTTTGGAATCAGGTTCTATAGAATATACATGAGAAGTATGTTGTGTTAGCGGTTTTCAAACTCAAATGATTATAATTCTTAACAGGGTGATCTTTTAGGAGTGCAGCCTTTTATGAAAGCCATAAGTGGCAGGTCCTAAACTTTTTCTCATGTTGCTTATGTTCTGATTTGGCCTTGAGTTTGTGCTTCAAAGGTTGCCAAATATAAACAAGTATTTGTCAATGGAAAAGAAAATTAAAAAATGGAATTTGTATATTTTAAGACCTTTACACTAGTAAATATTGCAATAGATCACGTGTAGCTCGCATATACTAATAAATATTGCAATACATCTATCACAACTCTGGTGTATAATTTTACAACTAAGGATTTTAATTAGCAGCTGTGGATAGGTACTTGACTTCTGGAGAAGGAATTTGTTAAAATGAATTGCATGTGATATGTCATCCTGAAGTGGAGCTTTTGTAAGAAAGTCATTGCCTTGTTCTGTCATCTGGTTATGAGCTAATTAAGAATTTAGTTCTGCTATTCCTTTTCGTGCTTTCTGAGTTCAATTTCCTCCCAAGTGCATATATGTCATGCTTCTATAGTTCTGTATTTCGCCTATATCAATTACATGATATGCTATCTGTTTTACAGGATGCTGTTGCATCTGCGAGAAAAGCTGAGGCAGCTAGGAAGCGTTCTGAGGATATAGCTGCAGGAACAGTGCAAATGAACGGCCGGGAGCTTTTCTCACATGAACCTTGGGTGTTTGATAACACACTATATTGAGGTTGGTGTTGGCAAAAAATTTATTTTCCAACATGACTGGCATCTGCATGATACAAACACTCGCACTCACAAAATTGCTCAGGAAAGATCAAATTAGATCATTGATGTTAGGAATAATCCCAAAAAACCGCCTATAGTTTGTTTAAATCTGGATTTTACCACTTTTAGTTTGAAATTTACCTAAATTCCTCCTGATATTAATATAAATATTGAAAATGCCTCCTGGAAATGTGTAAAAAACAACAATGTCTCTGACTGTCACTGATTCCGTTAAATTAAAAATTTTGACCGTTTGACTCTAAGGATAAAAGGGGAATTTAAATAAACATTTATTCAACATATATATATTAATAAATGGATTAAATAATATTTAAATATATAAAAATATAAAATAACCAAAAAAAAACCATTCTCTCTCCTCTCACTGTTCATCTCCCAATGCTCTCCCTTTCTTTCTTTCATCTTCTCTCCTCTCCTTTCTCTTTCCCTTTTGTTGACTTTTGATGGAGGTGGAAAAATTTAAGTTAGATCCGGTGTTGAATAAAGGAGATGTGGCACTAATCTTTTCCCAAGCCTACTCTCATTAGCATCCGATCTCGTTGGCTTGGTAGGGTTGTGTTAAGGTCGGTTTGGTGTTAGGTTTGTGTTAGGGTTTGATGGTTGATGATTGTTGATTTTTTACGAATAATGTTGGTCTTTTGTTGATGTTTTTTGCCGATTGATGATGATGATTGATGATAGATAGGCCCTAAAAGGCCGACTGAAAACCCAGATTTCAGTCCCAAATTTTGTGGGATTCTTGTTGATTGGAATATGAGTTTTCAGTCATCGAAAACCCAGATTTAAGGTTTCTCGTCGACCGAAAAACCCAAATTTCTCTAGGTTTCCAGACTAGAAACCCAGATGATCGTTGTCAAACTGTGAAGTGTTTGATTGGTTTTGTGTTTAATAATGTTTAATTGAGGGCAAAAAAAAAAAAAAAAAGAAAAACGAAAAATGTTTGGTTTGAAGGATCGGCCATGGATGGATCCATCCATGGTTGGTCTCAACCTCTTTTTTTTTTCAATTTTTTATTAATTTTTATTTTTTATTTTTAAATATTATTCTATAATTTTTTATTTTTATTTTTAAATAAAAATATGTTAACTAGGGTAAAAAAGTCTTTTTTCAGTATGTATTTTTCAGACTTCACTTTTCTGTTAACTAGTAAACATCAGGGGGATTTTGGGTAAAAATAAAATTAGAGTGGGAAAAATGATATTTTTCCGAACTCCGGGTGGTTTTTCGAGATTATGCCTGGATCTTATATATTGAAGATAACGCATAATTTTATTGGTCTATATTTCATTGAAGCTGTTCGTTGAAGTAAGAACTTTTAGTTTGGTTTTTGCAGGTAATGATGTCAAAATATGCTAGTTTTGGCACCAGAAAAGGTCGAACAACTATCAAAGAAGTAGAGTGGTTGTCCATCACTTGAGAAAAGAATTGCTTGTACTGCAATATTATTAAGGGGTCATTGCTGCTAGACATTGTTGATATCTTTTTAAAAAAAAAAAAAAAAAAAAAATTTAGATGAGACATTTCTGTATCTTAGTTTGGTATATCTGTTGCTGGACTATGTTGTTTCTTTATCACATGAACATCCAAAGGTTTAAATCATTCAAGGATTTGTATGGTAAAAGCTGTGAAAATTGTTCTTTGCAGCCTTCCGAAAAGCGCTAGGCGCTTGATGGGTGCCTAGGGTGCTTAGGTGGTGTTTGACTGTTGACTGCAGTCAATCTAAAAAAATTATAAAAAAATGATACTTACCACATGACCACAAATATATTAGATGTACTAAAATAAGGATTCAAATGTCTCAAAAAGTCTGAAAAATCATAAAAACATAAGAGATTATGTACATATAGCAAGTTGCAATAAAAAAGGAAAAGTTAAACAAGGGAAACAATTAAACTGAAAGCAACACCAAGTCACCAACACATGGCCTAAACATCTACCTATTTTTTCTATATTTTTCCACAACTTATTCATCCTACTCAAACTCAAAATCATTGTTCTCCTCCTCATCTTTGGATGCAAAATTATCTTCATGAAGTTCTCTCACTTTAGGTCTTCTTTGAGGTTGTAACAGGTCATTCGTCTAAGATTGATTCCTTTGCCTAGAACTCTTGATTAGGGGACTTTTGAGGCGACTGGCCATTGTCTAGTGTCCAAGAGGCACCTAGGTGACCGTTGAACACAAGTTTTAGAACACTGGTTCTTTGCATTCAAGTTATGGTGATAAATTATCCCAAGAAGATGTGGTTGCATGAATGAATTGAAGTCCTACCTCCTATGTTGATAACTTGCAAGAACTCCTAATATTAGTTGTAGGCACGACTGTAATTTAGATAACTTTTAACGAAACCACTGAAGAGTTATCAAATTAATCACATAAATTAAAAATCACTCGTAATGATATCTCTCTCTTTCTTTACTTACTTTTTATTGTGATTATTTCGCTAGATAATTTGCACTTTCACCTTTGCATGGTAGATTTTTAGTTTTCCTAATAATTGTGAAATTTTAAGTGTTAGGTAAAATATTTAAAAGTGATTATTAAGTAATTTTAATTTTTTTCACATCATATTGAAATGTAAAGGGTTACTTTCTAAAACGATTATAAAATAATCTATAATTCTTGCTTTCGATTTCTCTGCATAACAAAGTTTAGTTCCCGATGTCAAGCCAACAAAATTTATATATGATGTTAGGCCAACCGATCAAATTTAATTGTCTTGGTTCATTTCTTCTCTGTTTTTGCTTCTTTGTTTTGCTTCTTTAAGATGCCGTAGAGCTCAGTTCAAAGTTGTTTCTTTAAAATAAAGACAATGTTATTATTAAAATTTGTGAACAGTGAAATTGTGTTATTAAAACTCATTTAAGTTTTTTCGGTTCTAGTCAAACAAACCATCAATTCTTTTGTGCTGTATAAAAAAGGAACCCCCTGTATAATTCAATATTTGCATCATTCATTATAAAAAGAAATAAGTAATCCCATTAAAATTTATTAAAATTTATTATATTTCTTAAAGTTTCTCCATATAAAGGTTCTTTAAATTGGAACATTAGAAGTTGAATTTCACACATAATTCTTAAGTACAATCGGTATCTAATCGGGACTACGAGATTGTTTATAATTATCAATCATCCATAATCTTTCTTAGTGATTGTACACTCTGTACATAACTCATCTCTTCATTGTACCGACTTATGAATATATAATCAGTAAATAGAGCTTTCCCTTACTCTTCAAATTTGCATAGGTACACCAATATTTGGTGTCAAAAAGAAGAAAATATAAAAAACTTTTTCGAGATTCATATTATATTATCATGTATATTACATAAATAAATTCTATAAATGTCAGCAACAAAACCTTCAAACCTTCTCAATACAGCGAGTATTATCTAACTCTTCTTTTTGTTAATTGAAGGAAAAAAAAAGGTTACAATTAATGTCCATTAAGTTGAGGCATTTTGTCTACTTCAAAAAAAAAAAAAACAGTTGGAGGAATTTTGTTCTCATAGTTTGCACCTTCAGTGTCAGCTTATACGTGGGGGCCACTCAGTGGAATCTCAACCTGCTCACGTGGCAACAACTCTGTCGCAGGATCTGAACCCATCATTCCATGCTGCTGTAAAACATTGTGCTCGTACAATTAAAATCACTCCACGTTTAAATAAATCAAAATTTCAAAGAAGGAAGTGTCTTCAAATATATGTAATTTTTTTTTTTAATTTTATTATAGAAGTAAATATATCACGTATTAACATGTGATTATGTGAGTAATTTAGAAATAATAATTGATCTTCTTATTTATTCACCATAACTCATACAAAAATATTGATATTTTGGGGCTTAGCTACGAAAACTTAGTGTGCCATGGCAGTGAAGATATCAAAATAAAGACCAACAAACATATAATTACATCATATGATTATGGCTGATGAGTAATATTAGTGGATGAGGCAGTTTGAAGTTTTTGGTTAGAAGAAAAACCTGAATTTGAGGGTACAAAGAAGGTGAGATGGGAGAGGAATGGATTCCTGTTGAAACATAAGCCTGATGCCAAGCTGGAAAGTTTTCACCAGTGGGATTGCTGACATGGCAATCTCCAATGCTGTGTGGACCCGCACTCGAGCTGGTTCCTTGCAACAATGGATCATACATGGTAGTTGAAAGATCCCTGAAAATATAAACATAAACAACATTGGTGAACATGCTTTTTAAAAGACTAATTATGTAAATAGATAGTGTAATAACGTTACCTGAGTTGATTTAAAGGAGCAGAAGCATCAAAAATCTGGCCTTGGTTGTGACCACCATCAGGCAACCATCCCACAACTTCATTCTCAAAAGAGGTTGGCATTGCTTGCTGTCAACCACATTTACTCAAACTTAGTATAAAGTGTGGCATGTTCGTATAACACAAATTTAAAACTGATAATTGCACCAATTTTACTGTTTTCTTCCATATAATTTTACCTGTATACTGGATGGATCATAAGAAGATAAATGATTACTCAACAAATACTCCTGTGACTCAAAAAGAAGGAGCTCAGTGTCCAAAATTGGAGAAAGCAATGTTGAATTTCACTTTCGGAGGTGGACAAAAATTTGACTATACCTTTCTCTGCACAACTTGCGTCAAAGTGTCAACCAGATTTTTCTCGCAGGATTCAAGATCTTTCATTGATGTGATCCTTAAAGGGTCAGGTTCATATGCTCTGTTTGACAGAGAGAGATTGTAAAAATCAAATTCCTTACAATGAAAGAGAAAGAAATTGAAGGCAGAACATCAAACCTTATCTGTTCCTCTGCCATTTGAAGCTGTTGCTGTAACCTTCCAACTTCCTGTTGGAGATCCTGTAACAAATATAATCACCAAACTGAGACAATAAGTCTTCCCATTCAACTATATATACAACAAAATACAAACAATACGAATCTTTTGTTTGTTACCTCGATGTCATTGTTTACAGCTGCCGGGCTAGTCCAGAGCACCAGAAGAGGATCAAGAAACAACAAATTCAGTCAGATTGATTGACTATTTTGTTATTTGATATATTATAGGGTAAATTTCATAAACCTCTACGGCAGACGTGTTAAAAATCCTAGACTTCTGGACCGTCATGATTCATGTAAGAATTTTTTAAAAACCTTTTTGAAATACTTGAAATCAAAAAGAAAAAAATAGAGGCCACATGCATGTGTGCAGGGGACTCCAAGAGTGATAACATACATGCAACAAGCTGTAATCACGTGAGTCACTCCAACTACTTTACCAACACCACTGTGTAATCCAATCTTGCTCATACTCACAACGAGCCCTTGTTACCAAAATATCATAAAAGAATGAAAAAAGAAACAAGGTATAGTATACTATGTAGCTTGGTTTCTAGGTCTAATCTAGTTAGATGAAAACATATATACATACTATGTAGCTTGGTTTCTTGGTTTGATCTAGTTAGATGAAAAAAAAAAAAAATCGATTCTTCTAGTGTTTTTGATGATGATACAGATGGGTTTTGCTACTTTCATATATTTTGTGGGTATGACTTATGGAGATACTAGCACCTTGGTGGATTATGTTCAACTGGGAGTTGCCAAGATATAAAGATGTTCCATTGTGGGATTGAGATTCTCTCCTATATTGATTGTAGTGAGGAATTTGATCCTGGATTCTGAGTCTCTGATGATATATTCTTATAAGGGTATAAGAGTTTTTTAATAAATTGTCTTACCAAATGAAATATGTGTAAGGGTGCAGATACATTGCCGCCAATTAAATTGATTTATACTAAAATTTTATATTACAAAACTATCATCACACAAAATTATTTAGAAGGACAAAACAAATACTAAATATTAATTGTATTCCTTCTCTTTTTTCTCCATCTGTTCTTCTTTTATCTTTATGTTCAACCTAATAAACTAATCAAATATCATATTGTTTTAAAAAAAATTAACTAATCAAATAGTATAATAATATTTATCTTGAATAACAATTTAATACTAGAAACAAAATAATATATTTAGAGGAAAAAAGTGTAGCGGACATTTTTACAAACACTTGTGAGAAAATTCAAACCAATAAAATTCTTAAACTTCCATAACCCAATCATTGCATATAACCATTCATTTATAGATTTATAACTCATTTAGCAATATAAATGATATCTAACTGACAACTAGATAATTTAGAAAGGTGAAAATTCAAAAAATTCATTCACGGAGACACTGTAAATGCTTCCCTTTGTTGAACATCTTCGGCCTTAATTATCACATTTACATTGTTCGGCTTCACATTCACCTCACCATTAGATTACCGAATTTTGAGCTTGTTTCACTTGTTCCATATTATCTAAAACGAATTGCATAATGCATAGTACTTACCTTGCACCAAAACCATCATTCACCTTCTCATAATACTCTGCTAAGGTTAGTTTCGGTATTTATTAAGTGCTTATAGTAAATTCAGTATTTTTTAAAATATAACTATGGATATACTAATTAAATTGGGTGTGTAAACCACTTTAATAGGTGGCGATGTGGGTATCCTATGTGTAATTTACCCTTATCAAAAAGTATAAAAGAGAGAGAGATAGGACAAACTTGGCTAGCTGAAGAGCAATGTCATTTTCACTCCTTAGTTGTTGTAGTGTCCTTATCAGATACTGCATGAATTCAAAATGTTTTCAGATTTTATTCTTCACCATATCATCAATCTAATTTTAAATGATGATCTCTGAGTATAATAACAAGAGATTCCACCAAATAAACATAATAGTTCATAAATTTAAATAATTGGTTAAGGTGCCATCTTACCTCTTTGTTTTGAATATCGCTGTAACAGAACAGAACAAGAAAAACATCAAGATATAAGCCAAATACGATAGTTGCAATTAGCAACAACAGAAAATGACAAAAGTTCACCAAAGTTTTAAAGAGAAGAAACAAAGATTTAACAACATACGGGTGCCTGCCTTGGTCGGGAAATATTATAGCACTGCAAATTAAAATATAATTTGTGGAAGTGTTAGTGAAGTGCTAGCAAGAAATGTAGAAATACTATTAACTGCGGTAATCAAGACTAATTTGAATAAAGTACTGAGAAACATACTGTTCTCTTTCTTGATCAGGAAGATTAACATAGCGGGAAAATACGTCCTCAATCCTGAATTTGAATGACACCAAACAAGCAAAAAAGTTGCAGCAGGGCTTCGAAATTTTGAAACACTTGTAGCATAAAATTATTTGCAAATGTAATCTTAACAGTAAATAACCCATTTCGTTGAGGATAAAAAAAAAGCATTGAGAGCGTGACATGAAAATTGGTTAGTTTTGTATAATCATTGAGAAAGTATACATTGTTTGATTGATATAAACAACATTTTCCAGGAAAAAACATATATTCTACATGCTACTGGTTTGGAAAAACAGGTTTATGTTGTGATTAATATGATAAATTTTGATTATGGAACTGCTAACAAGTTAATTAAGTTGATAGAGATCCATAAAATCACATTGCAACTGGCTTTCATTTCTTCTATAAGGAGGGTGGAGGCTGTACGTTAAAAGTCAAGTCAAACTCAATAGATCCTAATCTATTGGATCAGAGTTCATTTTAACTATAATTAGAAGTAAAAAGATTTTTTTTTAAAAAGAGGCAAAATTTAATTTCCAGTTCCTTGCATCATTGCATGCATTATTTATTATTCGAAAAAAGAGTTTCTAAACAGCAGAATATTATTAGTATTCTTGCATAATTTAGTTAATAAATTATGTAGTTAATAAATTGACAATCCACGAGGACAAAGATACACACACAATATGGAAATTGAAAACAAAAACAAGAGTGTGCATGCAGGAAAAAATGTGTTACAAGTACGTACGTACCTCTTTTTGCCAGAAAAGTGACTGAGGCGACCAGAGGGAGAGAACATAATAAGAGCAATATCAATATCACAGAGGATGGACAGTTCATAGGCCTTCTTGATGAGTCCATTCCTCCGCTTTGAAAATGTAACTTGACGATTTGTGTTGTTTTCTATTCTCTTAATCTCCAGTTTAACACGACCCATCTTGATTTGTCACCTTAATCTATGCAAAAAAGGAAGAAGTGATAGAAGAAATGTTGAATCTTCTAGAATTGAAGGATTTTTTTTGCTCTTTTCTTATTTTTAGAAGAACAAAATCTACGGGAGGTCTATATATGAGCAATGCATGGACAAGAGAAACCCTGAAAAGATGGGTTGTTAAGAATGAGAGATAGAGATGGTTATAAATGGGTGGGAGGAGAGATTAAAGAGTGAGAGATTGAAGGATTTATATAAGAAGGATTCAATGGTTGATAAAATGGTGGTGCACTTTTATCCTTGCTACTCTACATATTAATTGGTGTCCGGAAGGGTCATTTGAAAAATATTTTCAATTTCTAGAGGAATAATGTAAATCATCACAAATTAATTTGAGACATAGATGAATAAAAACTTTGCAATATAAGACACCGTGTCGTTGGGCACTTTGGCGTTTTTGTTGTTGTATAATATGACATTATTACGTATGGTATATGGTATACACATCTTCAAACTCTACAGACAGAAAAAAAAAAACACAAGAAGAGGAACAACAATGACGATGATAATAACTAATTAAATGAAAGAAATTATTGTCAATAATTACTATTTTAGTTTAAATAAGATTGTTTTATTTTCTTTTAAAAATTGTATATATATCTCACTTCAAATTATATAAGTAAAAACGTAAATTTTACAACTAAATAAACAACATTATGTTACTATAAACTAATCATGCAACTACTAATCCAAGAAATTATAACTAGGGAAAGGATGGGTTTTGTGCAAAAATCTTGATACGTATCGATTTATTTTGGTATAAACCATAATTTTGTTTGAAAAAATATATAAATCTCATATCCAATTATATAATATTAAAACAAAATATTTAAGAAGCTTCATAATTAAGGACTACATTTATTTATAGTCATCAACATGATATTCAAATATAAGGAAATATGATCTCAAAGTACATAAAGTCACATGTAGTTGTGCTACTTTTGATCGTCGAAGTTCACAGAATCACAAACCATGCTAGATGATATGAATCCCATCAATGGACAAGCACAAACACAAGAGATCTTGGTCATTTTGGCCAAGCTACAAAAACGTTCTCTGCTTTAAGGTGTTTAGTACTTGTCGATTTGTGAGGCCAAGTTCCAAGTCACACGTCATTTTCTATGAATCTCCACTTTATGTTCCGAATGAATAAGAGTTCGATACCAGCAAAACAAAAAAATGTTTGATATATATATTTATCTTCCTCGGG
>CM034468.1:4762770-4795907 GCA_019925255.1 Litchi chinensis | reverse complement strand
ACATAAAAATCCAATTTTGTGCCAAAGTATATGATCGTTAACACAACTCAAAAAAACCCTAAAACAACTGTATAAATTAAATCAAATCCAACACATTGTCAAATTTTTAACACACTTTCAGTCACAAATCCGCAAACCCACTTCCTAAAGTAGACTAAAATCCACTTCGAAAGCAAAAAATTTCATCAATCCATAACACAGACCCACAAAAACCCCTAAAAGGTTAAATCAAAAACCCGTTACAATATCACATTTTGAACACACTTGCAGTCACAAATCCACAAACCCAGTTCATAAAACCAACTAAATTCCACACTCCAAACCCAACGAAACCCCTAAAAAACCAAACTTAAGTTGAAGCAGCATCCATGGCCGTCAAAAAAAGTAAAAGACTCACCACAACGAGGTCAAAGAGGGTGTTGTTAGAATTATGTGTCCTAAGAGCTTGTAATTTATAAATGTTTAAATTAAATAATAAATAAAATAAATTTATTTTATGTCCATTTATGAAATGTTTGCTTCATACAAATATTATGAAACATTTCCTCTTTAAGTGTAGTCTCAAACTAAGTATATAAGTGTTATATACAAGAGGATTTAGTTTAAGTTAAGTAATCTAAAGAGTCCATATAAAGCAAACAAAGTTGGGTACTTTGTTTGTGATAAATCTACATCTGCGGTCTATTTTGTATTTGATACAATGATCTTATCCGAGATTGTTTATGTGGTGACATGAAACTGGAGGTACATTATATAATAAATATTATATTAGACTAGACCACGGTAAAATGAATTTCTTATTAATATCCGTTAAATAAAGAAATTCATATTTATTAACTAAATGATCATATATGGATTGATCTTAATCCTGAGTGTTTTATGGACTCCTATTTGTTGAGTCATATATTTTGATTTACATGAGTGAGATTGTTATAGATTTACGGTCAATAAGTTTCGTATTTTAGAGATGTAATTTAATAAATAGATGAGAACATTCCACACAGTAATGGAATCCACTCATTTTTACGAGAAGTAGATGAATAGTTTCCTTAAAGTTTTTATTCGGGTCTTGAACAATAAAAGCGCTCAACTTTCTGTTTATGAGTAAACGGAAAAGATAAATTCATAGGTTGTTATGGATATATTGTTCATTAGAGAATTAATTATACTTATTGGAATAAGATATAATTAGAGATGTATAACGGACTTTAATGACCTAACTTTAATTATAAACTACTTGTGAAGGATCGAACTATATGAAATAATTAAATCGATGGACACTGAAAATTCAGATTGTGTAAAACATCTACAATATTGAGAGTGCAACTTTGGGTTTTTAGTGGAGTAACTCAAAGGTTAATAATAGTGAATTATTTAATTAAAAAGTTTAATTAATAATTCCAATATTATTGGAGCTCAAATTGTAAGTTCATTTGGTCCCTTTGCTAGCTCACAACCATATAAAGAAACAAATGAAAGAATATAATTGGATTGTCTAATTATTAATGTCACATATAAATTTGATGGACATATTTACGAATTATTTAAATAATTTGATTATTTAAATATATGTAATTATTTAATTAAGCGTTAATTATTTAATTATCTGTAGAGGTTATGGGTTCAATTTTTAAAATGGTGTCATTAAATTATTTATGATTTAGAATCATTTAATTTAATGAAAAATCTTTTAATTAATAGAAATGGTAATTTAATTTAATTGGAATTAGATTCTATATTAAATTAAATTAAAGAAGTTTTAATAGGAATTAGATTTCATATTAAATTAAAAGTAAAGAATTCTAGACCAATAAGGAATTTGATTTCATATTGGATATGAACTAAGTTTTCCAATTTAAATAGGAAATTGTTTTCCTTGTTAAATTGAAAAATTCTAACTTACCATTATAAAAAGGGTCTTTTATGTTGGTAACAAAAAAGAGAGAATTTTTTGCTACTTGAACCAAAAACTTCTATTAATTAAAAACACTAAATTACCCCATCTCAAAAGAAATCAAGAAAATTGTTTTTGATTTCTTCATAATAATCTTTTACAAAAGGATTTCGTGATTTGATTCTTTGAAATTGTGCCCACACATAGTTTCTTTTGTAAAGAGTCATTACAAGGAAAATCGGGTGATGAAGAATCTGCAAATCAAAAGAGATCAATTCAATTATCGTGCAAGGTAAGATTTGATCTTATTAATTTAATTATTGAATTGTTATTGTTAGCATCGATCTGATATGTTTTTATTGGAATTTTTTTTTAATCCACGTTTCCGCATTAAATTCAAAATCGATTTTTCCCTTCAGGTGTTTCAATCGACTTTCACAAAATCAGCATCCCAGGCCTTGAGGTCCTCCTGGATGACGGTCTTGTTTTTGTCTTTGTTGGATGACATCCTTCGAGTCATCTTTGGAGCTCAACGTGTCGCTTGCAGTACTCGATGACTTTGGCGAGAACGGAGCTGGTGACATTGGGGACAGGGATCACATTGTCGACGCCGTCGCCCTCCACCAAGTGTTTGATCTTCTATGACTCCAGCGCCACCGCCATGTCCACTTGGAACGTCTCTCCGTTGGAGCTCCTCAAAGTTAGCTTCTTCGCCAACGACATTGTTTTCTGCTTAGTGACTGTGAAAAATAATAAAATAAGGAGTGAGAAATTGACGTGTGGAATTTGGGATTGGAAGGAAAGAGCGAAGAGCGAATGTTGAGGCAAATAATCCGTCATGCCTCTATTTGAAGTTTAATGTTCTATAAATAACCTCAATGTCTTGCATCCTAAGCAACAGAAACAACAATAACAAACTGAAACAAATAAGGCCTAACGATAGCTGCACAAAAGTCATACGGCTTATTCGATGGAAACAAATGACCCAAGTAACAAACACTATTGACTAAGTCCCAGCATGACCCCTCCACTTGTCCCCTGCGTCAACGTGCTTGTCCCCTGCTCCACTTACAACTCCACTTGCTGCATGGTTGCATGTCACTGTCCCTCTTCGTGCATTCCACTCAATGCATGGTTTGCTTGGGTCCCTTGAGCTACAAATATCAGAAATGTGAGTGTTGAGAGCGGTTATTTATAATTATAGTTGTGAAGCGATGTGAACGGTGTCGTAATATATGTATGGATGTAAACTAAAAGTAACATTATTTTATTATTTATGTGTTGACAAAAAAAAGGTATATACTTACCTAAATTATATGAATATATAATATTTTTTTTAAAAAAAAATCTTACTTTATAAAAAATGTATAAACCTTCGTGATGAATTGATAATTTAATAGAATTTTCTTTATATCTCACAAATAACTAACTTAATTTGCTAGGTAAAAAATGTCCATTAAAAACAAAAACAGGAATTTTGAACAAAGTACAAATCCTCATGCCAAATATTCACCTATGATCTATGCATATCTAACAAATACACAAGAATTATATCAGAATTTAAAGCAGTTTTTTATTTATATTTTAAATATTAAAAGTAAAGGAAAAAGCCAAGAAAGTGAAAATAAGGCAACGTAGCATTATCGTATCATATAATATTGAATTTAATCCTACATGATTTTGTTTAATGACACTGGCCACTAATTTGAAATGAAGATCCTCTAGCTGTTTATGTTATAAGGTAAAGTTGATCATTTCATGACTATCTACTTATCAAATTCATTTGTTTTTGTTTTTTTATTTTTAAATATATATATTCCTTTTAAGTTTTTTATATTGGCTATTTTAGAAAATATCATTATAGATGCTCTTAAGCCACTTCTAATATCTTATTATCTTAGGTAGAAAAAAAATTAACTTACGATTTTTTATTTCAATAAAATTTTGGTTTCTCACATAAATTATTCAATACGTATTTTTATAAACATACATATGAATTGACAAGTCAAACTTGGAATGCCTCAAAAATAACTTATAGTTTATTAAGAAATAAATATTTTATACCCAAAGATAGTAACCTTATTGAATGTCCGACATATAAAAAGGCTAAATAAAATAACGTATTAGGAGAGCGAAGAACGTTAATAATTTATATAACAATATAACATGTATAGTCGAATATATCATTTATTTTAATTAAATTATAACTCGTACATGATGTTTCATATTATAAGATTAGGAATTAAATATCAAACAAAACAAAAAGAAAAATGAACTTGTTGATTTGACAACATAAGACTTATATTCTATTAAAACGATAGGCCCCAACGTTGGCACTGCCTTTATCTATCCCAATATTGTTTGACTTAGACGGTAATCATTTATACTTAATTAATTATTCACATTAAATGCATTAATATAATTAATTTCAGTGCGGATCAAAATGTTATTTATAGTAAATCTAAAATTTGACCTGCTAAACTTAAATTCTAGGTGCATTCCAAAAATCTCCTCTTAACACCGAAGGTTTAAGATTTGTCGAGATTTATTAGGATTAAATAGTAGTTATGTAAATCTACTTTTAGTATAATAACAAGAAGAAACTCATCACATATGCGAACAAATATGCATGAGATTCAAACTCAATCACATATGTGAATGATGAATACATTGAAGCTACGTATTGGTATTTTTAACGTGTCACAAATCTCATCAACGTGCCTATTTTAAACACTATAATTAGACCTTTACCTATTTGCTTAAACTTTTGGGTTAATTAGTTACTAATATGTTATCAAACTCAAAGTTCTCAAGTTCAAATATCTTCTCTCCTCTTATATTTGAATTTCTCATCCATTGCATATTTACACAATAGCCAAGGCTTACCATGTGCTCAACATTTATCATCTCTCCATACTGTATGTGATTAGAAAGCGTGTTAACATATTGTAAATCTCTTAAACTTTTTAGTTTATTTGTTACTAAAATGTATATCTTGCATATAAGATCAATACATCATTATATTAAGTTTGGTTTGTCATTAGTCATTAGCATATAAATAGAAAACACAATTTACATTTTTTCAGTTTTTCTTAACCATCCAATTTATTTATTTATCTGATGGTTGGGATAAATTCAAGGATCAATTGAGACTAAACAAGGTTTAACTCTAAGATGCGACTCACATACGAAAGGGATTAACCTATAAACAGGTGGAGAGGAGGTCCACACAAAGTAGGAGGACAACTCATACATTTTAATATGGTGGGAGAGAGATTTTTTTTGTCATTAGTGAGAGTTAAAGCAAACACCCAAGGCACCAAGTCAATGGTGTTACCACCGTGTCATTGACCAACTCTCAAAAATCCAATTTATATTATTTCTTGGAACTTCAAAATTCAAATATTATATACGGATGAAAGAGCTGAAGGTGTTTTTTCCAACAATTTGTTAATTATATATGGAATACATTTAAATTGTTTTCTCTCGTAAAAAATAATAAAAAAAAGGGTGGCTTTTTGTCTTTGTCCTGAGCATTTCACATGCTTTTGATGCGTTGGATTCAAAGAGAAGGGCTAAAAATTTAAATCAATATGAGCTGTATTTTGTTGTTTTCTAATATTCCTTGGACCCTAATCCTAGCGATTCCTTTACCAATAAGTTTTAGTAAGCGTCGCAAATGGCTGTCTGGCGCAGTGGCATCCAACCTTAAAAGTTTATCCCATTTTAATTAGATATTTATGGTATGATATGCATCCGAATCTCTTGAATTAAGGACAATTTTTAGTTTTTGAGAGCTTCAATTCTAGATCATATTTTAAAAATTTTAATCAAGAGTATCCAATAAATTATATTATAATATTCATGATATGTATAATAAATAAAATAAAATAAAAAAGGTTTTAGTAAGTGTCATGCTTGGCTTTTGGTTAAGTTGCCGATGTTTTCAAGATCGAAATCTCCAGAAAGTGGGATTTTTATTGTTTATTTTATATGCAGTGCATGAGTGATGGACTGCACTTAAATACTACGTTGATAAATTATGATAATAAAAACTTTGAGAACAATTATTGGCGAATGAAGCAGTAGGCTACCTGCTTTTGCTCATCCCTTTATGAATTGACACTCATTTCCCATTTGTTTGTTGATGAACTTTTTTTTTTTTTTAATTCAGCAAAATCTAATTTTAACAAAATCGAGATTGTATAAGTGCCATTGTTAAATGTATCTGATTAATAATATGTTTTAATATTTCGTGTAGAGCGAATTATTCTACACATAACAATAAATAATGACAAACAAATTGTATTTAACTAATGGTATCTAACATCTTTAATTTTGCACAAGTTCATATATTATGATAAAAATGGTCTCAGATATAAGTTGGTTGGTGACCAACACCTCTCAATAAAGCTGAGTTTGCATGCTTAAATCCCCTCACCCTAAACCGAGTCTTTTGATAAGAGGGGTGTACGCATTTAAAATATTTATTTAAAAAAAACTAGTACTTTTGTAATTGTCGACGTTGAAATTCAGTCAACGAATAATCAATACTCAATGTCTGCAATCAATGTGAGAAAACACAGAAAACAAGAACAAGACAATAAAGAACCAGGAATCAAACAGGAAGACAAAGGATTTTTAACGTGGTTCAGCAAGTGTGCTTACGTCCACGGTCTGTCTCTCTTAAATTCTGCAGAGTGACAGTATAATATTCAATGTATATGTTTACAATGGTTTTTAACCCCTATTTATAGGGGAATAGTTGTTATAGATTATGAAGCTATAAAATAAGAAAAGAATCGTGATTTAATTACACTTCCTAACCGGTTGAATATAATCAGGAAATATCCCAAAAAATCTCGAGATAATGTTGACTGAGTTTGAATTTGAATTAACTTTCATATCTGACAAGAGAATCACGATCAAACTAGGTAACTGTCTGTTCCGGAAGATACCGTATTAATTGCGTTTATGAGCGAGCTGTTGTCTATGGCGGTTTCGAGCTGGAGCTCGTTGAGAGGCAAACAGTGAGCTGTGCTTATTGTGAATGGTGGAACGAGCTGCGACCTGGCTGTGAGACGAGCTCATTGCAGCGAGCTGGAGAGATTGTTGGACCGAACTGTAGAGCCCACAGGGCTTGAAATTGATATTTGGGCCTCGTCTGATGGCCTTTACACTTGGGTTGACTTTATTGGGCCTAAACTGGGCTTTTACCAGTCCATTTAATGAGTTCAGAAAATACATATAACAGTAATGGGTTTGGTAAATCCCAAAAATGATTATAAATAACTAAAATTATTTTTATAGTATTCTTATTAATTGGTTAAATTAGATAAAAGTTTAAATTGAGATTCCAAAACACTTTGTTATCTTTTTTTATAAAACACACACACACACACAAAGTAATATTTGATATAGAGGTTAAGCTAGAATAACTTAAAATTTTGACTTGATATAGTGATTTTAACATCTATTTTCACTCAATACTAGGGTGAAAAAGAAATGAATGAATTGAAAATTGATAATAGCTTTTGGATTGAATGACAATAAATAGATGGATGTTGAAGTCACATTTGTAAGTTAAAATTTTAAGTTATTTTAGCCTAAATTTTTTTGAAATATTATAGTAAATTTAGAGTTTGAAAAAATGAGATGACTCAAACTTGTAACTTTTAAGTCATATTTGGTGTGTGGGATAGAATTTGATTATTTTAAGAACTGAGAATTAACAGTCCCTGCAGAGGCTGGTACCCTAGAAGCGGTACAATCTCCTGAAGAGATACAAAATCTTGGAAATACAAAAATTTCTTTAGAGAACTGTGGAGTCATAATTGTAAATGATGATCATGAATTACATTGTATCAATAAATGTTGAAAAATACATAATTGACCTAAGTGGAATGTAGCAATTCAAATAGAATTGACTTCATTAGCCAAATGTGATGTATTTGGACCAATAATCCAAACGCTTGAAGACGTCAAATTCATTTGATATAAATGGGTATTTGTAAATGTAATAAGATGAAATGTTTTTACTTGTGATAGATACGATTACGTTTCGATTTTAATTAATTTGGTAGTTTCCAAAAGACTTTAAATATGCATTATAAATGTGATAATACATATTTATCTGGGTTATTAGATATTAATATATACATAAAAATCTCTTAAGGATTTAAAATGTCAGAAACATATAATTCAAATTCTTCTAATTTATATTAAATAAAGTTACAATGTCTTTACATGGCTTAAAGCAATCCCCATGAATGTCAATATAATCGTCTTAATGAATACCTCACAATGAAATGATATATTAATGATTTATATGTCCTTGTGTATTCATAAAGAAATCAAATTCTGGATTTACAATTGTAGCAATCTATGTCGATGACATGAATTTAATTAGAACTTCTGAAGAGCTCTCAAGAACTACTAAATATTTGAAAAGAAAATTTGAGATGTAAGATTTTGAGAAAACAATATATTGTTTCAACTTGAAGATTAAGTACAAATAAAATGGAATACTAGTCCATCAACTCGAAGACACTGGAATTAAATCAATCATATTTTTCAATATCTTCGAAGAACTACAAGAGTAATAGTTGCATACCTTTTAGGGAGAGCATATTAAGTCAATATGGACATATGTGCACCACATTCTTTTTTCCTTCAGTCAAGTTTTGTCACACTGCGCTTTCCTGACAAGGTTTTTAATGAGATAGTCTCTTTAAACCCGTCCAAATCCATTGAATTCAGAAGATTATTGCATTTTTTATATAGCAGATCATGAAATATCTTTTGCTTTCATCAAGGGAATATGTCATATCTTTTTGAAGTTTTGTATCGTTATACCTATTTTTGGGACTGCAAAAATGGGCTGATAAAAGCCCAAAGAATCAATCAAATAGGCTGGCACAGCTCTCAGCTCATCAGCCTCCAGCCTCCAACTCGCAGCTCGCAACTCCTCAGCTAGCTCAGTTCGCAGCCCTCAGCTAGCTTAACTCGCAGCTTCTCAGCATCAAGCTCTCAGCTAGCTCAGCATCCAACTCGCAGCTAGCTCAGCTAGCAGGATAGAGCTCTCAGCTCTCAGGTCTTGTACCACCGAGCTCCATGTTATTCCAGATCCCGATGAGCAATTAATGCAGTATGACTGTGACAGAATTGTTAGTCAATGCAATAAATGTTATGTCAAAGTAGTTGATTTCTTTATGTGTACATAACTTAAATGTAATCTCACTTCCTCTATAAATAGGAGGACGAAATTCATTAAAAAAGAAAAAAGAAAATTTTTAGTATTACAGTCACTCGAAAAAAATATATTGAGAGTGATTCGTGGATGTAGGCACCATCGCCGAACCACGTAAAAATCTCTGTGTCATATCTCTCTTGTTCTTCCTCTCTCCTCTCTTTGGCGTGCTCTTTGATTGCAGGTATCGGGCGTTGGATCATCCGATCGACCGAGACCAAAAATCGACGTCAACATGTATCTTGCACTCTTGTTCCTTTCAACCAGTTTTTATCCCATTGATTTTTACTGGTAAAGTTTTTAATGAGACAATATACGGACATGTTCAAGAATTTTGAAAAATATTATCAAGTGGTATACGCCCAAAAGGAAGTGTTATAAATATATACTCTTAACACCATTTCCTTTTTGACAATATTTTTTACTTTATTTATTGCTATTTCATTATAGAAATGATTCTCTAATTTACCTATGTATAAATTTATATTGTAATCATTGGAAAATATATCAATTGAATTATTTTTTCTTTTTCTCTTCTTCTTTTGTCTGTTCCTCTTATTTGATTATTATTTTATATTCATTGCTTTAAGATTATATTTTATAACACAATAACAAATTTACACAATAATAGAGAATCTGGCACCACACTGCAACAGTCACATTATCATATGAAAGATTAAGAGCTAGATTTTTTATTATTATTATTAGCGTGTTTTATAAATGGGCTAGTGAATCTTCATTGTCTATTGGTTAAGTCTATGATCTTTTGGATTTGGGGGGGACCTAGGTGCAGATTAGATTTTAGAACCCCTTTGCCTTTTAATGGTGCCCACTTTTATTCTTCTTATCTTTGTAATTATGCGCATCGGGAATAAAATATTATATAGTCGAAACGTTTTTAACTTATGGCTTGAAATTACACCTATGAACCAGGGTTTTTCGGAGCAATTTCTTGATTTCCAAATTCTTGACTAAACTCCAAATTGATGCTCTAATAAATGTCTAGGTAAGTGTCAAAATGACTCGTGTCATTCCCATATTTTAAAAAAATGCAAAACCAAAACAATATTAAGAAGAAAAGTACAAAATCAACCGTAACCGTGTGTTACGTTATACACACAGACAATGCAATGACGTTGTATGCTAATTTGTAATTTGAAATGCAGTGTCCATTTGCCATTTAGCTCATATAATCGCATCGTTGCGGTGGTCTTCTTGTTATTTGCTACTACTACTTGAACCTGACCTTGGAGTTTGGTCTACTGCATTTCGGTCAATCGGTCTAACTCTTTCTATAATTCTATTATTAATAACCTAGATGAAGCAGTATAGCTGTAAGCGTAATTTAAACTATTTATAAAGAAGGAATGGTAAACAACTAGTTTTAATTGGATGAAATTGATGAGTATCCACTTTCCATGGACAAACAAATGAGAGAAGTCATTTTAAAGGTATAAAGAGAAGCATGTGGGTTGAAGGGTAACATTTGGAACAATAAGGTCCAAGGCAGCAGGCTACAAGGCACTTGGCGAGTACTAGTGGCACTTACATTCAAGGGAGGTTCTAATCTTAAAATTTGTCAAGCCGTGGTAGGTGGCCTTACCGCTTGAAAATTAAAATAAAATGGTCGGTGCCTTCCGATCCCAAACAAATCTCGTCAAAGCTGCTACCATCGCAAATTTCGAAAGGGACCCTCCAAAATCAAAATTAGACAACTTTGTGAACCGTGAACCAAGCCCCCATTGCGTCTTTCCCGAAAAAAAAAAAAGAAAAAAATGGGCCACCGTTGTGGGCTCCGTGTCGGCCCCACCTTAACCGACCGTAGACCAAAGTGTAGACTCTACAATCGAGAATAAGAAAAAAGCCGTACATGAGATACCGATAACGCTTCACGACCCAAACCAAATACACTAACCATGGTTAAGCAATCTGCCTCTCTTTTATGAAGTTTAACGCCGTCAATTACGGGGAAATCGATGCAAACGGACAAGTAGAAGGAGCTGTCAGCTACTGTGGCCACGTGGTGGAAGCAGAGGTTGCCATGCTTTTGAATGTCCTGCTCTGAGCCATCCACGTGGACTCATATTATCTTAACTGGTGGCTTCACTTCGTTTAGGGGCGCAACGCCACTACACCTGATCGGGCCCGTCTATTATTCTATTTATTTTTTTCTCTTATTCAGTACGCACAGCTGTCAGTCAGGCCAATTTTGTTTGTTTTTATTTTCTGGTGGGGACATCCTCGGAACATCTAGGTGGTCGGCTCTTACCAACGTGGCACTGATGTTTAACCTAATAGGTGTCATTTTACAGAAATACCCTTTTCTAAATCCAGAGTGGTGCACCCTTTGTTTTGTCTTGTTATGTGGTTAATTAGTAATTTGATTGACTTTTATCTTTAATACAAATTGACCCGACGCTTATCAACTTCACTTTACCTTTTTGGACTGATTATAGTGTATAAGATAAACTTGTTGATCTGAAGTTAATCAAAATTGTTTTGGTCTAATTTTTGGGAGAAACAATTTTTTTTCCGAGTCACTTTGAATTTTCTTAATTTTTAGAGATTTTGAGTTTGAGAAGATTATAAGTTTGAATTCTAAATTTTGACTCTATAAAAGAAGAACCTAAAATTTTAAATTGGCCCTTAATATTTTTTTAAAAACACAACTATAATTAAAGTTTTTCCAACTTCAAATATATATATTTTACAGCATGACACCTAATTATTAAGGAATTCAGTTAATTGAACTAGCTCGGCTCAAAATTCCTACTATATATTACAACAAATCTAACTAATGCAATTTTTATTGTGTAGTTAGGAAAATGTTTTAATGCATTGGGAAAACTTCGTTTTGTTTTCAAGGTTTTGAAAAATATTAAGTTTTTAAATTTTTTTAGAAACAATCTTTCATTCTTAATTTTTTCAAAATTCTTTAAAAAAACTTAAACCGTTAATTAACTGACTATTAATAGTGATTTTAGGTAATTTAAATTATAATTTAACAATTTAAATTCAAATATATTTTAAAAAGTTTAGCTTATAAATTCATTATTTTATAAAGATAATTCGATAATTTATGTGTCACTAACAATTATCAAACGTAATTTTTTTTTTTTTTTACATTCTTTAATATTGAACTTTAATTGATTGACGGTTTGAATTTTTTTAAAGAATTTTAAGAAATTAGGAATGAAAGGAATTATTTTTAAAAAAAAATAAAATTTTGATATTTTTTAAAATCTCAGAAACTAAAATGAAATTTTTTCTTAACGCATTTACTGTGTATTAAAGCTTTTCTTGTTAATCAAAAATAGCATGCTCAACCAATCTTTAATTTAATTTGGTAATTAGTTAAAAGTACATCCTATGGTGACTAAAAATTTGGAAGAAAGGTATTTAAATTTTTTCCATGTAATTAATAACCTTAAAATTTCGTTTGTGGTTGCAAGATAAATTTAAACTAATTTAAAGGATTACTCCTAATAATTATTTTATCTAATTGACAAAATGGAAAATGAGGGTACAAAAATAGAATATCCAAGTAAATCCCGTGACTGAAAATGGAAAGATATGTTTCTCAGTTCTCACGAATAAATAACGCCGGGGCGAGTTTGGAACAATAGGCCAGTGTCCAGGCAACAACGAATGACGATGCAGGGGTGCCTGGGGGAAAAAAAAAAAAAAGAAAGAAAAAGCCAGGTAATCCACAGGTAAAACTCAGGCGGTTGAACGTGGACCCCACTGGCACACGGATTCTATATTTAATTTCTTTACAATCGGCCGTTCCGTTAGTGGGGCCCACCACGCATCACTCTCATTAAACCTTCCCACACTTCTCTCCAGCACTATAAGTAGGAACTCCAGCCCCCTCCGTTTTGCGGTACTCGGCAAAGCTTGTAATTTAAACCTCTCTTGTCTCTCTGGATACTTCTAATTCTCTCTTTCGCACTTTAAAACCACCCTTTTTTCACTACTCTCTTCACTCACACGAAGACCTTTGCTTTCTGTTTGTTTGCCGCGAAAATTGTCGTGAATTCCTTCCTTTTTTTTCCTTGTGATCTTTTCACTCTTCCAAAATTCGGAGGTAGTCGCTTCATTCTTTTAAATTATTTTCGTTCCAGTTTTCGAATTATTAAGCCGAGTTGTTTATGAAACGATTTTGATTATGTTTTTCGTTTAGGATAATGGCGCAATTCCACTTAAACAACGACGATCTTGAATACGTCCTCGATTATGACTTCGATTCTGATGATGATCCTTTCAGTGACGTTGAGACTCCAAGAGGTAACACTTTCGAGTCGTTGGACTCCGACGTGGACGATGACTTGGAGACGGTATGCTTCTATTTCGATTTGAACTATTTCAATATTTTTTCAGTTTGAATGATGATTTAGGATTGCAAGGTCTGTGCAGAGTAAGTCGAAGACTGATACGTCTGCTTTGGAGGCGAGAAATGGAAAAGATATACAAGGAATACCATGGGAGAGGCTCAATTTTACCAGAGATAAGTACCGTGAGACCAGATTGAAGCAGTACAAGAACTACGAGAATCTCTCTCGCTCTCGCGATGACCTTCAAAAGGTTAGTTTGTTGGATTTATCTTAGTTTACAGAGTTCAATTATTGTTTTTATAATTGTAGTGTTCGCAAAAGCTGTCTCTTTTGTTTCTTTTGTAGAATGATTTTAAATAAGAGGGATTTGATGATTGTGTCATCTGTGTGTGGATCTATGGTTTTAGATTGTGGGTAGAATTTTAAACAGGTGAACAGAGGTTTTAAGATGATCTGTACCTGTTGTCTAGATCTTAGAGAACAAACTTCTCCCTCATGGTTTTTGAATTAGCTGTTGTTAAATGAGGGGATTTTTAATTTTGGTTTTCCCTTATCTATTTATAAGCTGTGGATTCTCATAGAGATGAACTATATTCAGTTATCTTCATTTGAAAACTAAGAATCGTTGGAAGACCAAGAATTGTTGCTAAACATGCTTTGTTGACAGGAGTGCTTGGAGGTAGAGAAGGGAAAGACCTTCTATGATTTTCAGTTTAACACAAGGCTGGTCAAATCAACGATTATGCATTTTCAGGTATAGACTTTTGGTCATCTCTCTCAAGAGTTTGGTTTTTTTTTACCATTTCAGTGTGGTGCTTTCTGATTAAATTTGAGACAAAAACATGCCATTACGGTTTTTTTTTTTTTTTTTTTCTGGGTCGTCTTTTTTGTTCATGTAAATTGCATTAAGTGTCATTCATGTAAGGCAATGATATGTCTAATTTTCCCAGTTTCAACAACTCAAATTTGCATGTAACTTACAAGTTATAGTGGAGCATCATTTATGTAAGAATTCATCTGCACATTTTTCTAAAGTTAATGTTTCATTCTAGTCTTTAAAATGGCAATAAAATCACATCAACTGCATAAAACTTTGATTTTCTTGAAGGGTTTACATTATAGTGATGCAAGTTGACTTCTCTTTCTGTTGCTTTAAATTTCATTTATATGCAGTCATATTGGTCTTTATAAGTTTTGCAGGTCTTGTGAATATGTTTATTATTCTGTATGGAAATTGTAATATATGATTATTGTTCTTGCCTCGACCATTCATTAGAAGGTAAGGAGCTCGCTTTTATGTTAGGTTTAAAAGTATTTCTTATTTACTCAGAATTAATTAGCTTACCTGCAGTTAATTTTTAAGTTTGGGAATTGCTTCAGCTTAAACATGGTCCAGTGAGGCCATCATTACTACTTTGTGCAGATCTTCAAACTGCTGACACAATCTATCCTTTATATAATTCTTTTTCCCAAGAAGTTTGGGGTGTTTTTTAAACCAAACACCAGTTATGAGATGCAGAGCTGGTTTTAAACTATTGGCTATTGTTTTTCTTTTATGTGAACCTTGACATCGGTTTTGCAGTAATGATTTTGAATCTGTTGCCAAAATTTACTTTTTCATTACAAATCAGAATAATTCTTTCACTTAAAAGTTGATATGAATTCCTCTTTGTTAAAATCACCACACGGCTTCGGTTTGAAACCAGACTATATCAATTTGCTGAATTCTCAAGCACCCTTCTATTTTTTTTTAAAAAAAAAATTATTAAGTGTTTTTCTAGTAGAATTTTCTCAAATAGTTTTGTGATTATTGTTTTTTTCAACTATGTGGAAGAATGGCTTATTGAAGGCATTGGTTTGGGTTTTTATCCATTAAATCCATTTTCATAAATTAATGAAGGGTGGTTGCTTCTTCATTCACACTGTTAGTAACAGTTCTAATAAAATTAGATGACAAAATATTTTTGAAGGTACAGTCTTGAATAGACAAGATTAGTTAGTGTCAAGTTACAGGTATGATTGCATCAGGGCTGCACATGACTTGGGCAATTTCAAGATTGCCAGCAACTATCTTAACTGATGTATTTTCTAGATGCTCTGGACCTGGTTAGCAATGAAAATTTTGTTAAGAAAACTGGAACTATCTTGGTGGGGGAATACACAGTGATAAGACCTGGATGCAAATTTGATGCAGTAATTGTTATGATAGATTCTCCTGCATGCTGCAGTCGACATTTTTGTATCAGGCCTTGGTTATTGTTATATATGGATTCATATTGGAGATTTAAGCATTGAAGTTCATAGCTAATTCCATGATTGCATAACAGTTTAAGACAATGGAATGAAGGTGATTCATTTGTGAGGTTATTATGGGTTATGCATAAATTCCTGTTGGAGTTTTAAATTATCAAAATTAAAGGCTAAGAAAATAATTACATTGGGTGGTTGTGGGCATTTGTGAAATTTTGACTAGTGTTATGTTCCATACTTGTCCTTTGCACACTATCAGTGAATCTTCCATCACATCTGCATTACTAAATTTAATCATCGCTCTTTGTGTGTCTGCTGTTTTTGAAATTTGAATGGTTGCTCTCTGGATGGGTGTGATGTGATCTTGGCATTATGATGATACATGGCTCTTAATATGTTGTTTCTAATTGACTGTTAAATGTAATTATATATTTTAACCCTCTGTGACATTTAGGACTGCAATTTCTCTTATTTCAGCCTTTAAAGCAGGGTGGAAGTTATATCTGAGCAGCTGGTGCCTTAAGGATACTTTGTTTATATGGTACGATGGGAAAATATTTGAGCATTTAAGAGGCCTACGTAGCCATTTCTGTAGTTTAGTTTAGATGTGTCCTGCTTATGAGGGGGCTAATTCAGACACCATCTTTATTCATTTTCATGCTGATAATTTATTTGATATATCGGATGCATATGAATCCATTACTACTGTATGATCTCATTAATCTCATGTATCATTTTAAATGAACTACAAATTTTCTGATTTTAATTTATGTTATATTTCCCTAGGGACAACCTTCCATTAGTAGCAGTGTTTCTATTAGAAGACATTTAACTACTTTTTAAAGATAGCAAACTATGCAGCAAACAAGTGCATCTGCTTTCTGTGTGTTGCACTTCCGACTTCTGTATATGCATTTTCATACCATGATACTGAATTTTGTTTCCAACTTCTGATGCTTGACCAACCAACAAACATGGGTTTTCAGTTAATTGGCTTAGTCTGACAGAGTTTGTTGTCAATTGTGATATGACCTAATGATTCGAGAAAATCTCTACCTTGTGGAAAGATTGATACTACAAGTTCTTAAAATATTAAAAAATTGCACATTTTGTAATTGTTTCATTAATACATTATTAAGTTGAAGATGCTAATAATCAGCTTTTTTGCATAGGTTAATTCTGTTGTTGATGTGCGTGTCAACTTTTGTTGTCTTTCCTGTGCAGTTGAGGAATTTGTTGTGGGCAACATCAAAACATGATGTGTACCTTACACAGAATTATTCTGTAATGCACTGGTCTCCATTGCTCCAGAGGGCCAAAGAAGTGCTTAATGTGGCTAAACCAATTGTTCCCTCCCTGGTATATAGCCTCTGTTTGCTAAAGAGACTACATAAATCGAACCACCTCTATATAGTTCAAAATGGTCTTAAATTAGTTTTTGGTACAGAAACGCCCTGGATCATTGGCTCAGCCTATTAATCGAGTGCAGATCAGCACTATGGCTGTTAAGGAAAATTTGATGGTTGCTGGTGGTTTTCAGGGAGAACTTGTTTGCAAGGTAAAAATGTGATCAAGATATTTGATCTTTCATTTGCATTATAAAGTATGAGATTTCTCAAATCCTCTAATATGCTCTTTTGATTATCCAGTACTTGGATCAACCCGAGGTTGCATTCTGCACCAAACTGACTACCGATGAGAATGCTATTACCAATGCTGTCGATGTGTACCGTAGCCCTGAGTAACTTCCAAACTCTACTTAGTAGATTATTCTAATTTTCACTCTCTTGGGTAGAAAGTGTAACAGGACCTTCTTTTCTGTAGTGGCTCAATGAGGGTACTGACTGCAAATAACGATGCTCAAGTTAGGATTTTTGATGCCGAAAATTTTGGCTGCCTTAACCGCTTCTCCTATGATTGGTCTGTTAATGTGAGTGCCTTTGTGGATAAAATTCTGAAGTCTTTTAAAGTTAAATCGTGATTGTTAATCACATTTTTGACATGCTAAAGAATTTCATTGATGGTTTCACTCTCCAGAGTACCTCAGCTAGCCCAGACGGCAAGTTGCTTGCAATCCTTGGGGACAGCATAGAGTGCTTGTTAGCTGAAGCTCAATCTGGGAAAGTAGTTGGAAATCTAAAAGGGCACCTGGACTATTCATTTGCTTCAGCATGGCACCCGGATGGAAGAATTTTGGCTACTGGAAACCAAGACACTACTTGCAGGCTGTGGGACATAAGGAACTTATCCCAGTCCATGTGTGTATTGAAGGGAAACATGGGGGCCATCAGAGCTCTCAAGTTCTCCTCAGATGGGCGGTTTCTGGCTATGGCTGAGCCAGCAGACTTTGTTCATGTCTTTGATACAGATTCTGGATATGTCAAGTGCCAGGAGATTGATCTCTTTGGGGAGATTGCTGGAGTAACCTTTAGCCCAGATACAGAAGCTCTATTTGTCGGTGTTGCTGACCGCACATATGGCAGCTTGTTGGAGTTTAACAGAAAGTATTATAACCAATATTTGTACTCCATATTCTAGGGAAAACGCTATGTACTTTATTGCTCGTTCAAAGTGTGTTTGAAGCTGAGTTTTGGAAGTTGATATTCTTCCCCTAACGAGTTGGGGTGTTGCAGTATCCCTCCCCAATTCAGAGAAGCTGGTTGGAAGTAGAGAGTATCTAAACTATGTTTGTGGCTTTTAGGAAGCTATTTCTGTGAAGGTGATTTTTTTAAGCTGGCAGAAATGCAACACATAAAATTTTTCTCTTTGTACAGGTGTTTTTGCGGTGGTTTGTATTTACGTTAATGGCTCATCTTCAATTCATTTGTCAACTATAAGTAGCTTTATTATTTATATTTCCTTTTCCCTGTGGCTGTTTAATTTGAGTTGGAAGGCAATGATAAATATATATTTATGATGGCCAGTTCCCATGTTGAAGTGTGCATTATTCAATTTATTTGTACGAATATTTCTTCGTGTTGAATGGTTGGTGACATCCTTGTCTGGTTAAAGCCCGTAATGTTTCTGTACGTGCATGTCGTGTAACGTCAAATTATGATAAAATCTCAACTGTAAAGTGTAAGAGGGGCTCCGTTTTAAGTCCTGCGACCATGCAGGAAATGTACAATCAGTACGTGTTTTACATGTGAAATGAGTAGCAACCGACGTTTTCATCAAGTAGCTTTTCTCCAGTAGCAACATCTAAAAGCTGGCCTTGCAGTAGTATCAGTTAAACTGTCGACGGATTTGCAATCTGATCGCCAGTATCTCCCACGTCTATGTGGAGACACAATTAGCAATCCCTTCAGAGTTTAGTTTCAGACTTCCACTTAGGGAGGAGCTATTGGTGACGGATCGGATTGGGATACTTCGTATCCAAAATGCGTTTAGGACAAGGTGCTCCATACCTGAGCCTGTCCCACACCAATGTTTAATGACTAAAAATCATTTGTTGGTTATTACGTATCACACATTCATGCGTGAAAGGATGTTGTATTATTTTGTGTTTTATCAACACGTATTGTCAAAATTTGATTTTCGTGTTCGGCTAGACAAACATCTCACGGTAATGAGTCCAACGCCATCAATTGAGTTTATTGTGGACACTTGCTTACAATTAGACATTAATTTACTTCACCATGAGACTGAAATAATTTTCCATGAAGGAATAAGCCATTAACCGTCAAATATCTGATAGTTGATCATGTTCGAACAATTTATGTCAAAACAACCCAAGGTGGGTTATTGTCGTAAAAAAAAAGGAGTCAAAAGCAGTTCCTCTTCTCCCCCAGCAGCTATTACTCAATTTTCACCCCTTTTGAGTTCCTCTCTCAACCTTTAATTTAAAAAAGTAATGCTACATTGCTGAAGTGATATGATAAATGAACTCATAGCTATCATATTATTACAATAATATTTTATAATCAATATAATTTGTTAGTGCATAGGTTTCGGTATCATATGGCAGTAGTGAGCAAACTCAAATTTTAATGCTGTCAGGTCTACGTTACAATAGAATGAATTTGTGTTGCAGCAGAAACAACAGAATTGTATCAGACCTGGAGCGAAAATAGAAAGCCTCACCACTGGCGACCACTTGTTGCAACCAGCGACAGAGAATGCAGCAGAGAGCACTGACAGAAACTGCCGTTTGTTGCATGCAACCAACGAGGATATTAATAGTGTGCAGAAAGAGAAGTTTTTCTATCTTGATTTGATTCCTTTTTTTTATCTGTGATTAATCTAATTCCTCAAATTAGCTGTTTGACTTTTCTCTGAGTTTATTTTGCATATTCTCTTGTGAGATAATCTTGGTTTTCTAATTTAAAAACATCTTTTTATTAAATATGAAATTTCCAATTTAAGAAAATAATATTCTTTTGGAACAAAATTTTTAGGAATATCTCTTGAATTATCCCTAACGTTTTTCTGCTATTTTTAAAGTAAATCTTCCCCTTGGAGACATGCACTGATCAAAATTAGTCTTAGTCTGTTGAATGAATCTGGTCTTCGCTATAAAATTGAAAAACATTCTTATTGCAAGCTGATTTACTTTTTCTTTTATTTATGTGTTTTAATCTTTAATTAATCTTTTAATATGCAGGTTCTTGAAGAGATTAAAGGAATCGATTTCTTCTATATAAAGCTCAATCGTTTGTAGTTGAGTCAGTTGAATCTTCATTAATCAACTGAATTTTCTGAAGGTGGCTTTGTAAATGTAGGTGAAAAACAAATCACGTTAAAAATATTATGGTTTCATTTAGTTTTCTGCAACAACGTTTTTATTACTTGTTGCAAAGTTTAATACTGCAATCTCAAACAAAATTGATCATATTATAATCATCACAAATCAATCTATTATATTACTTGGATAAAATAAAGTGATAAAATTTTTGGACATCTTATTATTGTTTTCAAAACAATGGCTTTATTTTGTTATGGAGGGAATAAAAATGGGACATTTTTGTCTCGAGAAATCTACCATGGCTTAAAGGGTTTAAGTTTTGTAAATATGGTTGATCATAAAAAAGAAGTAGGAGGCTATATATCAATCTTGCTCCCTCTTTTAATACTATAAAAATAAATTATGCATCAGTCTCCAGACGTTATGGAAAGAGTGTCCTTGACAAAAGAGAGGATTTTTAAGCAGTCAGAGAGATCTGAGGAAGCATTTTAACCATTCCATTCTTATAAATTATAATAATTTATAATAACAATATAAATAAATATTGTGACTCAAAACCTTCTGTCAACAGCTTTTTGGAGTCGGATAATGGTGCCGCTGAAAACATCAGAACTTGGCCGTGCACATGTGCATCTTGTATTCTTATAGGAGGTTTACAGGCCCCGCATTGACTAAGGTGTCCAGAAAATGAAAAATAAATAAATAAATAAATCAGACGATTTTGTTCTTTCATTCACTCCAACTGAAATTGAACTAACCACTACCATTTTTTTTTTTTCACTTGATCAATTGCTTTACTCAATTATTATTTTTTTAAGAAAAAGATGATTTTAGTCCTTAATTTTTAGAAAATAATCAAATTTTTAACTATATTTTAAAAAATAACAAAATAGATCCTAATGTTTCGAAAAAGTATTAAATTAGTTTTTCTTATTAGTCAACTAACGGTCAAACCTAATGAAAAATATGAAAAGATTCATTTACCTTTTGACTTAATTAAAATGGACAGAAATTTTGTGAAATTATAGTTTTGTCCTTAGACTCAATTTTTTTTTCTAAATATAGATTTAAAAAAAAAATCATTAAATATTAAATGTTATTATAAAATAGAATAATAAAATAAAATCATTAAGTATTAAAAAAAAAATTACCATATCAAAAAAACCGTCTACTAGATTTTCATCCAACCATTTGCTCTATTGATTTACTACTAGATCAAAACCAAAACCAAATCAAATGAAAATAATAGTAATAGTAATAATAATAAGACCAATTGGCAGGGACAACGTTGCAGCAGAGATAGATATGGTTCCATATGTTGCAGTGAGAGAGACCACGTTGTAATTGATGGTGAGAGAGACACAGATAAGATTTTTGGGTTCAATGAAAGTAAAGCATCGTGGGGATATAAATTTTTTTATAAAAAAATCATTTAATTTTTTATTTTTCTTGGTTAGTGTCAAAAAATTTCAATTCTTTTAAGGGTAGATATCATTTTTATTATTTTTAAATTAAATTTTTATTTTTATTAAATATATATTTTTTTCATTTATTATTATTTTTAAAAAATTTCTTAATTGTTTATTCTTTAATTTTTCTTTTTTTAAATTCTTTAAAAATTATTTAGTTCATACATGTATCAAAATCCTGTAATTTGAAATGATAAAATTACACTTGTACATCATGTCATCTGTTAGCATTGACCATCAATTGACTGATGAAAGAGATTAATTTGATACTTTTTTGAAACTTTATAGTCTATTTCGTCATTTTCTGAAACATAATTAAAAATTTGATCATTTCTCAAAAGTTAAATGCTAAAATGATTTTTCTCCCTTTGTTTAAATAATCTTCCTCCCAATGGGTAAGGAAAAATATAAAAAAATGAAATATATATATATATATATGACTGATCATTTGCATTGCCGTGCTAACACTGAAATGCTATCTTTGACCGCCTGGAATTCATGTGGGTTTATATTGAAACTGCCATGAAAAGGATTCACAAATCCTTTTCTTTCAATTGCGTGATTGTCTTGATCTAGTTTTCATTGAATTAGAGTTGCTTTAAAAAATCACACGCTGTACGCGTGTGCTGCCTACAGGCGCCCCATAACAAATTTGATAAAATTAGTTTTATACTAGGTTGTTGGTTTGAACGTTAACTAGAGTTTGCAACACCTGTAACAAGAAAGGTTGGTGGAACAACACATTTCTGACACGTCATGTGAGAAGGAAGGCGGCAAAATCTTTCTCGTTAAGAAAAGCAAGAAAGTTGAAGATCTGTCGGCATGTTTTGATTCGTTGACACTGATTTGGTTTGGTTTGTTGATTTAGGAGAAGACAAGTAATTACATGTCTCTGTTAGCGTGGAGCAACTATTGGAAGTCACTGATCTACACGCTTAAACTCAACTGCATTGTACAATCCAAACCTAAAATGATGGATTTTATCATTTTCTCGGCATGCACGTGTTGTCATTGCAAGGGCTTCAGTTTCGAGAAGGGTAACTCTTTGAGTGAAGATGGCAAAAATATCTAATCCAACCTAAATTGATGGGACACTGACTTGTTTGAGATAGAAAGTAATGATCTATTTGAGATATGAGTCAGGTTTGAGGCATCTCACCAAAAAAATGGATAGGATTTGGGATGGGTAGATCCAGCTCCATTCTTACCTATTGTCATATAGATATCTACACTGTTATGTTATAGTTATTATTTTGTTGTTCGTAAAGGAATTTACTATATAGTAGTAATATTTTGGTGTGTATAATTAAACTTTATCATGTATGTAGTATATGCATTTTGATACTTGTATTGAAACTTTTTTATATACTAATTATTTTAGTATTTGTATTTAAAGAATTTATATTGTCTATAAATTTTATATTGATAATTATTTAGATGTAATATTATATTAGTGTTAAAATTAAATTATTGTAAGTTTAAATTATTATTATTTAGTTGCATATTAATTTTTAAGTTAATTATGTAATTTGTTAGAAACTAAATCGGATAAAAAAAGTCAAGTTCTAGGCAAACCACTCCAATCAAGTATGGGACAAAAAGTAACAACCTATTTAAGGCATAGGTCAAGTTTGAGAAACCTCAGCATAAAAGGGATCGAATTTAGGGTGGGTTGATTATACCCCGAGCTGACCTGTTGTCATCCCTACTATTAAGTCTTATGGTGTTATGGTTGTGAGGTTTTGCACAATAACCTAGCCAGACTACTATTAATGTTTATCAACTCTCAACTTTCAATCAAGGGAAAATCCTAAAAAAAATCATCTGACTTTTGATAAATTATTTATTTTCCCCCACGTAGTTTCATTTTTATTCAAAATACCTCATTCATTTACTCTATTAACAGAAAAGTGGAGCTAACATGTGTATAGGGTAAAAAGATCAAATTGTCCCTGATATGATATTTTAAAAAATAAAAACACACTAAATTAAAAAAGACAAAAAAAAAAAATGGAGGTTTATATTAGATCTCTATCGTCCATCTAATTAAATGGATGGAACAACCATGAACTCCAACATTCGTATCTTTAACCTCCCACATTCCGGATTCCCTCTCTCCCCTTCCCCCCCCCCCCCCCCCCCCCCCCCCCCCCCCTCTTCCCCCCTTCTTTTTCTCTCTCCCAATTTCCAATTTCTAAGTTTCCAATAGCTTAGAAACCCAAATTTCTCATCATCAATCTCTTATGATTATCAATCTCTCACAATCATTAAATATCAATCTCTCACAATGATATGAAAACACAATAAAATGAAAAAAAAAAAAAAAAAAAAAACCACCGGTCTCCACTATTAAAGACCTACCTGGGTCTTCTATGGTGAAGACCATTCTGGATCTCTATCATGGAGACCCGAACTAGATCTCCACAATTCTCCAAGTCTCCACAATTGGAAACCTAGAACTAGGTCTCCATTGTAGAGACCTAGAACTGGGTCTTTATCATCGGACACCCAAAATTGGGGTCTCCACCATGCTATTACCATTGAACCCACTTGTAAATTCGACCAAAAATTAAGGGAGAGAAAGAGAAAGAGCTAGAGAGAGAGGAATTGAGAGGGAAAAAAATTCTTATATTTTATTTTTATTTTTTATTTAAAAAATATTATTTTAATATTATTCATTTTATTTTTTATATTTTTATTAATATTTTCATTGATCTTTTTTTTTTAATTCTTGGAGTCAAACGGTCAATTATATCAATCTCACATAATTTGTTATTGTCAGGGGCATTATTGTTATTTTATACACCTCCAAGAGGTATTTTGAGTATTTAATTTAAAGTCAAACGGTATTTTAAATAAAAACAAAACTACAAAAAGGAAATAGATAATCTGTCAAAAATTAGATATTTTTTGAGATTATCCCTTCAATCAATCTTCTAATTATTAGTGATTTTAGATATTTTCTAATATATTTAAAAGAAAAATAAAAAGGCACTATTACCAATTAAAGAAACAGTCTTAATTTACATTTACTGGGGACTATTGAACAAACAAAACAAACGTTGTCAGTAATGGGCCTATCTTACTGGTCTAGGCATCACTTTTCAAATCTAAAAGCCCAACCTTCGACCGATGGACTCATAAGTACTTTGATCCACAGCATTGAGCATAAGTGGTTTTGCCAAGCCATGAATCATAACCTGATTACAAAGATAGAAAACCTTGAAAATCATTAATGAATAATATGATCCATGCATGTGGTTTTTCGTTTTCCAAAATCTAAACAAGTGGAGATTAGGTTAGGAGTAGCCCCTTCTAAATTATAAGAGTATGCCTTTCAAAAGTATACCCTATTAAAGAATTTTTTAAATTATGATAATAATCATTTGTAATTAATTGCAATCCACCTAATAGGAACTGTATATATATTTTTAATTTTATTATATTACATTTTTATAAATAACTCTCACTCAAAATTATTTCTCTATACATTAATTTTTTTATAAAATCCTATTTGTCCGGTTATTATTTAAAAGTTTGTCTTATTCTATTTTTAGTTTTTTTTATTATATATATTTTTCATTCATTTTTAACTTTGTAATATAAAAATAAATTAAATTATTAAAAAATAATATCAAACTTTTAAATAATAATGATTGTTGAGTAAATATCAAAATAGTTGTGTGTGATATTTATTTTTATTTTATTTTTTGAACTATGAGTGCTACTTATTTATGAAAGTATAAAATAATAAAATTTTATATGTGTGTGTGTAAGTAATAATTCTCAGGACCATAAATTACTGTTACACATTGCTAGTAGACTCCACCACAGTGATGGAACCTGTTGAAAGTATGCAATTAGTGATCCATAATAAAATTTTTAAGATGTCCTTTTATATATATAAAACGTATGGGGTGTGCATGGAACTTAGAGGAGTACAACTGTGTAATTGTCACGACACTTTAACAGGCCCTATTTGGTAACTAAAGGGTTGTATATCAAACTTTAGAAGAGTGACGCTCTGTAACCATCTCAACTCTTCACCTGGCCCAAATTGGAAACGGACTCTTTCAAATTGTTGATGTATTTGTAACTGTTAGGGGTAGGAGGCAAAAAAGGTTTGCTTGTGGGGTTAAGTTGGATTTGGTTTAATTTGTTTATGAATTCAACAAACACAACACGAATTCATTTAATAAATTGGTTAACATTTTTGAATTCGACACGAATTCATTTATAAATAGGTAATAGGATGCAATACAAGTAATTTGTTTATTATTGAATTACAAAATTTCTAAATCCATTAACTCATTAACACGTTGACCCTTTAATACCTTTACACGTTTTATTCGTTTAACTTTTTTAACTCATTTAACCTAATAATATTTTAATTCTATTAATATATAAATATTATAATTTAACCCCTATAATATATAAATATTTCAATTTAACTCTATTAATCGTGTTGACCCATGAATTCGTTGAACAAATCAAATTTGATTCGGGTTAAGCAAATTGATATGATTATAACATGGATTTATTTAAATGAAAGTTACACCTATTTATTTTTCATAAATTCGTATCCACTCATTATTTCATGATCCAAATTCCACCCCCTGTAAATCCCATGCCAATTATTACCAAAAGCTCAAGCGGATGGAAATTGCCAACTATAATCTTTAAGACTCAATCACTCCTTGGGTTTCACGCTGCCGCCCCTTGCTCTTTCACTGCTCTGGTCTGGGCTGTCACTCTTTGCTCTCGCACCAGGTTTCAGGCCGTCGCACCTGCTCTCGCATCTGGTTTCACCATCGCTGCACTTCTTGAATCCATCGCATCTGGTTTCAGACCTAATTGGTCAACACCACGCTGCACTTCTTGAATCTATCACTGCCGTTGTTTCACTATAAAATCACCGCGTCACCATCGTTGCACTGTCACCATCTCTGTCTCCACCGTCGCACCCTTCGTTGGTCTATCAACTCTGACCGGCCACTGCTATACCACCATATCAGCCGTCGCTGGTCAGTGCTTCAGTCTCTTCTTATTGTGTTACCGTTTCAGCGCACACCAATCATCGCCTCTGTCTCCTCTAGTTGCGGCCACCATCGCACCTCACCTTGTTTTGCACCTCTGGTTGACCTGTGGAGCCGCTGTCATTGGTTTGTTTTTCAGATTTTCTCAGACTGTTTATGTGTGATTTGGTGCTCTTGGGCTCTTAAATTATGGGGCTTATTTTATTGGGTTAGTTGCTTATTGGACTTGTTTGTTTGGTTATTAAATGCCGCTTTGTTGGGTTTCTTGATACTCACTGATTTGGGATTGCTTATTTTATTGGACTTATTTATTTTATTGCTTTTATTGAGATTATTTATGGAGAATTCATGAAAATTAAATATATTACAACCCATCCAAATTATTTTAGATGGTCCAAATTATATCTTGTGGATTCAAGTAATGTCAAGTTTTCTCAAATGCAGAAAATTATGAGGTGTGTCACTGAGAGTCATAAATAGTTCAATTATAATATTTAAGACTTAAGGTTGACACTTGACAAATGAAATGTATTGTATGATAGTTATAAATAACGTCGTATTGTTTGAAATTTATTTAAAAAAGAATTGAGGATAAATGAGGTGACGTTAAACTTACATAATTGTTGCTATTTAGATGTTTTTCAAAAGCAACCCAAGAAACTAATGTATTGAATTTTGACATTCGATGATATATATACCATTCTCTTGTATTTTTAAGTCTTTAATATGGGATTCATCTCATTTTCATTGGCCTCAAGGGAGACTCTTAACACTTCCTCTCATAAGTGAGCCTCAGTGGGCTTTTGTTTGCCCTTTTTTTTTTAATTTTTTTAATTACCATCTGGCAGAACTCGATCTAGGTCCATTGCGATGTTTGTCAAAACTTTGATGTCATATTGTAGTTTCATAGTTACGACTTTTTATAGTTTTTTTTATTATAAATATGGGAAGTGGTATATATATTGTGGATGTAGTGGTCAAAGTGGGCCCAATATTGTAAAGTCAAATATAATCGATATTCCAAGGCCCCTGTTTGCAGCCCAAAGCCAACAGGCCCACCGCCCAGTCAATAGTCAACAACTGGGTTGTAGCAGTCATTAGAATCTAAGCTTCTCTTATGTTTATCAATTTGAAATTCATTTCATCTTTTCGTACTTCACGTGTGGGGGTCTCAAACATGTAAACTTAATGCTACATCACCCACACCTACATTATTAGGTTATGGGTTAAAGTCATGCCTCCCTTTCCCACACTTGGATTTAATTGTAGTAGTTTAAAGTGAAATTTTAATATAAATGTATTCTCTAAAATAGTAAACAAATAGTATGTTTGTAATGCCTTTGGCATATTAAAAATTTGATATAAAATAACCATTTTTGAAAGCATTCATATTTGCTTAAAATACGTAAAAAAAAATTTACATATTTTGAGAACAAGTTTAAACAATTTTATGCTGTGAAAAAATAAATATATTGCACCACCACTATTATGTAAATTGTATAATAAACAATCAAACACAACTGTCAACTAAAAGCCACAATCCAACAAGCAAACAGAGTATGATAACAAAAACAACACCACAAAAATTTACATGGTTCAGGTTTAGTATAAGCCTACCTCCATGGCTCAAACTCTGAATGATATATATTTCCACTATTATCATCAACAATAGGTATTTATTTTTGGTTTTTTTTTAGATACAACACTAATGTTTAGATATCTGTCAAAATTTGTTAAGATTAAACATTATATACATAACTCGAAAATTTACTCTCATAATATAAAAAAATATCTACTTTCTTACAATACTGAGAAAAATCTTCTCACATATGTTGATAAATACGAATACATAATAAAATTTGAACTTTTATTACAAATGTGAAAATGAAATATATCAATCATTTAAATAAGAGTGAACACGCAACTTGAGAGTTACAGTAAATTTTTTTATTTTTGTCAATATTATGAAAATAAATTATGTACAAAAATCCTGATGTTACCGAAGATTATCATTGACCAAAATGCATGGTTTAAGCAAAGAGAGATTTGAGAAAATGTTTTAATTATTCTATCTTACATGAATTGAAATTAGTGACCTACAGAATGTTTTTTCAATTCTATTACATAAAATAAACAACACTGATTACTTTCGAGCGTTTTACCAAAAGCATTTTGGAGTCAAATTAATGGCACCATAAAAAAATGATAGTAATAAAACTCGGCACTGCACATGTGCACTTTATATTTTCATTAGTACTTGTATTTGTTTAAAGGCCGGGTATTGACTTGAGTGTTTAGATATACAATTAAAAACACGAAAAATGAACGAAAAAATAAATCAAATGCGTTAATTCTATTTATGCAATTTATGTTACAACGAAATCTCCCTCGCTAAGGGGAAACAGATATTTAATCGAGTTAAAAAAAAAAAAAAAAGTTGTGTCTCTATGAGAAATCATCTCTCTTCAAAAGAGTTGTATCCCAGAGAAAAATTATGTCTCTCTAGGAAAATTATATCTTTATAATGAGACACAACTACTCAACTGAAGGTCCATAAATAAGCTCTATGATTGTTATTTTCTACACATCAAATACAGAGAAGAAAAATGGAAGTATTGAGCAGATTCTGCATGCAACAAACAGTCCAAGAGTAGTATTTGGCCATTCAATTCGATCATGAGATTCAATTCTTTTCACTAATGTGGGGTAATAAAACGGCATGACTCATGATAGTGATCTTCAAACTCTTTTTCTTCAATTGCGTGGTTGATTTTGCAGTCTGTACTTAGAGAGAGTTGAACCAACGTAGTTGTTGCTTTCAACAGCCTTGTTGTATGTGTGGGTTGCATCCGAATGCCCCACAAAGTTTAATGACATTAACTTTTGGGTCTATAATTGCTTTGAATTTTGAACATTATTTTGGTCACAAGACTTGTAACTGGAAATATTAATGTGATTGGTTGTCTCTCACATAAAACTTACGGTCAATTCATGTGCAAGAAATTTTAGCACATCTAACCTGTCGGTGTATTCTGATTCGTTGACATCAATTTTGTTACAATTTGTAAGTTTGCACTTTTTATAGGAAGAAAAGCCATTACACATGCCCTTGGCAATGTGGAGCAGTTGTTGCTAGTAATTGATTTATTGCTAGACTCGACTGTATAAATAGATGGTCCAATCCTAAGATCAATGATGGCTCTTTTATCATTATCTTGAAAAGTTGTCATTGCAATTTGCAAATGGTTTAATTTTTAGAAGATAAGACTTGCAATGTTATGGTTCCGGGGTTTCCACAACAACTACATCAACACTAAAATCAGTCTTTCTAATAGTTAATTTTGATGGTTGAGGTGAAAATGATTTCATTTCCATTCCGTTCTTACCCCTAGGATCACTAGTCTCATTTTTGAGTCAAAAAGAATTCCAAGCAGATCGTAAGCAGTTCCTTACTATAAAAATTAATTGTTGAATCCCATAACCACGCTTAGAACAATTTGGAGGTCGAATGGTTCTGGCCGGCAATCTTCAGCGTCGAATGATAGCCTAAGGACATCTCCGCAGTTGTAAATCAATTAATTTTGATTAATAAAGAGACCATTTTGATGTCTATTTAAAAAAATTATGGACCATTCTTCCCAAAAAAACAAAAAAAAAAAGTGACCAAAAGAATTAAATACCCATCTATCAAGAGAAAAGGTTACATTTTCCGAAAAGTTAGTGACAAATTTAATCAAATTTAAGTGTAGTCCACGACTCCCAGTTAATATCAACCTTAATTTGGTGCATATAAACGACAAAGGTAGAACTTACTGGATCTTAGGCCGAAAATCTTAATTTGGGCTGATTATCTGGAGCCCAAAACTTAAAGGCCCAAACTGGAAACGGGTTCCCACCAAGAGTTGTCGGTTATATGGACTAGAATACATATTCACAAACAAACACCAGTTCCACCACCGTCCGATCACTGTACAATTTTTGCCGCCCACCACCATCATTGCCTCACGTTCTTCGCATTTGCAGCTCAACTTATAACAAAATGGTGTGTGAGAATGAGAACTCTCTACTCATAATCATTACCATCTTTCAAAATTGCTTTCAAAGAATATATCTCGCTATCCAAGCAAATATATTATTTGATGCCTTTTCCCACTTTTCAATAGCATGAAAATTCTATGAATGGTTAATAATTTCAAACTAATGTCAATTAGCTCAGTTTCAAAAATTATTAGAAGTAATGATGATGAGATATTTGGATCATGCGTCCCTAGTTTGTGTCGTCCAATCAAATTGAATGGATGTTTTCATGATAATAAAGATTGAATTTTAATCACAAAAGATAATTAAAGTATATGAATTTACAGATGGTTTATCCATGTAACATCTATTCAAATTTTATAGAAATGAGACAAAACTGTACTTCAATAAAAACAAAATCACTCAATTTTTAATTTGTCTGGTCTTCACTAATACACTAGTTAATCCAATCTGCAAGGACCGTAACTTGAATCTGAGACAACAATTCGAAATCTTAGTGAAAGATTTGATTTGTTATCTCATGTTTGCTTTTTGTGAAAAAATACCAATTTTTTCTTTGGTAGGTTCAACTAAAGTCTATTTGGTATTTAGAGTACCGAAACTGATTTTTTTTTTTTTTTTTTTGAAAGAGTACCGAAACTGATTTTGATATAGAAGCGTAGTGGAAACTTTTTAGCATAACATACATGTCTGAAGAGAAAAACCCCTTCTAAGGGAGGAGGGGTGGTAATACCATCCCCTCTGAAAAGCGTAAAAACATAAGTGAAGAGAAATAATTGGTTAGGTGCCATGTGCAATGTATTGGAAAAGTAAAAATTGATAACCCCCACCAAATCGATGAAAAAATCTTAGTTATAATGACATAAAAACTGCTAAGAAAATGACAAGAATAGCTACTTCCTCTGAAATTTCTTAAAATCAAAACATCATGAAAGAAGAGCCGCTTTCTTGCCTTTACCGCTCAGAAAAGGAAAATGGGTAACCAAATATTCACATAAAATACTAGTAAATGTCGTGATCATTTTGACCTTAAGAGAGAAATAATGGCTGGTTGTTGTGGCTCTGTTTTCCAATTCCTGGTCTGCTTGTGGTTTGGGTGGCCGCGTTGTTACCTTAACTTCATCAACAACAAATCAATGTGATGAAATTGGACCAGCTTTGCCCTGCCTTTGTTTCTACAGCCTTTCAAGTGCTCCTGAGTGGTGCATGCTGCCTCTCTCTCTTTGCTTCAAATTTTGTTAATACACTCAGTCATGACTCACCTAGATGGAACCTGGCCTTAATTACAAATCTCACTTGCACTTCCCACTAATCATTTGAGAATGCTCCATTTTGTTTATGATGATCCTAAATTTTATTTTGAGAACTTTATAACCTAACAATGTTATTTTCTTGAGCCTAAATTGTTTTAAGTGCACTACTGATTATCTACATTTTGTTGAATGGGGGTTTTGACATAAGCACCCTATAACAATGGGATTCATTAAATTTGCCTCTCTTTAGTAATTTTATTATTTTTCTTTTAACAGCACAAAATTACTCCAACAAATTTAAAAATTACTTATATATCATTAAACATTTTATTTTTTTTTTGGATAATCCCAATTTCCCCCTGTAGTTTAAGGAAATAGTCAAAAACCCCATTTTATTCATTAATTTTTTCAAGTAAAATAAAGTTTTTGACTATTTCCTCAAACTACAGGGGAAAATTGGGATTATCCTTTTTTTTTTTAATAAAAATCAAACTCTCCTACTAATAGAGTTCATCAATGAAAAAGTTGAATCTAAATGGAGATTGACTTACATTCATGGAAGTTCCTTGACCTTAAATCATCACATGGTTATGATTGGTCCATGTTATGATTGTCAGTAATGAAATATTATCATGAATCATGACAATTACGGTGATCAAATCCTATCATAAATATTGTCCTAATTCATGAGATTGCAACCATTAACATGAGCCATCACAATAAATTGTTACTATGACTTACAACAATATGTCATTGTTATGAGTTACAATATGGACGGCCGGATTAATCTATTATGATGGGCTTTAGTATATCGGAAAGAAAAAAAAAATGTAGAAAAGACCAAGAATAGAGAGAAATTGAAAAGAAGAGAAAGATGAAGAGAGAAAAACAGGAGATGACGACCTAAGATGGGTTAAAAATAATTTTGTA
>CM034468.1:4716251-4762270 GCA_019925255.1 Litchi chinensis | reverse complement strand
TTTGAAATTTTCTCTAAAAATTAGTCACACCTTGATTGAACTTAGAGAAATTATAATTAACCACAAAACCAATCCAAAACATAATTACTTTGTTGCTTCCATAGTTTTATGGACACCTTAAAAGTAAGGATGAACTACAAGCTGTAACAATGGGATAACATGAAAAAAAAAACGTTTTTTTTTTATAGACAATAATCGCTTATAATTTACTTTAACAAATTATCAACTCAAAAAACTAAATGTATTTGGTAAATTCAATTACAAATACACAATATCTCTTAGTATAGGTGATTGTGAATCTTCTCATTCTCTAAAAGGTTGGAGTTCAATTCCCAATAAGTATATATTACAGTTTGTGTGGATAATTAGTGGTTTCATATGCATAAAAGTCATATTTAGGTCACGCCAAGTAATGTTTGACAATATGTGTGGGTAATTAGTTGTCTTATATTCATGAAAATAGATATTTAGGCTACGAAAGTAATGTTTGATATTAATATATTTTGGTAAATCTCTAACTAGTTTGATGTTATTGTCAACTAAATAGATAAAAATAATTTTTTTTTTTAAAGAGAAATATTTGTGGTAAAGGTGCTATTTAAATATGCGATTATGTTAAATGAATAAAATGAAGGCATATAGAATATATATTTAGAAAATAATAATTATTTATTTTGAATTTTGACGATTTTAGTTTTAAAGATATTATTACTAAAGTAAAGGAATTATTGTCTTCTTATTAATATAGCAAAATGTATTATAGAGATTCCAAAGTTTAGGGGTTATCTTCTTCAATAATTAATTTCCAACACCAATCCCCAATCAATATCTCAAAACTTGGTTATTTGAAATCCTAATTGTGAAAAGTTTACTGAAAATCTTTTTATCTCACGACTCATATTAAATTACAGCAATCCCAAACACATCCAATATCATGTTGTTTCCACCATATCCAATAGTTGAGAACACAAGAGAAAAGCTATAATTTCAACTAGAAATATTAAACTTCTTTTAGTTAAGTTGATAAATTTACAAAATCATAACTAGTGATTTAAGCCCCATTTTTTTTGGGAAAATTTTTTTTTTATAACAATTTCCAGTGTGCTGTGTTTACTCATATTTGACTTTTATAATTTTGAGGCATTAATCTCAAGGGGACACCCAATCTAGGAGCCACACATAATCCAAATACTTTAGGAGATTACCAACCCATAATCTAACTAATAAATGCCTACTTATGTCCTTAAGTCAATGGACTGAGAGGGAAGGGTACTTGAATTTGACACTTTGGTAAAGCTTGTAAGTGAAAGAAGAACCAACCATGTAAGTTAAAATTTCAGTGGAGTTGAACCTACACCAGTATGCAACAAATTATACACACCACACACCACCCATATCAACCAAGCTGAACAAGCCGGCTAATAATGTAAGAATAACTCCAAGGATCTCAAATTTTAAAATTTAGAATTTCACTTGATGTAAAACATCTTAACAAATAGTAAAATATAACTATCTCAAACATTTAATCAACAATAAATATCACAACCTGTATATATTATCCAAAGTCTTGTATAACATCAAGTACTATCAATTTAGGTTTTTTGGACATAAAAGATCCAAAATTATAGGCTTTAAACTAAAAGTAATCCTCTTCAATAACTTTACTAAATTTGACTCGAAATCAATAGTGTTTTCACCGTTGCTCTTAACTAATATACAAATGTTACCGACATGTTTTTAAAAACTAAACAAAGAAAACAAAAAAAACTTCAAATTTGCTGGACTACTTCTCACTGGATGGAGCTTCTTGCCAAAAGGATTCCCTCACTAGCATGACGCTCCATCTCTATAGACACTCCTTGTTCCTTTTTTTGTAATTCTATTTTTTCTTCTTCCTCCTCTCTTCTTTTTCCTTTTTTGTTTTCTACTTCCTATTCTTTCTTCTTTTTATTCTTTCTATAGTGAGGAGCAGATTGCTCCTCATTGAAAAAGATTCCACATGACTCATGTTGGGATTACATAGTGCGACCTTACATTGGGATTACCTAGCGTAATACACACTGCTATTGCTTGTATGAGTCACGTTGGGTTGTAAAATGTATGTCATACTAATATATAACCTAGTGTAACTAAGGCAAGGTAATCCTAGCGTAAGTCGCGTTGATTTAATGTTATTTATTTTGAGATCCGCATATTCAAAAGATCTGTAGATCCAATTTTTCGATGAGGAGTAATCCTTGTCGGAGAAAAAAGAAAAAGAAAGAAAAAAAGATGACGATGAGGAGGAGGAGAAGAAAGAAGAAGGAAACAGAAGAAGAAGTGTTGATGGAGAACTATCGTTGAGAAAGTTCACTTGAAATAGAGGCTGGAGAAGATGGAGGAGGTTGAAGATAGAGTCTAGAGAAAATAGAAAATTATATTTTATTTTTTATTTTAATGAAAATGTCAAAATATGATATTTTCGTCTACTCATGGCTTTTGTTGACAAATAATAGTAAAATTATTGAGTTAAATCATATTTAGATAGAACCATCAATTTAAACTATCAATATATATATATATATATATATAAACATGTTAATAAAGCTTTTAATAGGTTAGTTACCACTTAATGTGGTTCGATGTTAAAAAAAGTTTGTTCAGCTTGACAATATTTGAGTTTAGGTTGTTTCACCATATTTTATAACTAGAGAAAAAAAAAAAGTTAGTTTAGCACTTACTAAGGAAACAAATTAATACAAACAAGTTGCTGAGTTCACTCATAGAAGAAAATACAATAAATTCCATGATTAGAATTTGTTTCTAAAGTATTCTACGACTGGAATTAGTATATATAGCTCCATTTAACATACATCCCTAAGAAGCATATGGATTCAATGTTGTTTCTAACCATTTTTCTAGATATGTTTCAGACCTTTTAAAATGAATAATATATTAATACTTCAGTAGTAATAAAAAAATAGCTTCTCTATTTTATAATCTTATAAATCATAGTATACCTACCATGATTCCATTTTTTTTGTAGTTCTACAACTCTGAATTCCTCTCTCGCATGGCATTATGTCCTAAAATCATCATAAAAAAAAAAAAAAAAAAGTATATTAACAACCATAACAATTGTTAGAGAAAGTTTAAAATATGAACCATGGTGGCTACAACAGTTTCACGACTTGTAGATGAAAAAACCCATCGGAAAATAGGATTAAAAATGAAAAATTATAGGTTTGAGCAGGAAATATGTGCTTTTCTAAATCTCTCTTACCTCTGTGGTTTTATCGGTTTCTGCTCGTAGTCTCATCTCTACTTTTTTGCTTAGCCAAAAACCCACTGACTCGTTCCTCTGTACTTCCATTTCACAATTATTTTGCTTTCGGCTTTTAATGGCAAGTAGGCACCTGACAGGCGTGCTTCTGCTCTTCACAAATTTAATGGGCTGGGTCTAATGTATTTGGATGGGGATAGGAGACAACATAAAACTTAAATTTAAATCTCATATTTGGTGCACTCCGTATTGGACTTGCTCCGATCCAAATACTAACTTTCAATCCCTTGATTATGGGATTTCTGTAACCCATTCTCACCATGTGTTATGGTTGGGTTGGATTTCCTTAATTCTCTTCACATACCCACTTCTCTTTTCTCTCTCTTGCCCTTTTTGTTCTGTGTTATATTTATATTAATTTATTTAAAATAATTTATAAGATTATGTTTTATTTAAAATAATATTATTTTTAAAAATTAATATATTAAAAAAATATTTTTATTTTATCATAAAATAATTTATAATAATTTTATTTTGCTAATATATAACATGAATTTTATTTTCTTCAAAACATGTTAAAAAATTATCCATAATTTTTTATTTTTTTAAGTAATTTTATTCAACCATAAAATGATTTATAATCATTTTAATTTACTTTATTTAAAATTGAAATAAACTGTTTCATTAAAATAATTTGTTTAATCTAATATAATTTAATCTCATCCATGGTGCACCAAATAAAAGGATTGTATTATATTCAATTTAATGCAGTTAAATCTAGTCCAATCCAATACACATCAAATGTAGCCATAGTGTACATTTGAGCCTCAAAGACTTTTTTTTGTGATTATTATTATTATTATTATTTTAACGACTTGAGCCTTGGTTATTACTGATTACAATACTCCACCTTCTTCAAATAAATACAAATTAAGAATTTGGTCATGGAAATTCACATATTAACTTAATTAACAAATATAGCTAGTGATCATCCTAAGCAACCTTAATGTTTTCATTTAACATGCATGAACGACAATTATTTTCTACTTTCCTTTTCTCTAAATCATTCATAAGTTTACAACCCTAAATCAATTTTTATTCTAATTAATCAGATATTATATGGTTTATGGAGTGGTTGTGTTCTTATAATAAAAAAATAATTATCTAATTGCTTGTATTGATTTTTTATACTTTTGTTGTTGATTACGCCGTGAACCAAATGGAGGTTGACATAATTGATAATTCATGAACTAGAGTCTTTTTGATGTTTTTAACTATTAAGTTTACTTGATTGTCCCTTATTTTGATATAAATCCAAATGATTAGCAGAACCGACACTTCACTTATATGCCTTAGGCCGGTTGACATCTTAACATTATAATTTTTCTAAAATTTCTTATTTTTAAATACATAGAAATATATCAATATTGAGGCAACCAATCATGTTTATAATCAAAAACATAGTATCAATCCTAGTTTTTGCAAAGATTTTTGTCGACATTTTGTAATTGTGATTGTGTTGTATAACATCTTAGTTAGATTGTTCGTTCATGCCTTTTTATGAACATGTATTATTGTAATTTAAATCACTTTTGAATTTTATTTTTTATTTAAAATTATACAAGCAAATCATATTATAATTTGCTTATAATGTATTTCATGTGATGAGTAGTTTAATTGTTTTATATTCGTATCGTTGATAGTGACAAGATCAACAAGATGGGGAGTGAAAATCTGGAAGATTTAATGTTTGATTTCGACTTTGGAGAAGAAGATTTCATTTACAACCTCCTTTCTCAAGCACATCCTAATAATCAACCGAATCCAACAATTTGGAATTTGTCACAAGTACGTCCAAACTGTTGACATTTTACTATATAATAATTTTCTAAAAGAACTCTTGTTTTAAAATTCATATACATATATAATTCTGAGAAATTTTTAGCAGGAGCAGGCAGAGCAAAGGTTATCCACTAAAAGCGCTCCACCTTTGTTGATCTCTGAACAGAACCTCACAGGCACAACAAATATAAATGCCATTGAACATTTGGATCCTTCACCGGAGATTATCCCAGACACTGTATTGCCTAGTCCATTGTCTGTCAATTCGAAGACGATTATAGGCGCACCACAAGATTACAACCTAACAACAGTACTATACTCTGCTTAAACTCGCTCTCATTTCTAGTTCAGACCAAGTTGGTTAACATCATTACTGCTCATATTCCCATGAGCCATAATTGTATATTTGTGTTGTTGTTGAACAGGACATGATCAGCTCGGTACACCAACCTCTATTTAAAGAAAACCATCAGCCTCAGTTGGATGAAGTGGATCCTAATCCAAGACGTGCTCATGTAAGTCAAGGAAACATAAAAGAACCACTCATCAGCACTCTCAACGACTTTTCTTCATTGCTTATCTCATCCTTTGGTACTCCATTTTCAGACGCACCACAACCCTATTTTCCAACACTGGTAAGGAAATATGAATGCACCCATTTCAATCTAATATGGAAACACGCATAACTATCTAATTTAATGCCAAATTTGAGATCCGAATGCTTCATCCTTGTAAATGCCCTTACCTTAGAAATATATTCAAGTCCAAGAGAAAGTTATCTATCTTTTAATTCCTTAGATTTGTGATAGTTCATTTGATTTCACTCTCTATAACCTCTTATAGAAGAAAAGAAGTAATAACAAAAACAACACTAAATATTTGAAAGTGAGCACCATAATGTTCAAACTACAAATCTCAATCTTTTAAAAATATAATATTTCATACCATCAGACTTAATTCATAATTTTTTTTTTGTCTAATCTTAAATTATATCAAACAATAGATAATATTATTGTTAATTTAAATCCTATCGGCACTAGACATATCGTAAAATTAATTTAGTTTAATCCAATCCAATTCAATTACTACAAAAAAATAATATATCTATTATAGGATATCCATTGTAGACCTTTAAATGTCAGTGATGGATAAAACAACTATCATGAGCTTTTAAAGGTCTGCTATTGTAGTTTGAGCATTCATCACATGTTTTCTTGTAGTAAATCCAATCATATGCAATCCCATTACATGCTATCAAATTAAATAGCTTAATCCAATTCCGCACCAAACGCACCCACCCCACCATTCTCTTCTTTTACTTATTATTTTACTAAGATTTGACATTTTGTCGATTTTTTTGCTTCACTAGGATTGTCAACTGGAAGTAATCAGTCTCTTTTGAATTATTTAGGTTTCAGAGCTAAGGAACCTTCATTTGCAATGCTATACATATTTGTATCAAACAAAATCAACCTTTCTTCCTTCTGTATTATCTAAGATAGCTCAAAACCCAATAACAACATCATATGTTGACCTTAGCTCGGTTAATAACATAAAATTACTTTGTAAGCTAGTTTTTGAATTTTCAAACTGTTTTATATTTAGTTAGACTAAATTTAGTATGAGTTCAACAACTGAGTTCTAATGATATTTTTTTATTTTTATATTCAAAATTTCAGAATCAAGAGGATAAAATCTTAGAGACTGATGAAGTACTACCAAATGATCAGTTCAACACTCAATTTGAAAATGGTGATCAAAGTGCGTATCTACCGTACAATTATATCCAACAAGCACTAATTCCTTACCAAACTTCTTTCCCTAAGAGCAACTCGGTGAGTACTCATCAGTAACTTTATAATAATGCTTTGAAAATTTATATTAAAACAATGTTTGAGTATAATGTAAAGCATTCATACTCATTATTATTTCCAACTTGTTTGCCATGAATAGACAGGATTAGGAAGTGGAAATGGAAAATCTCACGAAAATCAATTGCCGCTCTCTTGTCTCCTTAACTACCCAAATCCTCCTCATGCACTTTTACATCCATCAAGGTATACATTACTCACATGATCATCAACAAAAGTTGTGCCAGTGTCTGTCCCTCACATGATTATCACTATATTTGGCAAATGATGAATAGAAGGAACTCTTACCATGCATATCAATATACTTTTTGCATAGACATTTACTGATTGTTGAACTTATGACTACCATTAATATTTTTAATATCTGTAATACTAAGCAAATAATAGATATATAGCTTAATTAACAAATTTGATCTCTATTTGAGACACCAAGATTTAGTTGATAAGCAACAATCACATAATCCAAGTTCTACAAAATGTATTTGATATTCTACAATATCAACACCCTAGATGTTTGAAAATTCTTCACTTAACGATTAAGTTCCATTCTAACGTTAAAGAAATGTCAATTGTTCTTAACTTAAGACTTACTTGAATTTAGCATGCAACTTCATTCCTTTTTATAGTGGATTTAAACCAAAATGTTTACCATATCAACTCAATCAAGTCCCACTAACATTTATAGTACAAAATTTACAGGTTTCTCTCCTTCACTTAATCTGAGGTAATAGACTTCCGGGGTTAATTAATATCATTTCTAAGTAAATTGCACTCGAGAAAAATTTCTCAGCTTAATGGTTTTTGGTTGAAAGTATTTTATTTTGGAGATAGGCCACAACCATATTAACCTAATCAAGTTCTACTAGTATCTAACGCACAATATTTACAAGGTCCTTCTATGCTTGCTTTGAGGTGATTGGTCTTTTATTTTGATTAAATCATAATCACAATCTAGTAATTTATGATTAACATTTGGTATTCTGAATTAGGCTCCCAATTTATCAGCAACAATTAAATCAAGCTGCAATAGAACCTAGTAATCTCTGTATGTCAACCCATAATCCCGTTCTGGTGCCAAGGTACATGATCTTTCACTTCTCTCATTGGTCATTTATTAATTTTGTTACAAATGATTTGTATTAGATAACTTGCCTATCTAGATCTAAGATACATACATGGATGTTTATAAAATAAAATCCTCATTTTCTCTTTGTTCCTATAATTCAGGCGTCAAGAGCTAAATGATCCTAGTCTGCAACTTATCTTTGGGCAAGCGATGCCTAATGTATTTGATTCACAAATTGGCTTGCCTTCACAACCTTTCATACTTCCGAGGTACCTACTTGGTTTGCTGTTGTCCTTTCTTGTTAATTATATTGTCAATTTGGTATTGACAAATAGGAAGAAGAGTTTGACTATCTTATTAGTTAGATAAATTTATCCATTAATAATAACTCTTAATATTCTTCAATAATCACTTTTATAATCAATTCAATGATTGTTATTAATTGATAATTTTACTCAACTAATAAGTAACAAGACCTTTCGAAAAATAGAAAATAATTGTTTATCTATTATTTCTTTAAAAATAGAAAGTACTCTTTAAGACATTAATATATGGTTGAGTGTAAATCTTGCCTACTTTACTTATTTACGACATTAGATGTCCATATTACTTTATGGCTAGATTAAAATACAGAACAATAAATTAGCATTGTACAATAGTATGTATGATGCGCAGGTTATAAGGTTTACGAATTTAGACCTTAGGTTGGCTAATTTGTGATAAATTGTTCTTTTGCTTGCATTTATTGTTGCTTCTATGTTTGTGTTTATAAATGATGTTCATTGGTGCGAGTGCGACATCTACAATTGAGCGGTTGATTTTTCAAGAGGTATTCTATTAAATCTCTACTTAATTTGTAGTTAGATTTGACCTCTTGAAATTATTACAATTGAACACATACACTTTTACTTATGCATATTCTTTCATAATTTCTTTAATAGTTTTTTAAACCCTTGGTTCATTTTGTGGGGTGGGTTCTTAGTGTTAGTCCTCTCATTTTCCTGTTTACGGAAAATTTTCTAAATGGGGAGACTGTTTTTGTGTCTTTTAGACACTATAGAAATAAATGAGTAAAATTTTGAGAAAATCGTGGAAAGTGGCACGAACAAATGTTTGGGGAAAATGCAAAATCAAGCACGTAAGTATTAAAAAGGAGTGACCTTTTGGAGGAGGTACGAAATGGAGCACAACTGCCTGGTGTCTAGATGTGCCCGGTCACCCGGCCCTTAAGCATGACCGGGTGGGGTGAGTTAAGCCTTTGGCTTATGCCTCCCCAAGCCTCCTCATGCATAAGTGTGAGGAGGCACACCCTTCATCTTTTCTCTAGAAACTTTATTCCATCATCTTTTTTGGCCTTTACATGTACACTCTTATGACGTGTTTCCGTATGTCCTCTTATGTTTTGACTCCAACCTTATGTTTTATGATTCTTTATCCTAAGAGAATGTACCTTTCTAAGAAAGATATTTTCACAATCAATTTACTTTGTCTCCGAGGCATATATAAACCCTACTATTGACTCTTTGTCTAAGCTTTTGAGAGATGAGAAAAGCCTGGAGAGACTTGAGAGAAAACCTCTACAGTCAAACCTCTGTAGTCTATTAGAACCCTATATTTTTATGTGTTAATATTAAATCATCTCTGATTTTGAAAATAATAGCTAAATCGTTAATTGACACAATAAATCCGTCGATGAACAAACGGATTCATCCATTTGGAAGGATTCCAACTGTTTCTCAAAACCCATCCATGCCTCTCTGTCATCACCACTCATTACTCTTTCCCATACATACCTCTCTTACAAACCAAAACCCACCTCAATTTCTTCTTCTCAGCCGTCAGTCTCTCACACCCTGCTGCCGCTGCTCTCGGTTTCCACAACTCATTTTCTTCTTCTCAGGTGTCAATCTCGAAGGTGTTCTGCTGCTGCTCAGCTGTCGATCGTGGTGGTGTTCTGCTTCAATCCTCAGCCGTCAATCTTTTACACCGGTGGTGTTCTGATGCTGCTTTCGATGGCGGGGTGGCGGTGTTCTTCATCACGGGCTCTTGGTGGCATTTTCATCATGTGCTCTCGGTGGCGGCGGTGGCAGTGTTCTACTGCTGCTTCTTTCCAGATCTTGGAGCTCCATACTCCCGATGCCGTCTACGCCTCCAGATCTTCTTGCTGTTTCTGTTTTTTCGATTATTTGTTTTTTTCCATTGTGTTTGAGTTCATGTAGATTAATTGGAGATTAATTTGGGTAACATGATGAAGAAGATTATTATGGGTTTTGGTTGGTTTAATTGAGGTGGGTTTTGGTTGCAGAAAATTTGACGGTTTGAACTAGTTGTGGTTGAAGAAGAAATTTTTTTCTTGTTTTAATTACATTACGATTGAATTTAAATAAGGATTCAAATTGGATTTATGTTGGTGAAGATCTGTTTTTAATTAATCATTAATTAATTAATTAATGTTACTGTATTATTTTTTTAATTTTTTAATTTTTTTTCTCAAATTTATCTCCTACTTTATGTTGAGATAGGGGTGGAATCTAATGGAATTTTTTTAAATTAATATATATTTTTTCAAATGAGATTTGTTGTAAATTTTTTATTTAATTTATATTTAATAATAATTATTATTTCAATTATTTAAATTATAATTTATTTTTTTATTTTTTTTATATAAATTTAATTGCAAATTCAAAAAAATTTGTTTTTTATTTTTTTATTTTGTTATGAAATTTTAATTTTTAATTAAAAAATTATTTTATTTTTTATTTTTATTTTTAATATAATAAAGGTATTTCAATCTTTTATGGCTGTTGTGTTGTCGTAGAACCACTAAAATTTTGGATGAAAACAATTTTTGACTGACTGTGGAGGTATTTTAGTCAATATTTTAAAATATTAAGATAAACTGAAATTATTTTTCATTTCAGGGATTTTTTAGATTTTTCCTTATTTTTATCCGTTGTGCTTTATGCTTCCCAATTAACGTAAAAGTACTTCTTCCTTGAAAAGATTCTTCTCAATGTAAGGATTTGAAACCCATTTGATATTCAGTTTTTGTCTTCTAAACTTTTTTTTAGAGCCTTCTTGTCTCAGATATATTTTTATGTGTATTCATTGCATCATCCAAATCTACATAGATTGCGTATTTCATGCTTTCCAATTCATTTCTCTCACATAGATTCTTTTTATCTCTTGAGGTCATTTCTAACTAAAACTTGGGTGAAGTTTGATAGCTTGTTCTTGGTCGTAAAATATCACTGGTAAAAGGCCTATTAGTATGTATATTGGGGGGTAGGTCAAAAGGAATATTGCGCTCAATAATACCTTGAGGATATACGATTGGTCACCTAATAGATTCTGTAATATTATTATTAAAAGTTCTATGGGTAGATTAAGTGGGATAGTCCAAAAGGAATGAGTTATTGTTCATCAAGCTTGAAGGTATAGTACCAACTACTGGGTTTTGTGACTTGGTTAAAATTTGTCCTCATAAAGATCATTGTGTAATTCTCTATTGATTTTGCTCTATCTTTTTTTTTTTTTTTTTTTTAATTAACCTCATTTAGCATATATTTTTAATTATGATTTTTTTTTAAAAAATTATTTTATAATTATGCTTGTATACTTAATTTTGTATGTTTTTATTTGATTTGGAATCTACTTACAAAATCAAGATTTAATTACTTATTATTTGGTTATTATTTTAATTTAAATATGATTTTATTCCAACTTATCTTTATTCTTTTTTTTAATTTCTAACCTCTATCTAGTTAATTTGATATTGGTTACTTTGACAAAATCTTTTAGAAAACTAGGTTACTTATTGTGATCAGGATTTTAGACTAAACTTGAACTGAATTTTCATAAAACAGATCGAACTTGCATTTTAATATCCTATCTGGAAAAAAGTTTTTAGGTTTATTTCTCATTTTTAATTTGACACTTTTTGTTAAGTTTATACATACGATGCAAAGTCAATTGTATGGTTAATTTATACCTTATCCTCAACTTTATAGGCTTGCAATCTAATTTTTTCACTTGTTATTGTCTTTGAATTAATCAGTACCCAACGTTTTCTCAATCGTGGAAAAATCCGTCAACCACTTTTAGTGATGCCCACTATGTTATGTCCCAAAAACAAAACTTTCCTTTCGTCTGAACCCATCCATGGCTTTTTCTTTATTTTTTGGAAAAATTTCAACCCTTGATAAAATGGCTAAATAATCATTCATTAAATTTTGTTTCTGGTAACAATTTGAGTCTAAAATTGGAGATATGTCTGATTCTAAATAATTGGAATGTTATTTAGTTGGATTTTTTTAATTATATTTTTTGTTTGGTAGACCACAAAGTCTGGAACGACAAGGATTGTTGAATCAAACTACCAGACCAAGTGTCAATTACCCTAGCCCTAGTAGTTCTCAAATGAGCCAAGTCTTGAACTCAAGTCATCAGGTAAAATTCTACGCTTCCACTTATTAATATTGGAATAATTCTTAATAATATGCATTCTCAATTAAATTTCTATTAACACCTCGAACAAAAAATTTGTGTTTATAACCCGTCAATAATGACACTTTCAAATTTTAATGTCTTTGAACAACCTTAGGAAGCTAGTAATTTTTTTTGTAGCTATCAATATTGTTCACAATTTGATTTGTCTTAAATTTAAAGTATTAGGTATGATTAGTGTGTTTTTTTTTTTTCAGCAAGTGGTTCATCGATCAAAACGGAGGAGACAACATGAAGTTGGGGAATCATCCTTAGTTAAAAAACGCCCAAGGGTATCAATCTTTTTCCTTTCGTGAGCCCCTATGTTTCCTCTCTTGGTTGTTTTTCTAGTGTTATAAAAACAAATCTTAAGTCAAAATAAGAACAATATTAGTGAGCATAAAAACTTTATGGGAGTTTTTGATATTTATTATAAACAAATAGCTTTTTTTTTAAAAAAAATACAATTTTAAGTTTTGAGAATAATTTTAATATTTTTGATATACAACATTAAAAATAGAAAGAGATTAATTTGAATATCTAAAGCTGTTTTACTATGTAACATTCAACTATTTATCTTATTTTTAGAAAACATAGAACAATATTTGAATCATGAATCATAGACTTCTTGATTTTTGTTGTAGTGAGGTCATCATTTATTACCATTTGCCTAAATGTGCAGAGGAATTCAATTGGACAAGAAAAAGGTCCACCGGCTTCAGTTTCCCAATCTAAAAAGAATAGAGGGGATAAACCTTTCAACGTTTCAAGGTTGTTTTACTATGTCATTTTTTCATTCATTTTCCTTTATATATAGATCATTTTAGAAATAATAAGTTTCACTAAAAGTAAAATGAAGTGAAAAGTTGTATATGATTCCAGGCTGGTGAAGAATTCCATGTATGATCTATTATTCGAAAGCATTGGTCTACCAGTTGATCCGCACTTGCGTCGCTTTGCTAAATTGAATTAACTACTTGGTAATGTATAATTGCTTCCATAATTTGCTTGTTCTTGAACTAATAGTTTAAGCTCACTTGTGTTTATGTATTAGGTAATATAAAAGAGGATGGTGTATTTTACATATATGGTCCTCTATATACTAGGTCTAGGTAGAAACAACATCTTAAAAACTACTATAAATAATCAGATACACCTTATAATTTCAAAATTCATCAATAATCATCAATATTATGACATTGTTGGTTAATGTCAATTTAACTAATAAGGTCTCATGTTATTGTGCAAAGAAGATTTTAGGCAATTGGCTTACATTAGGAATAATGTTTAAATCTTATGATAGCTAATCTAATGATTGGTTAGATCAATTTTGCAGGAAAATCTATAAGACACTTGCGCATGCGACAACTTTGAAGAGTGGGAGGTGGTTTCAACTTCTCAAGGAATTATAAGTTTGGCCAAAGCCTACAAATGGATAATTAGGGCGTTTTTTTTTTTTTTTAAAAAAAAAGGATGATTAGGTTTTAAGGTACAGTTAAGTTGCTATATTTTTATGCATTTTGCTGTTATATTTCATAATTTATTTACATTGGTCCTTCTCCTCTTTTTTTTTTCTCCCCTCTGCGTAATTGTCCCTATCTAAACAAAAATTTTTGACTCCACCCCTCACACTACCATAATTAATTTACTTGAATTTTAAAGTTAAAATATACTTATTTACCTATTGCTTTTTATCACCTCCTCCATATCATATATTAGTAATTAGTATTAGTATTATATATGAAAGTTTACATAACAAATACCCCTAAAGGTGATGTTTCTACGACTAGCTAGGGCTAGAATCCACACAAATGGTGCCATTGTTAATAATTTAATGCAAAAACTACTACACTAACAAAAGATATGACACAACGTGCTAAATAGGTCTTTATGTAAATAGGTCTTTACATATATTACGATATCATTTATAATACATAAGTATCTCAGATGATTTTTTTTTTTTTTTGAGTACAAGAATTGTATCTGGGACTGACCCAGGAAACAATCGGGACCAACCGAGATAGATCACTAATGGTGCAGCCCGGAGATCCCAATTGGGAGGGATCCGTCCACACAGAAATGGGGGAGAGACCCACACGAAGGTGGGAGGGCAACCCACACTGAATGGTGGGAGACAAATATATTTATATATTATTATAATATTATTAATATAAATATATTATATTATACCTATTTGGATGTGGCGGTGTAGAACCCACGCCAACACACGGCGTGGGGCCTGCTGGTGCCAACGTCGCCAGCAGCCAAATCTGCTACCTCAGATGATTACAAATTAGAGAAATTAAGAAATACATATAAGATTGAAACACTTATGAGCTAGTCTCATTAGATTCGGTCCCACAATACCAACAAAAATAAAAAAAAATGTAAGAAATGATGCCGACGAAGGTCAACATGCGTCGTTTAACACCCTATTTAGGCCAAAAAACTTTGTGAAAAGAGTACAAAAAGTGCTTAATTCCTTGGAAAAGACTCTCCCCTCTTAGAGGCTATATTTACCTCTTATAAATGAGGTTTTTGGTACCTACTTAGTCATTTGTCCTTTGTTGACTTTTGTTTGACATCAAGTGAGCTCGCATCAGTAAAAATATCCATGTATGAATGACTGTTTGACATGTCCTTCCTTCCAATAAAACGTTCTTATTATGCCATCTAAGCTTCAGGTTTGCAATTGCCTTCTCACTCAGTCTAATTGTCCTTTCTTGTTAGTCTCCTTATTGTGAGCTGGCTCATAAGTTAAGTTGTCATATTTGCATTTGTTGGAGGCATATCTGCTTCTTTATGGCTGAAGGCCTACTGACTGGTTGCAAGACTTTCCTAACCTCTTTGCCACCTTATTATTATGCTTCTACTCCATTTTTCTCTTTTCCTAACTGCCTTTGTCCTTATATACCACTTGATATATGCTCATTCTCTGTTAATTTGATAAATTTTCCCCTTTGGCTACTAACTTAATGGGTAAATTCTAAATGAGAGACTTCATGGGTAAGTTTTCCTTAATATTGCTAGTTCATCTATTGGTTTATGATACATCCAATGTCGTGGTCCCTTAGAGTATGTCCAGTGCTCTGACTTCATTGAATCAGCTTACCACCGGTTTCTATGAGTACGTTGGACGCTTATTTCCCTTATGATCTATTTTAGGTCCACGAAGTACCAATCTTGGGACAGGTTCCAAATCTTACTGGTAAATCGATTTGCCTAATTGGAGATGTTTTGTGACCTCCGATCCCTCTGATCAAGCATTGACTTGGCTGCATATCTTCTTTCTTGAAACTCAACTGTTCAAGGACTAACCAGTGTATAATAGCCATTGAGCTCTCGTGATCCACAAGCAGCCTTTTCACAATCCTGTTTGTGATCTTGACGTGTATTACCAACGAGTCACAATGCGGGAACTGCACTACCTGATCAACTTTAGGCGTGAAAATGATGGGATCCCACTTCCATGTTTTTGGTGCTGACGAATCATTCTGACAAACTTCAGCATGCTGCTTACCCTTAGAAGTAGCCGTGGATTCGAGAATCTCTTTTTCGATATAATTAATAGAATCCCTTTCATTTGAATCCTCCTGACGAACTGTGACCCTCATTCATGGTGCAGCTTCTAACTTCGACGACCTCTGTATTTGCCTTGATGCTACATACTCATTCAGCTTACTTGTAGTAATAATTTCTTCAGTCTGTTCTCTCAAATCATAGCATTCGCTTGTGGTGTGCCCGTGATCCTTGTGCAACTCACATCTCCTTCTTCGATCCCTCTGCTTTGGGGGAGTCCGGATCGATACAGGGACTCTCAGCAAGTTCCGACCACTTGCTATTTCAAACACCTTGTCTGTCGGTAGCTTCAACGGAGTATATCGATCGAACTTGCTCCGCGGCACACCGGAACTTTGCTGGTCGTGTTGACCTTTTTTTTTTGGTCTCCACCAGTTGCTTTTCTATATTGGTATCTCTCTCAGGGTCCAGCCTTCATGTGACCCTAATCTCCCGAAGGGCCACATATCTCTCTGCCTTCTTTGTCAATTCAGTGAAAGTCGCTGGTGCGTTTCTTGTTAAGGAATCAAGAAGTTTCCCTAGTTGTAAGCCTTTGGTGAATGTTATAACTGCTGCAACATTGTTTTAATTGCTAACCTGCCACGCCTCTTTCGTGAAACGCGCTAAATAGCTTTGGATCAACTCTCCTGGCTTCTGTTTTATGCTCGAAAGATGCATCATGTATTTCCTTCGCCTTTTACTTCCCGCCAAGCTTGTTATGAACTCTCGTGCCAACTCTTTGAATGAGTGCACGCTTCTGTACCGAAGCTTGCTATACCACACAAGCCCGTCTCCCATAAGAGTTAGGGGAACGATTTTACACTTCACTGTATCGGGGTCGCCCTGAATATTCGTCCAGTCTTGGTAGACATCAACATGGTCTTCCTGGTCCTGTGTACCATCATGCTCGCACATATCCTTCCGCGGGTAACGGATCGTCGCTATCGCATCTGAAAAGGCACTTTTACGTAGTTGGGTTCCCCTATCGTGACTAGTAATGATTATGTAGTTTTTCGATTTGCTCTCGAATTCCCTTTAAGTCTTCCCCATATTGCACACCTTGATGTTGATCTAGCTCATCTACTTCTACCAACCGATGAGACTCTAGCCCACCCCGTCGCCTAGACCTTCACGATAATTCTTCTGGACTTCGCCGCCTGGACTCTCACAATGATTCTTCTAGGCTCTTGTCCATCTCTTCTCTTGATATCAAAAGTCCAAATCGACGAAGTGGTGGGGATTAATCATGGACGTTACGCTTGACCCCTTCATTGGGTTCTCACTCTTCTTCTTCGATTGGACACTGAATGAGATTCCTCCAAATCCCCTCATCAGTTACTTCTGACTTCGGACAAAGTCCCTATAATCCTTGTGACATTTTGGGTGCGGGTATTGATCTGCGCCTCCAGATTTAGCAAGGGATTCTGATCCAACATCACCAGAGTTGATTGATCCGACATATGCATTTGAGGATGGGGCATTGGATATTGGATATATAGTGGCATAAATTGCGGATAAGGATAAGGCATTTAACTCGAAGATTCCCCCGTCGCTGGTGGTCTAAAGCCTGTTGGCATTTACTGATACAAAAGCATGAGTTGATGCGAAGGCATTTGATGGAAAGAAAGCATCTGTTGGTATAAAGGCATCGTAAGATTTTGCATGAGGGTGGTGTAGGTGAAAGCTGGTATAGGTGCTTGAACTACGGCCGTCGTTTGCATCTGCGGCACTATTGGAATTTTCTGTGCATTAGCCATTTGGGGGTTAGATGAGTCGAATGCTGGATTAAAAGACCAGTTCGAATCCATTTCTCAGAGGTTTGGGTTCCAGGCCCTCCTGCAAGCGTCATTGTTGCGGCTCAAATTGTCATATGAAGGCCCATGTCAACTTCAGACTATCCTCTCCTTTGTACGAACGCTTGTTTGAACATTTTGGTGCAACTTTACCTATAAAACAAGCAAAACTTTCATTAAGGTTATCTCCGAAAACACTTTCTAATATTTAAATCAGTGTTTATTTTTTTAAAATTAGTTTACCTCACTAAAAGTATATGGTAATTCACTTTTACTCACTAATGGATTGTAAAATCACCTTCTATAAAGAGATAAGAGTTTACTTTTCATGTGTCGATATACATGTAATGGTGTTTGTCATTTATCGCTTGAATCAATTTCATAGTGATAGATGTTCATTACATGTTTAACCTTTGTCATTGATTTATTAGAATAGTTCCCCCAAAGGTCAATAGATCCTCTTAAGGCCAACATTTTTTGCCTTTGAATTCCTTCACCTAACTTATCAAATTTAGGCTTCCTTGCTATTGAAGGCAAGTCTCCCTCCTTTGATGATGAATTATGCTGTACAATTAAGCAATTCTAACTTCACCTTCACTCAATGTCTACGCAATGTGTCATGTATTATGTTCCTCTCATGCCGACCTATTTGCTTTTTGTTGAGCAAGTCTTTTACCCATACAATACTTTTTTTCTTTTTTTCATTTTATTTTTTAAACTATGATTTTATTTTATAGAACTCTCATTGTCCATTTTGATATGGACAATACTTTTTTTTTTTTTCCATTTCTTAATTTTTAAATACAATTAAAAAAAAAACCCGAAAACAAAAATAGCTCCAAAGGTATTAAAGTTGATTAACATTAAAAAACTGTAGATTAGATTAGTATCATTTAATAAAAATTCTTTTCGCATGTATAAAAGCAAACCTTAGAGAAATATGCTGTTATTTGCACTAAATGTAATTGTAAGATTTATTCTATTATTGCGATATTAATTTTAAACGAATTTACCTACTTACCCTTCAGTATTTTCATTAAGAGGGTTTGACTTGATTGTTGGCAGCAATAGTCAGAGAGGGTTATTTGTAATTCTACCATGTGATTAATTATACGGTCGGTACCCTTCCTCTTAATCCCCTAGTCTCCAATTTCAAGCACCACAATCGATCTGTTTGGGAGAAAAACATGGGGGCAGAAGAAGAGCATGAAAAGCGTCACAACGAGAAAACACACTCTAATACAATTACTCAGGCCCAGTTCCTCTCCTGGAAACGCCAGAAGGTCTCTCTTTTTTACTCATTAATTCATTAGTACAATCTCTATTTATATATATTTTTCAATATAAATACTTGAGCTGTGAGTTTGATTTGAAGCATTTAAATATTATCGGAATTCTCTTTCTGTGCTTGTGCAACATGTCTTAATTTCAATTTCAGCCCATACTAGTGTGGGAAGGGTTTCGGTTTCTATAGTGTTTGATAGATTTGGTTTCTATATATATATATTGAAGCAGGGAGTTAAATTTCTGGGCATGGGATCATTGATTTGCCTAGGGAGGAAATGATATAAAAGATTTGAAGGTGTTAAGAATAATTGAGCAAACTATAGTAGAGGTGATGGGGCTTTTCGTTTCGCTCCCCGAGCGAGATGCTACGGCGTTGTACATTGGATCAAATATTCTGTTACAATGTCCGCCATGGGTAGAACTCGAGAAGTAATTTTGACAAAATTAATTAAGATCTCCTACCATACTAATACTTAAAGATAACAACTGCCTCTCTGCTATGTTAAATCTTTTTTTGTTTTTGTTTTTGTGGTTTAATAATTCGTACAGACCAAAGCACACCCTGAGAAACCTTACAAATGTTTTCTTTAATTCTGAACATGGGCTTGTATTTATAAGACTGTGTGTAGACGCAATATGAATGGAGTAATCCACCGGCATTGTAGTGCATGAGATATAGCTAACGGATATTGCTTATGATGTCTGTTCTGCGATGCTTATCAGAGACCTCTCTTGTATCAAATGCTACTGCTTCTAATCGATTAAAATAACTACTGTTCAGCTTCACTTTATCTATGTCAGATTGGTAGAAGTTTCAAAGATGACCTGCTTTTTTTGATTTGTTGGTCAAGGTTTTTCCTTCTTTTTTTGTTTATTTTTTTTTTTTTTTAGGGAATGGGGTGGGGATAAAGATGGCCCTAGGGCATGGTAAAATAGATTACTTTGTCCGTTGTTTAGAAAGCAAATCTTCTTAAGAATTTCTTAAAATTTGTTTTCTTGCTTTTTGGAATCAGGTTCTATAGAATATACATGAGAAGTATGTTGTGTTAGCGGTTTTCAAACTCAAATGATTATAATTCTTAACAGGGTGATCTTTTAGGAGTGCAGCCTTTTATGAAAGCCATAAGTGGCAGGTCCTAAACTTTTTCTCATGTTGCTTATGTTCTGATTTGGCCTTGAGTTTGTGCTTCAAAGGTTGCCAAATATAAACAAGTATTTGTCAATGGAAAAGAAAATTAAAAAATGGAATTTGTATATTTTAAGACCTTTACACTAGTAAATATTGCAATAGATCACGTGTAGCTCGCATATACTATTAAATATTGCAATACATCTATCACAACTCGTGTATAATTTTACAACTAAGGATTTTAATTAGCAGCTGTGGATAGGTACTTGACTTCTGGAGAAGGAATTTGTTAAAATGAATTGCATGTGATATGTCATCCTGAAGTGGAGCTTTTGTAAGAAAGTCATTGCCTTGTTCTGTCATCTGGTTATGAGCTAATTAAGAATTTAGTTCTGCTATTCCTTTTCGTGCTTTCTGAGTTCAATTTCCTCCCAAGTGCATATATGTCATGCTTCTATAGTTCTGTATTTCGCCTATATCAATTACATGATATGCTATCTGTTTTACAGGATGCTGTTGCATCTGCGAGAAAAGCTGAGGCAGCTAGGAAGCGTTCTGAGGATATAGCTGCAGGAACAGTGCAAATGAACGGCCGGGAGCTTTTCTCACATGAACCTTGGGTGTTTGATAACACACTATATTGAGGTTGGTGTTGGCAAAAAATTTATTTTCCAACATGACTGGCATCTGCATGATACAAACACTCGCACTCACAAAATTGCTCAGGAAAGATCAAATTAGATCATTGATGTTAGGAATAATCCCAAAAAACCGCCTATAGTTTGTTTAAATCTGGATTTTATTACTTTTAGTTTGAAATTTACCAAATTCCCCTGATATTAATATAAATATTGAAAATACCTCCTGGAAGTGTGTAAAAAAACAACAATGTCTCTGACTGTCACTGATTCCGTTAAATTAAAAATTTTGACCGTTTGACTCTAAGGATAGAAGAGGAATTGCATTACTTAATTTAAATAAACATTTATTCAACAAATATATATATTAATAAATGGATTAAATAATATTTAAATATATAAAAATATAAAATAACCAAAAAAAAAAAACCATTCTCTCTCCTCTCACTATTCATCTCCCATTACTCTCCCTTTCTCTCTTTCATCTTCTCTTCTCTCTTTTCTCTTTCCCTTTTGTCGACTTTTGATGGAGGTGGAAAAATTTAAGTTAGATCCGGTGTTGAATAAAGGAGATGTGGCACTAATCTTTTCCCAAGCCTACTCTCATTGGCACCTGATCTCCTTGGCTTGGTAGGGTTGTGTTAAGGTCGGTTTGGTGTTAGGTTTGTGTTAAGGTTGTGTTAGGGATGATGGTTGATGATTGTTGATTTTTTATGGTTGATGTTGGTCTTTTGTTGATGTTTTTTACTAATTGATGATGATGATCGATGATAGATGGGCCCCAAAAGGTCAATTGAAAACCCAGATCTAAGTCCCAAATTTTGTGGGATTCTTGTTGATTGGAATATGAGTTTTCAGTCATCGAAAACCCAGATTTTAGGTTTCCCGTCGATTGGAAAACCCAGATGATGGTTGTCAGGTTGTGAAGCGTTTGATTGGTTTTGTGTTTGATAATGTTTGATTGAGGGCCAAAAAAAAAAAAAAATTTGACGAATGTTTGGTTTGAAGGATTGTGGCCATAGATGGATCCATCCATGGTTGGTCTCCACGTTTTTTTTTTAAGAAATTATTTTTTATTGTTTTATTTTTAAATATTATTCTATAATTTTTATTTTTAATTTTAAATAAAAATATGTTAACTAGGGTTAAAAAAGTCTTTTTACAGTATGTATTTTTCAGACTTCACTTTTCTATTAATTAGTAAACATCAAGGGGATTTTGGATAAAAATAAAACTACAGTGGGAAAAATGATATTTTTCCGAACTCCGGGTGGTTTTTCGAGATTATGCCTGGATCTTATATATTGAAGATAACGCATAATTTTATTGGTCTATATTTCATTGAAGCTGTTCGTTGAAGTAAGAACTTTTAGTTTGGTTTTTGCAGGTAATGATGTCAAAATATGCTAGTTTTGGCACAAGAAAAGGTAGAACAACTATGAAAGAAGTAGAGTGGTTGTCCATCAGTTGAGAAAAGAATTGCTTGTACTGCAATATTATTAAGGGGTCATTGCTGATATTCTATGATAGAAATTGTTGAAATCTTTTTTTTTTTTTAAAAATCTTAAATGAGACATTTCTGTATCTTAGTTTGGTATATCTGTTGCTGGACTATGTTGTTTCTTTATCACATGAACATCCAAAGGTTTAAATCATTCAAGGATTTGTAAAGTAAAAGCTGTGAAAATTGTTCTTTGCAGCCTTCCGAAAAGCGCTAGGCGCTTGATGGGTGGCAGCCCTTGCGCCTAGGGTGCTTAGGTGGTGTTTGACTGTTGACTGCAGTCAATCTAAAAAAATTATAAAAATGAATTACCACATGACCACAAATATATTAGATGTACTAAAATAAGGATTCAAATGTCTCAAAAAGTCTGAAAAATCATAAAAACATAAGAGATTATGCACATATAGCAAGTAGCAATCAAAAAGGAAAAGTTAAACAAGGGAAACAATTAAACTAGAAGCAACACCAAGTCACCAACACATGGCCTAAACATCCACCTATTTATTCTATATTTTTCCACAACTTATTCATCCTACTCAAACTCAAAATCATTGTTCTCCTCCTCATCTTTGGATGCAAAATTATCTTCATGAAGTTCTCTCACTTTAGGTCTTCTTTGAGGTTGTAACAGGTCATTCGTCTAAGATTGATTCCTTTGCCTAGAACTCTTGATTAGGGGACTTTTGAGGCGACTGGCCATTGTCTAGTGTCCAAGAGGCACCTAGGTGACCGTTGAACACAAGTTTTAGAACACTGGTTCTTTGCATTCAAGTTATGGTGATAAATTATCCCAAGAAGATGTGGTTGCATGAATGAATTGAAGTCCTACCTCCTATGTTGATAACTTGCAAGAACTCCTAATATTAGTTGTAGGCACGACTGTAATTTAGATAACTTTTAACGAAACCACTGAAGAGTTATCAAATTAATCACATAAATTAAAAATCACTCGTAATGATATCTCTCTCTTTCTTTACTTACTTTTTATTGTGATTATTTCGCTAGATAATTTGCACTTTCACCTTTGCATGGTAGATTTTTAGTTTTCCTAATAATTGTGAAATTTTAAGTGTTAGGTAAAATATTTAAAAGTGATTATTAAGTAATTTTAATTTTTTTCACATCATATTGAAATGTAAAGGGTGAATTTCTAAAACGATTATAAAATAATCTATAATTCTTGCTTTCGATTTCTCTGCATAACAAAGTTTAGTTCCCGATGTCAAGCCAACAAAATTTATATATGATGTTAGGCCAACCGATCAAATTTAATTGTCTTGGTTCATTTCTTCTCTGTTTTTGCTTCTTTGTTTTGCTTTTTAAGATGCCGCAGAGCTCAGTTCAAAGTTGTTTCTTTAAAATAAAGACAATGTTATTATTAAAATTTGTGAACAGTGAAATTGTGTTATTAAAACTCATTTCAGTTTTTTTTTTTTTAGTCAAACAAACCATCAATTCTTTTGTGCTGTATAAAAAAGGAACCCCCTGTATAATTCAATATTTGCATCATTCATTATAAAAAGAAATAAGTAATCCCATTAAAATTTATTATATTTCTTAAAGTTTCTCCATATAAAGGTTCTTTAAATTGGAACATTAGAAGTTGAATTTCACACATAATTCTTAAGTACAATCGGTATCTAATCGGGACTACGAGATTGTTTATAATTATCAATCATCCATAATCTTTCTTAGTGATTGTACACTCTGTACATAACTCATCTCTTCATTGTACCGACTTATGAATATATAATCAATAAATAAAGCTTTCCTTTACTCTTCAAATTCACATAGGTACACCAATGTTTGGTGTCAAAAAGAAAAAAACTTTAGTATTTTTATCATTTTTATGATTACATTAATCTTTTTCAAGATTCATATCATATTATCATGTATATTACATAAATAAATTCTATAAATGTCAGCAACAAAACCTTCAAACCTTCTCAATACAGCGAGTATTATCTAACTCTTCCTTTTGTTAATTGAAAGAAAAAAAAAGTTACAATTAATGTCCATTAAGTTGAGGAATTTTGTCTACTTCAAAAAAAAAAAAAAAAAACAATTGGAGGAATTTTGTTCTCATAGTTTGCACCCTCAGTGTCAGCTTATACGTGGGGGCCACTCAGTGGAATCTCAACCTGCTCACGTGGCAACAACTCTGTCGCAGGATCTGAACCCATCATTCCATGCTGCTGTAAAACATTGTGCCCGTACAATTAAAATCACTCCACGTTTAAATAAATCAAAATTTCAAAGAAGGAAGTGTTTTCAAATATATGTAAATTTTTTTTTTTTTAATTTTATTATAGAAGTAAATATATCACGTATTAACATGTGATTATGTGAGTAATTTAGAAATAATAATTGATCTTCTTATTTATTCACCATAACTCATACAAAAATATTGATATTTTGGGTCATAGCTAGGAAAACTTAGTGTGCCATGGCAATGAAGATATCAAAAATAAAGACCAACAAACATATAATTACATCATATGATTATGGCTGATGAGTAATATTAGTGGATGAGGCAGTTTGAAGTTTTTGGTTAGAAGAAAAACCTGAATTTGAGGGTACAAAGAAGGTGAGATGGGAGAGGAATGGATTCCTGTTGAAACATAAGCCTGATGCCAAGTTGGAAAGTTTTCACCAGTGGGATTGCTGACATGGCAGTCTCCAATGCTGTGTGGACCCGCACTCGAGCTGGTTCCTTGCAACAATGGATCATACATGGTAGTTGAAAGATCCCTGAAAATATAAACATAAACAACATTGGTGAACATGCTTTTTAAAAGACTAATTATGTAAATAGATAGTGTAATAACGTTACCTGAGTTGATTTAAAGGAGCAGAAGCATCAAAAATCTGGCCTTGGTTGTGACCACCATCAGGCAACCATCCCACAACTTCATTCTCAAAAGAAGTTGGCATTGCTTGCTGTCAACCACATTTACTCAAACTTAGTATAAAGTGTGGCATGTTCGTATAACACAAATTTAAAACTGATAATTGCACCAATTTTACTGTTTTCTTCCATATAATTTTACCTGTATACTGGATGGATCATAAGAAGACAAGTGATTACTCAACAAATACTCCTGTGACTCAAAAAGAAGGAGCTCAGTGTCCAAAATTGGAGAAAGCAATGTTGAATTTCACTTGGAGGTGGACAAAAATTGATTATACCTTTCTCTGCACAACTTGTGTCAAAGTATCAACCAGATTTTTCTCGCAGGATTCAAGATCTTTCATTGATGTGATCCTTAAAGGGTCAGGTTCATATGCTCTGTTTGACAGAGAGAGATTGTAAAAATCAAATTCCTTACAATGAAAGAGAAAGAAATTGAAGGCAGAACATCAAACCTTATCTGTTCCTCTGCCATTTGAAGCTGTTGCTGTAACCTTCCAACTTCCTGTTGGAGATCCTGTAACAAATATAATCACCAAACTGAGACAATAAGTCTTCCCATTCAACTATATATACAACAAAATACAAACAATACGAATCTTTTGTTTGTTACCTCGATGTCATTGTTTACAGCTGCCGGGCTAGTTCAGAGTACCAGAAGAGGATCAAGAAACAACAAATTCAGTCAGATTGATTGACTATTTTGTTATTTGATATATTATAGGGTAAATTTCATAAACCTCTACGGCAGACGTGTTAAAAATCCTAGACTTATGGACCATCATGATTCATGTAAGAATTTTTTAAAAACCTTCTTGAAATAATTGTAATCAAAAGGGAAAAATAGAGGCCACATGCATGTGTGCAGGGGACTCCAAGAGTGATAACATACATGCAACAAGCTGTAATCACGTGAGTCACTCCAACTACTTTACCAACACCACTGTGTAATCCAATCTTGCTCATACTCACAACGAGCCCTTGTTACCAAAATATCATAAAAGAATGAAAAAAGAAACAAGGTATAGTATACTATGTAGCTTGGTTTCTAGGTCTAATCTAGTTAGATGAAAAAAAATATACATACTATGTAGCTTGGTTTCTTGGTTTGATCTAGTTAGATGAAAAAAAAAAAAAATCGATTCTTCTAGTGTTTTTGATGATGATACAGATGGGTTTTGCTACTTTCATATATTTTGTGGGTATGACTTATGGAGATACTAGCACCTTGGTGGATTATGTTCAACTGGGAGTTGCCAAGATATAAAGATGTTCCATTGTGGGATTGAGATTCTCTCCTATATTGATTGTAGTGAGGAATTTGATCCTGGATTCTGAGTCTCTGATGATATATTCTTATAAGGGTATAAGAGTTTTTTAATAAATTGTCTTACCAAATGAAATATGTGTAAGGGTGCAGATACATTGCCGCCAATTAAATTGATGTATACACTATTAAAATTTTATATTACAAAACTATCATCACACAAAATTATTTAGAAGGACAAAACAGATACTAAATATTAGTTGTATTCCTTTTCTTTTTCCTACGTCTGTTCTTCCTTTATCTTTATGTTCAACCTAATAAACTAATCAAATATCATATTGTTTTAAAAAAAATTAACTAATCAAATAGTATAATAATATTTATCTTGAATAACAATTTAATACTGGAAACAAAATAATATATTTAGAGAAAAAAGTTGTAGTAAACATTTTTACAAACACTTGTGAGAAAATTCAAACCAATAAAATTCTTAAACTTCCATAACCCAATCATTGCATATAACCATTCATTTATAGATTTATAACTCATTTAGCAATATAGATGATATTTAATGAACAACTGGATAATTTAGAAAGGTGAAAATTCAAAAAATTCATTCACGGAAACACTATAAATGATTCCCTTTGTTGAACATCTTCAGCCTTAACTATCACATTTACATTGTTCGGCTTCACATTCACCTCACCATTAGATTACCGAATTTTGAGCTTGTTTCACTTGTTCCATATTATCTAAAACAAATTGCATAATGCATAGTACTTACCTTGCACCAAAACCATCATTCACCTTCTCATGATACTCTGCTAAGGTTAGTTTCGGTATTTATTAAGTGCTTATAGTAAATTCAGTATTTTTTAAAATATAACTATGGATATACTAATTAAATTGGGTGTGTAAACCACTTTAATAGGTGGCGATGTGGGTATCCTATGTGTAATTTACCCTTATCAAAAAGTATAAAAGAGAGAGAGATAGGACAAACTTGGCTAGCTGAAGAGCAATGTCATTTTCACTCCTTAGTTGTTGTAGTGTCCTTATCAGATACTGCATGAATTCAAAATGTTTTCAGATTTTATTCTTCACCATATCATCAATCTAATTTTAAATGATGATCTCTGAGTATAATAACAAGAGATTCCACCAAATAAACATAATAGTTCATAAATTTAAATAATTGGTTAAGGTGCCATCTTACCTCTTTGTTTTGAATATCACTGTAACAGAACAGAACAAGAAAAACATCAAGATATAAGCCAAATACGATAGTTGCAATTAGCAACAACAGAAAATGACAAAAGTTCACCAAAGTTTTAAAGAGAAGAAACAAAGATTTAACAACATACGGGTGCCTGCCTTGGTCGGGAAATATTATAGCACTGCAAATTAAAATATAATTTGTGGAAGTGTTAGTGAAGTGCTAGCAAGAAATGTAGAAATACTATTAACTGCGGTAATCAAGACTAATTTGAATAAAGTACTGAGAAACATACTGTTCTCTTTCTTGATCAGGAAGATTAACATAGCGGGAAAATACGTCCTCAATCCTGAATTTGAATGACACCAAACAAGCAAAAAAGTTGCAGCAGGGCTTCGAAATTTTGAAACACTTGTAGCATAAAATTATTTGCAAATGTAATCTTAACAGTAAAAACCCATTTCGTTGAGGATTAAAAAAAAGCATAGAGAGCGTGACATGAAAATTGGTTAGTTTTGTATAATCATTGAGAAAGTATACATTGTTTGATTGATATAAACAACATTTTCCAGGAAAAAACATATATTCTACATGCTACTGGTTTGGAAAAACAGGTTTATGTTGTGATTAATATGATAAATTTTGATTATGGAACTGCTAACAAGTTAATTAAGTTGATAGAGATCCATAAAATCACATTGCAACTGGCTTTCATTTCTTCTATAAGGAGGGTGGAGGCTGTACGTTAAAAGTCAAGTCAAACTCAATAGATCCTAATCTATTGGATCAGAGTTCATTTTAACTATAATTAGAAGTAAAAAGATTTTTTTTTAAAAAGAGGCAAAATTTAATTTCCAGTTCCTTGCATCATTGCATGCATTATTTATTATTCGAAAAAAGAGTTTCTAAACAGCAGAATATTATTAGTATTCTTGCATAATTTAGTTAATAAATTGACAATCCACGAGGACAAAGATAAACACACAATATGGAAATTGAAAACAAAAACAAGAGTGTGCATGCAGGAAAAAATGTGTTACAAGTACGTACGTACCTCTTTTTGCCAGAAAAGTGACTGAGGCGACCAGAGGGAGAGAACATAATAAGAGCAATATCAATATCACAGAGGATGGACAGTTCATAGGCCTTCTTGATGAGTCCATTCCTCCGCTTTGAAAATGTAACTTGACGATTTGTGTTGTTTTCTATTCTCTTAATCTCCAGTTTAACACGACCCATCTTGATTTGTCACCTTAATCTATGCAAAAAAGGAAGAAGTGATAGAAGAAATGTTGAATCTTCTAGAATTGAAGGATTTTTTTTGTTCTTTTCTTATTTTTAGAAGAACAAAATCTACGGGAGGTCTATATATGAGCAATGCATGGACAAGAGAAACCCTGAAAAGATGGGTTGTTAAGAATGAGAGATAGAGATGGTTATAAATGGGTGGGAGGAGAGATTAAAGAGTGAGAGATTGAAGGATTTATATAAGAAGGATTCAATGGTTGATAAAATGGTGGTGCACTTTTATCCTTGCTACTCTACATATTAATTGGTGTCCGGAAGGGTCATTTGAAAAATATTTTCAATTTCTAGAGGAATAATGTAAATCATCACAAATTAATTTGAGACATAGATGAATAAAAACTTTGCAATATAAGACACCGTGTCGTTGGGCACTTTGGCGTTTTTGTTGTTGTATATTAAGACATTATTACGTATGGTATATGGTATACACATCTTCAACCTCTACAGAGAAAAAAAAAAAACAAAAGAAGAGGAACAACAATGACGATGATAATAACTAATTAAATGAAAGAAATTATTGTCAATAATTACTATTTTAGTTTAAATAAGATTGTTTTATTTTCTTTTAAAAATTGTATATATATCTCACTTCAAATTATATAAGTAAACACGTAAATTTTACAACTAAATAAACAACATTATGTTACTATAAACTAATCATGCAACTACTAATCCAAGAAATTATAACTAGGGAAAGGATGGGTTTTGTGCAAAAATCTTGATACGTATCGATTTATTTTGGTATAAACCATAATTTTGTTTGAAAAAATATATAAATCTCATATCCAATTATATAATATTAAAACAAAATATTTAAGAAGCTTCATAATTAAGGACTACATTTATTTATAGTCATCAACATGATATTCAAATATAAGGAAATATGATCTCAAAGTACATAAAGTCACATGTAGTTGTGCTACTTTTGATCGTCGAAGTTCACAGAATCACAAACCATGCTAGATGATATGAATCCAGTCAATGGACAAGCACAAACACAAGAGATCTTGGTCATTTTGGCCAAGCTACAAAAACGTTCTCTGCTTTAAGGTGTTTAGTACTTGTCGATTTGTGAGGCCAAGTTCCAAGTCACACGTCATTTTCTATGAATCTCCACTTTATGTTCCGAATGAATAAGAGTTCGATACCAGCAAAACAAAAAAATGTTTGATATATATATTTATCTTCCTCGGGGATGATACCCTGCATGCAAGGTCTGTAGATATATGCTTCTAATTGGTCTGTTGATTCCTCTTTCTACTAAGCAATGCTGCACTTGCCGATAAGGACTAGTTTTGTGGTTTTATCCTGGTGATACTCTTTGTCAGGATAAGAGCGATTTAATTTATTTATGTCAATTTTGATGCGAAACCATAAATTTTGTCGTTTGCTTTCTGGTCTTCTGACGTTCTGTTGTACATTCTATTAAGTTTCCACAAGAAGAACGACATGTGCCTGCCCATCACTCCATATTCTGCACCAAGTCGAAAAGGTGACGGATCGGTCTGGTATCTAGCCAAGTCACTGTTTACTGTACCTCTGTTCAATATATATATTTTTTCTTTTGGCTTTTCTGGGTTCCAATAAAGTTTATCTTTAAATTTATATGAACTAGTGAATTAACTGACAAGAAATTCATCAAAAATTGTCTGCTGATCTTTTTTGTATCTGTATTTAATTTCTGTTGTAAATAAAAGTTCGAAAGTTGAAAAAAAAAAAAATGAAGTAAAAAGTTTGAGAAATAGGTTACTTATTTTTCCCTTGACAAAACAATTAAGTAATAAATTGTAAAGAGTTGAATCTATGAATGCTTATGTAGAATATTTACTCGACAATCAGCTTTAAGAGATCTAGTAATCTGTACAAGGATCGAATAAACAGAACAGATTATCTTGACATCGGAATGGTGTCAGTCAAATACACTTCGATGCTCAAGTTAGAATATGAAATGAATAAAAGAAATATAGAAGAGAAAAACATACGATCAAAAGTTATGTGACGTCGCTCAATGAGTAAGTAAATGTGGTTTTCTAGGATTACTAGATAGGATTCGATTGTGGAATGACCACCGGCCAAACTTTGAGAGTATAAATGGTTGAACATCATGCCATGTAAGGATGGCGACTTCAATTGGGTGTCTGAGAGAATTTTGGTAGAATAACATTGTAGGAAAAATTGGATGATTTGTCCTTCTGGTTGCTCCCTTTTTATAGATGGGGAGTGGACCGTTAGCGGAGAATTAAGATAATTGGGATTAAGGGATTCATTCCCCCTTGATCCTGGCTTCTACGTTTAACGCCAGGGTCGTTTTTCAAACCGGTCACCCCTATTGGATGCCTATGTTACCCGGTTTGAGATCCACTCTTTAATGCAGTCAACTCCCATAAATAAAACCATGAGCTGGCAAACATTAAGCCAAGTCTTGGGCTTATGGATTTTGGGCTTTACTTTGCCCATCAGTTTGGGCTTTGCTTCCTCCCTCTCCTGATGGGCATAAACCAGACTAAATTTTACCACTACATGGATCATGAGTAATAACTGATGAGTGATGTTATTTGCACACACTAAAATTATAGTGTATTTGCATTCTTGTGGTAAGTATATTGTATTAAAAATTGTTTGAAATTTGTAAAAATAATACTATTCTAAGAATTATAATTTACAATGATAACTCGTTTAATAAAAAATATATCATTTTTTTTAAAATTTTATTATATTATAATTTTTTTTAAAAAAATATTTACTAGGAAATCTAGCCGAATATTGATATTCATAGATACGCATACAATGTCTAAAGATTATAAATATCGCTATTCATGAATCTGAGTAATTTGGTGGTATTATTCAAAGGTCGACATACAATCTTTAAAGATTGTAAAGATTACTTTACTGGTCTTGAGTTGAGCCTTAGGCCCAGGTCTATAATTTAATTAAGAGTGGGGATATTTTTATCCCTTAAAAATTGTATGTACACCTTTTTTTGTATTTACATTCTATTAAGATTTTTAAAATATATATTCTATAAGTACACTCTATATATTACCAATTATGCATATTCATTTAAATAATTGTAAAGGTTATCAAATTAATTAAATTAAATAATTAAAAAAGTCAAACTTTCAATGGATAAATAAACAAAATCCTTGAAATGCAATCTGACCATCACAAAAAGAAGATCTGGAACGTTAGATTTGTTGGTGATTTATTGTTGAAGATACTTCTCACTTCTCTCCAATCTCCAAAACCATGAGCAAGGAGTGTCAGTTCAATGAGAAACATGCACCCTCTTCCTTTTCCAGTCGGGGGTTCGATTGCGGCAAGCACATCCCACCTAAGGGGGAATTTTCTCTCATTCCTATGTGAGGGCAGTTCTCCCATCTATGTATGGGTTGTTTCCTTCCATCTAGGAACCTCTTTTCAGATTGCATGTTCAGTTTGTAATCCTTATTTAATTTCAGTTGTTCCCTAAACCAGTTTCAAATATATAATATAATTAAAAAAAAAAAAAAAAGCACGGGATTTTGATTTTGACTTCATATTTTTATTGTTCTCTTTTTTCTCTATATCATTATCTGCTATTTCACATCAGCAGCTCTCTTTCTACCACAAATAAGCAATACAGAACCAAGTATTTCACACAGATCCTTGACCACTTCAACTACAATCCGCAGGATTATCAAATGTTTCAACAAAAATACTTGGTCAATGACACCTTCTGGGGTGGCGCTGAAAAGAATGCTCCAATCTTTGTCTACACTGGAAATGAAGGCGACATTGACTGGTTTGCGCAAAACACTGGATTCATGTTTGAAACAGCACCCCCACTTCAAAGCGCTTCTTGTTTTCATCGAGGTATTCGATACATATGGGGTGTAATTATTTGAATTTAATGATAATATTAACAATATCATCTTTTAATTAAAATATTAATAATTTAATTTAAAGATAATGTTGAAATATTAAAAATGTATAAATTATGGTGTGTACGTACGATTTTAGAGAGTTGGAAATTTCGCCGTTCGTTTAATTAATTCAGACATCTGGCTAAAGCATTGGGCTCACCGAGTTATGAGTACATCGATGTGTTCGACCTGGTCCACAACACTGCATCCACTGCAACTTCAATTTCCAACTATCGGTTAATATTTTTAGAGCCTTGATCCAACTCGATGATTTCCTATTGAAAATCGATCCTTATACCCCTCTAAAATGATGTGTATACCCTTTTAATAAGTTCATCTTACTAAACATGTTTAAAACAAAACATAATTTACATCAACTATTAGTTTAGAAGTTTATTTACAATTATATAATAAAAAAATTAAAGCAATAATACTTTTTATTTAAGTGAGCCATAATTAAAATTATATATATTTTTAAATATTATTCACTGGGATGAATTTATAAAAGAGGTGTATATGCCATTTAATAGGGTCCAAATACCGTCACTCTTTGCCATATATTAGAGTTGTACACTGCAGATACTATTTCTAAATAACAAAAAAATAATTTCAATTTACCAAACAATCATATCATTTTTGTTATGACAATTGATACTATTCTATTCTCAATGTAAATCTAAAATCGAGAATAATATTAAAAAAAAAAAAAGTAATAAAATAAAATTGTGGACACATTTAACTATTAAAATTGAACAAATCCTTATCAAAGTAAATAAAACCCAGTTTGATATTGCATTTCAAAAATTAAAATATACTTATTTAATAATTTTTGATATAATATTTTTTGGTAAAACTTCCAAATTTGATTATCTAATAATTAAGTAGATTTGACAATGATTTTAAAACCATATGAGGGATTACTTTTGTAAAGTGATTAAAATAATATGCTGTGAGATTTATTAAATTATATTTAAACAAACCATTCTTATTTATTTTAATAAAAAAACACTTATATCTCAATTTAATTATATAAAATTAAATTTAATTATCTATACAAATATAAATTAAAATATTTTTTATGTCTATTTTAAATATTTTATAAATTTATACATGAAATTTACGAAACATATGTATTGACAATATAATTAGTCCAACATTAATCTAATTAACTTTATAACTGATTGTTTTTTCAGTGCAGTTAAACTAATTAGTGTACAAGTTACAACAATATTAAACTAACCCAACTTAAAGTAATTTGTTATAATTGTGGCATCATTAAGATAGAAAGCATAGATTGGTCAAAAACTAATATGTCACAAAAGGTTAGGGATCACAATGAAAATCTACGTTAACAAATTATTAGAGTTGAATATTTGACTGTCCTCTAATTAATAAGTGCACCACATGCAGGGATTGAAGAAGAGGTGAGTCAATTTTTTCTTGAAAATACAATCTGATGCAAAAATAATACAATTTCTATATTTTATAAATTACGCGTCTAGCATCACTCTGTTTAAAAAGAAAATTTCCCATGTAGTTTACCAAAAAGCTGGGGTCAAAAACGTTGCCGTGCAAGCCCCAGCTTATGATATTTGTCAAAATGGTCGGTTTTAAAGTTTATTAATTATTCATGAGATCCATTGTTGAGGGAGTAATTGACTACATAGAATAATATATAGTCATTAGAATTACCAAACCCACTGCTTTTTGACGTTGTCCTATTCATGGAAATTCGGTGATCACCTTCCATGACCTTGCCCATCAAGTTATCAAACATAAAATGATAAAGTTCCGGTACAAAGGTTTTCACATTTAATTATATCGAAGCTGTTTTGCGTTAATTGAACAGTTGAAAGATTCAATATGGTAGATATAATTATAATCCAGTCTAAGCCTGTTAATTGCATATAAAGAGAATTTTATGAAAATTTAAGATATTAGAAATTGGTATGTGTTGCCCAAACAGGGAAAACTAAAGAGAAAGGAAATTGAATACTTTTTTGTATTTTTAATTTATAAATAATAATACTGGATATCTTAATTTCTATATATTTAATTATAAAATATTTATTTATACAATTGATATGTGAATACACATTAATCATAACATCATTTCATTTTTCATATGTTCTTTGAATTTCATAGGTTAAAATTAATATAAATTACGAATTAAGTTAAAGTATGAAATGAGAATTTTAGCATTAATATTTAGGGTTTAACTACCTTATCTAATTACTAACTTTATTTTCAATTGAAGCTACTTGGATTGACTTTAATAACCACCCTTATTATCAATTCAAGAGCTTTAATTAAAGAGTAAGATTAGTGTTTGGATAAGATAGTCAAATCTAATATTCATAATAATTTCTTCAAGTACGTGGAATTTAACCAAAATTTCTTGTAATTTTCTTGTCTAGCTTTAACAACTTTTGCTCTAAATCTGTCTGTGTACCTTCAACAAATTAAACACCACTTTTCAGTGTTTATTCTCCAATGCTGTGATCTGTCGATGCACCGTATCCCGTCATAAAACAGGGCACATAAAGCTGCAAAGCAAGTCTCATAAAACTGGAAGTGTCTTTTGAAAAATATTTTCAATGTCTAGAGGAATAATGTAAATAACCACAAATTAATTTGAGACAAAGATTAATAAGAATTTCCAATATTTACAAAATTTAATGAGGGACATGGCTATCCCCAGGGTGAGGTAACAAACGAACCAGGGTTGAAGATAAACCCAAGCTCATGTATTCCAATTAGATGGGCATAATTGGTGAAATACATTAACCGGCCATAATTGTAACGAAGTATGTCCTACTGGACTAAACAAAAAAAAAAAAAAAAAAAAATCAATTTTGAGTTTGGCTAGTATAGAGGATCAATAACGATATAGAGATAGATATAAAATATATCTATTAAAAATTTTAATTTTTATTTCTAAAACTCCATATTTGATTGAACCGTTGGATTTGTATGTGATGAAATTAAATTACTCATGCGTTGTTATTCTGTATAGTGGCATAACTTATTTATTCATTATCATCTTACTCTCTCTTTGAAGTGTTTGTAATTTTTTTTAAATAATAATAAATAAATACCACATATTTGGAGTAATTTGAATTTTAAACATTATTATTATAATATTGAAAAATGTTCTCTATCATTAAACCATATAATAGTTATTAAATGAATATTTCATCCGGTCACAAATTAGGTTTTTCTATTAGATTGAAACTACATAGAACAATTGATAAAGATAGTTAAATTTTGACAATTTTATTTTAGGATTTTTTATATTGAAACTCCTTACATGATAGTTATGTCCAAACGTCCAAACCATTTTTTTTTAATGAAATTTATGTGCTTTTATGAAATTCTTCTATGAATGCTAAACAAATTAAATGAAATATAATTATAGATCGAGAACTATTTTTCTAAATTTTGTAAGCTAAAAATATTTAAAAAGTAAGAAAACAAAATAAAAATTTAACAAAATAGTTTCCAACTTGGAAAAGTACAAAATCTATTTTATAAATGTATCTCAATTTTTGAGCATTCGAATTTCATAAAAATACATAAAATTTTATAAAAAAATAGATGGTTTGGATGTAACTGTCATATAATGAGCTTGCACTTAAAAATTCATGATTTTACTTTTAAGAGGTCTGATTTTTTTTTTTTCTTACGCGGGTTTAATTTGTTAATTTGAACAGTTGCCTTTTTATAAGAGTTTACTGTCACAATTGAATTAAAAAGAAAAAAAAAAAAAAACCTGCTAGAAGAAACCAAAGGTTCTAACCATACACGTAAAGAAATTATTATCATGCAAAGGTCGATCACACGAAAACACTATTTAAAAAATAAAGGGTAGATATCGCATAACAAGTCAGTCTCTTTCATGGATACCATTGACTATCCACACAAATTTTCCGCGTTTCCAACAAAATTCCTTGAAAAGGGCAAAACAAATTAAGAGAGAGATTATATATCAACATTAACCATAGTAAATAATAAATAACACTATCATCCAATTAATTGTTTTCATTCTCATTAACATTGTGTTACATAATGGAGCAAGCATTAGGGTTTTCATCACTGAACATGTTGGTGTAGCGGTCGTCCATGGTGGTTTCCGTGACGGTGGCCGTGACGGGAACGGCTCTGACATGATTAGGGGGTGCCTTCTTGTCATAAGCTTGGGAAATATAAGGATTGGCCACCATAGTGTAGGGTACATAAGGCCACAACTCCACTTTCTTCTTTGTGGTCTTGGCTGCTTCCAACACTTTCTTTGCCTCCACGTAGCCAGTCACAGTCGCCTTCTGTTGCTTCAAGTCCACATCCACAGATTTCGCTCCTGCAAAAAAAGAAAAAAAGGCTCCCTTGAGTTCATATAAAGCTATATATCATGAAGTTGTATACCATAAAAAGTATGTGAATTTATGTGTATATTATAGATATATGTATACCTTTGACTGAGGAGAGGACACTCTTGACTTTACGAGCACAACCTTCACAATCCATTCTGATCTTAAGTGATACTGTTTGTATTTGCTTCTTCTTCTTGCGTTTTTTGACACTGCTTAGTACATCAGAAAGGTACTCCAAAGTCCCTCCAACTCCCATTTTTAACCACTTAAAAGCACATGCAAGACAACCCAGAGAAGCAAAAGATTGATCTTCCTCACACTAGCTAGCTAATTAAGACCCTGTAGAAAAAAGGACTACTCCCCACTTCTTTTTAGTTGAAAATGGACATTAAAGTAATGCAAAGAGAGAAGCGTAAAGAGTATAGAAAGGTGAGGACTGAAAAGAGGAAAGGATATGAATATGATACTCTACTCTTGGTCTTGATTATTTTCAAGGCTTTGTATTGTGTGAATTTATAGTGACAACTAGAGTAATAGGTCTTTAATTATTTAGAAAATGGGACAAAAATCTAATATGATTCTTCACCTAATATATATATATATATATATATAAGTGGGTTACATTCCTAGAAACTGCAGGAAGCTTCCTTGAGACCTTTGTGATTCCTTCGTTTACTTCTTGGGAGAACAAACACAAAAGAAAAAGCATTATATTTAAAGGCTGCCCTTTATAAATTATAATCTCTCTTTTTATCTCTTCCGGTCAGTAGACTCTCCACTAAAAGTCTTAAGTTGAACCTAATATTAGCATTTCAAAAGACAAAACAATGAAAAATTAAGGATTTTTATATAATTAGAAACAGAGTCCAATTCTTTGGGTACAAGAAATGTGAAGCAAACTGTGAGCTTTGGAGACCAGTAGTGCTTGCGGAAAGAGACATTATCCAAAAAAAAGTTGAAAAAATTAAATATCCTAATATTATTTTAATGTGTATATACAATGCTTAATAATGGAGTGTTGGGTTTTGATGGCATCAGCAGTTGCCACGTATCAGAAGATCCGGGTGCAACGTGCAGATAGAAGATTCCCAAGGGTTGATATGAAGGCCACGTGGCAAAGAAAACATATTGATTCAATGGCGGTTAGTATTTTTGTAAATTGACTGGTTGACTGGGGTAAGATTGGGCGGTGGGAGTGTAGAAAAAAAAATGAAACAAACAATAAACTAACTTAAAGGCATAAATGGGTTTGTGACAGATGCCAAAAATCCTGAAATTGAGTACTTCATAAGCATAATCTTACTACAACTTATAAAATTTTCATTTTTAATAAGCTCCTCCGTGAAAAGTAGGAAACGAAGTTTACATAATTCCTGGGCGAATTGATATAGGATGTAGTAATATAATTCAATGAAGAAGATCTCCTATAACCCAGGTGGCTTTTCATTAATAACAATGAACGTTTTATTATAATTTCCAGAAATTGGTTGAGATTTAAGAGGATATCTTGACGGATTAGGCTAGACACATATTGATGGGGCCATGAACATGAAGCAGCAGACCATGATCGAATTGGTAATCAATGTTGTATCACTGTTCTAACCGTCTGATTAATATATGAAACTGTGGATCGGTTGATCATAACAGTTGATTAACGAGTGGTTAATTAATCATTCAGCCATGCAACCCTCCAAAATCTTGACCATTTGAAGTCAATGATCGAATGATAAACCAATAATATTTCTACATCTTGCAGAGGCTTATAACCTAATTAATGAGCATGAATTTAATTAGGTTGATGTTGTTGTACTCTCTCTTATGTTTTCTTGCTTTACTATGTTATCTACTCAATTAATGAATTATGTACGTGTTATTGCTCTCTTTTCAACATAATTACTTCGTGGAGAAGGCAACAAAATTACAAAATTGTTCTGTGGCTCTCTGCCTGTGAACTTAGAAGACGGTGTCTGTTTCCTGGGAAACAGTAAGGAAGAGAAGGACAGGCTAGACATAATGGCAATATAGACATGGCATGATCTAGCACCATACATGAGTAATCAACTCCGAGTTGCAGTTGTTGTCAACATCACCATCACTTTCACAATTGTCACCATATAGCGGGAATATCGCAACTTTTCAACCTCCTAACTATTCAAACAATCATACACATGACTATCATCGCCTAGGAGAAACTGCCAAATACATATGAAAGATTGATTTTGATTTGAGATAACGACTTTAATTTTGTTGATATATATATATAAAATGTAAGTATTTATTTATTCATTCATATAGAACGGTGATACCACATAAAATAATATATATTCACATATATATAATGTAAGTATTTATTCATTCATGTAGAAGGGTGATACCGCATAAAATAATATTACATATCTAGGTCACATAAAAAGTATAATATTACATGACTAGTCGTATATTGAAGAATAGGCAGTGGCCAAATGGTCTATAACCTTATAATTGTGAACTGGGTGGCCTGAGCAAGCTGTAAACAAACTCAATAATTATGAACGGGGTAGCCTTAGTAGCCGCTTACACTTTTTTTGCACGAAGCAGATACTGAATGCGACCACGATTCCAATTACATCCACATTTCCTACCTATAATCCTAACTAAACTATTGTGTTTTTGTATCACTTTTTTAGGCCTTTTTTAATCCAATTCATTATCAATGGAAAACCAAATTTACTTTAATTACGCGGAAAATCTATAACCCAAACAAGCTAAAGATCGCATAAACATTGATTTAAGGTGCATGTTTTCTTTAATTTGATTATATAATAGTTGGTAAACAACCAAAGGAGGGTAGGGCTCATAGTAATGCATCGCTTTTTCAAGCAACCCATCGCTTGCTAACAGGGGCATTTTGATTCTTCATAACGTCATTTCTGCGGGTAACGTTCCCCCTTCTCCGGACCGACAACTCAGCTCACACTTCAATGCTACACCGACCCAAATATTTTACTTTAAATGATATGATAAATAATTTATGATGAATAATATTACACTTCTCTACTATTTATCCACAAATTTTACCTAAGATAAATTTATTTAAAACCATCACATTATTTTTGAAACGATATAATTAATATATATAATTACATATAAACTTTGATATGATTTTAAAAATTTTTAAATAATATAACATTACTCATTTATAATTACTGTTTAAATGATAAAAACACTAATTATTGTTTAAATGATGAATATACTACACCTGCCAAATTTTTTACTCAAACTCATTCCAAATGATATGATAAATAATTTATAATGACTGTGTAAATAATGAAAAGACATGATAAATAATGTGACAATTTCAAATCACTCAACACATTATTTGAAATAAATTGTTAGGCAAAATACTTAAACCATATAGCATTGTTGTCTGAAGAATCAATTTGAGTTTTAAATTTTAACTTACAAAGAGGATCTTTCTTTTAAGATTTTATTACCCGTCAAATTCAGATTCTAACCCAGATATATTAACAGCCCATACATTTCACATCCAGAAGACAACTTATATTTCATTCAACATACCGCTGAGTTCTCCTGGAAAAGAAACTGACTCTCTACATACTACAATTAGGACAGATGGTTGAAAATTGTCAGCTGAATGAGTCCAGAGTTCTGTTGGAAATGTAAATGTAATCTATTAACATCAAAACTTGATGTAGAACTTAGATTGCGGCTTCATTTCACTAATTTTATTTCAGGGTGTGACTGGGACATTGTCCAGTCTTCCAAACGAAACGACAATCCTTTCCTCATCTATAGAAGTGTGAGTCATGGTACCTTCTCAATTTGTTAGGTTCTTAAAGTGTAAATCCCACTAAAATTTGTTCAGTCCTACACAAAGTCCATTTTATATACAATGTAAACAAAAACATAGATTAATCTAAATGAGGAAACCTAACGAGGACAATTGAAATACATAAATAAAACCACATATAAGCCAAAAGATGACATAGAAAAAAGAGGATAACTCTTCCTACCAACCCCCATCAACAATGACCAAATAAAAAAGTGAACCTAGTGAGTGGGAAAAGAGGGAGGGTTGACAAGAATAGAATAAACGAGCTTTACGAGAGCAAGGGAGAGGTGAGTGAGAGAATATCATACAGATGATTGAAGTAAACACAATAAAAGTAGCAATGAACTCATTAAACAGTGTTGGGAATGAAATTGCAGCAATGAGGCTGCAGGAGACTTGGAGGAAGCTGTTTTGGCAGTGGAAGGTGCAAGTGGATGGGTATTAGTGGTGCTCTGTTGCTGAGTGGTTGGCAAAGGGGTTGGAGATCCACCATCAGGAGGTGGTCTAATATGCACATTTGTTTTGTTACTTGAATCTTCACCTGTGGATGCAAAATGAACTACAATTATTACAGCAGGAAACAAACATAGACAATGTATTATCAAATGACATCAAAAAATTTATTCCAAACTCCAAAAGCCTGACAGAAAGTACTGGACTGAACAAATTAAAAATGGTTTTCAACCAAAACCATCAGAAAAAACAAAAAAATATATCAGTTATGCAACAACGAAGTTATAGAGAAGTAGTTCAAAGTAATACATGCACCAGAGTAGTTGCATAATTACTGATACCTTTTCAAACTTCAATGTATATGCACAGGACACCATTTATTTGTATAGTGTTCCATGATAGTTTAACAAAAAATCCAAATATATAAATGCCAAGCTAAAGATCCGTTTACAGAGCACAGTAGAAGTAATTAAAATGCAGAGAAGGATGAGATAAAAAAGAAAATTCCCTAACTAATATCAGATATGAGATCACATCGACAAGGCTTAAAATGTATTTTGGTTCCTTAAAAGGACAGATGGAAGTAGGCAAAATCTTCAAAGTGGCTTCTCACTTAAGCATTTTGAAGCATAATTGTGCAATATCCTCTACAATGACTTCCACTAAATCAAATTAATGGAGTATCAGATAGGGATAAGATATTTATACAAAATTCTATTTATTGGCTTCTTTAGATATTTGTATAAAGTATAAACTCTATTTTAACTTACATGGCATTGTTCTTTATTCAACAAAAAAGGAAAAGAACAGCTAAATACTATCTACTGTGCATAGTTCATTTATCAAAGTGATAAAACCAAACAGAACTCACATGAACTTTAGATAGAAAAGCCTATGCATAATTGAACAGCACATAAAGGGAGGAAAATTTTTTCGCTTTTCTTTAACAGGAAAAGTTAGTTAAGTTTTTTGACAACCCTAGCAATTATGATCATATTTTGAAATCCATTTCAATCAGTCATGACAAGTTTGAACCAATGAAAGCATTTTTTAAGCAATTCGATGACTGAGAGGATCTTTAACTATAAATCATCAGCTTTTTAATTATAACATTAAGATTTAATAGGTTAAAAACAATCTTAAACCTAGATCTACAGATTATATGCACAAAATCATATGTCAAAACTTAAAGAATAAAAATCAAATAAATAATTTATAAAATCTAAACTGACGGTCATTAGTAAAGTATTTATCAGAAAGCCAAAATTAAAAATAATAATAATAAAATAAAATATAAAAAATCCTGAAAAACTTACAATTGGAATGTGACCAACCCAACTTCAAATTCTCCCTATCAAAGACCATGTGATGGCCCATCATGAAGTTTTCTGCAATGCACAGATAATACACTTTCACCAAAAAACTATAGAGAGACAGAGTGGGAGTGAGAGAGAACATAGAGGCAGAGAGGACAATCAAATGAAAATTAAGGCATTCAATAACAAACAGAGGTGTACTCACGTCCAATGACACCATAGTCTCCATCCACAGGCATTACAGTTAAACAGAATGTTATAAATCCCTGCACAATGAAGTTATATTAACATGATAAGCTTTTGAATCAACTACAAACTCTAAGAGAAAAAGAGAAAACATGAAAGTATCTATCAAAAATCAGGAGATGCAGATCAAATATAGGAGAAAGTGAAGTTCTCAACAATGTATTGAGATATTCTACAAGTTGACTTCACTGACAATAGCAAAACACGTCACGAACTAGAAAGTGAATTTCACAACACTGAAAATTCGAATTGATATACTCTACCTTTTTTCCTAGGCCTATTATTCTTTGAAATGAATAGAATATCAAATTCAGTTTCGAATGTAGAAAGGTTAAACAAGGATTACCTGATCTTCAGGAAAGATATATATGTGATTATGGATAACAAAGCTTTGGTTTGAACTAAATAAGAGCCTCATGCTAGGAATATTCAACTCCTTCTTTGAACTATTCACACAAAACAGCTGACAGTGAGTTCTGAAGATCTAAGAAAAGAGCCTCCAAATTTATAGAATCAGTATCAAACCTGGCATTATAGCAGTACTTCCAGGAATTTCCTTGGAGAGTAACCCTTTGAGCACTAACACGCTTGTCAAACTGCTACAAGAAAACACTAACCTTAAGGCTATAAACATGAAAAACATTAATATAATGCAAATACAGGAACGAAGAAACACCTCTAAAACAACTTTATAATAGAGGTCAACGGGAAGATACGTGAAAGATGCGCCACTATCAACCTGCGCTTGGAACCCAGATTGTTGAAGACAAGAACTTCCAACACAGTAGGACTCCACCACAACAAAATAGTTATGACTGAAACAAATGACAAGCTGATTACAGAACACTCGCTGAAAATGCTAGAGCTGCAGCTAATACAACTGCTTTAGTTTCCTAGTTTTACTTTTCTATAGTAGATAAGATAAGAGAAATGCCTTGGCAAAGACATACTATTTTTCTCCTATAGGCAAGAATGGAGTAGACTGTTGGGAGGCGAACCCTTGGTCTCCAAAGAGAATCTTCCCAGAAGCATTATCATCAAAACAAATTGAGAACGAATTATTAATCAATCCTGCTTTCGCAAGCAGACTAGGTACTGAAATGTCTCCCGGTCCCAATCCCATCAGACCATCAGGAGCAGCTCCATCCAAATAAGTACCACTTTGCTTCCTACCACAGCTGCATTGTAACAAACCGATAACACACATCATCATAAGTCTACATCAACAGTTAGAGGAACAAAAAGTACATAAAACATACCCAAAAACGACTGATGCTTGCACCGAGCTTTTGGTTGCATTTTTGCTAAGTGAACCCAAATACAAGATGTCCTGAACCAGATATCCAGAACTTGTGGTGTCTTCGGCATAATAATCAGCAATGTAGGGGCAGGGATCATTCAAACTTTTACAATTAGCCCCAGCTTCGCATAATTGATGGCTGCAAGATACGTTCTTGCTGCTCTTCGATAAAGACGGGTCATACTCACTCAAATCTCTATCCTGCACAAGGGATGCCCCAATTACAGAGGGAGCACCTGCCAATCAATCATTCAAATTAAAATGCTACAACTTTTTAGCCATGCTATGCTACCCCACAGTGCAATTCCTCAGTTGTGTTAACAAGTTTTGATGCCTTAAACAAATTAAAGGAGAATAACAATACCAATGAAGAGTAATAAGTGGCGGACATAGGAGCGCATTGTATACATTGACATGGGACCCATAACAAATCACTACCAGCATCCAATGCAACTAGAAATGAAACATTCGGTGTCCCTATATCAATCCACGTGTAATGTAACCTGAATAATCATTCATTTCCACAAATTACGCGACTTTGAAATTATATTTTTATAAGCTTCATAAATAAAAACAAATTATTGCAATTAATTACCAGTAAAACTGATTTCCGAAGAAAAGAGTCCGGCTTCCTTCCGAAGGAAACAGCAACTGATTCCGTTTCAAGTCGTTACTCAAAAGCAACTCCAAGTACTCCGCGCTGTTCCTTTTCGGCCACGAATCAGCAGCCGACGCGTCACCCCCTCTCGACATCCACCTCTCCTTTGCTTCATCGGAGAATCTGTGCACCAGCTTCGACGAAAATGTCACCGCGACCGATCTTTCCAACCATAACAAACCTAACAACAACACTCTAACCAGACGATTCGCCATTTCGTGCGTTGGAGACGCTCAAGTGAGAGCTGTTTTTAAGAAGGATTTGGAGAGGTAGAAACGCGAGTGTGTGCTTTACTGGTCTGTTTAAAAACAAAAAGCTAGTCGACAGGGACTGAGACTGCTAAAATGCGCTGTACGGGTAGGGGTGCGTAGTGCGCACCAGTTATGGCAATAATGCGTTATATATGTCACGTGAAAACCTAGTACTAAAATCGCATGGATTAACATATGGTAATCATAACCTGGACCAATCCTCATTTAAATTTCAAATTTACCAAAACACAGAGGCGGTGCTTATTGACTAATTTTCAAACCGCGTATGGCCACGTGTCTCTGAAACTAGTGCGGTCTTGTTTTTTTCTTCTCATCGGTCGCGCGTCATGTTCGCTTTTTTGAATAGCTGAATCACGCTTTCCTTTTTATTTTGTTTGTTTTTGGAGCGAATGCAAAAGTAAGTGGTTAGACAGTCGACTTGTGAGGAGTGGAAAAGCCCTTTTAATAAAAGACAATGGAACTCTAGCTCCACCAAGCTGACGCCATATTCAGTATAATAATGATGGGTATTCATATTTTGTATCTTGATTATG